>BSBM01000124.1:7290000-7890000 GCA_027924585.1 Larix kaempferi | reverse complement strand
AAATGGATCCCCTGCAGTTTTTTCAGAGGAAATCGGGGGATTAGACAGGGTTGTCCACTCTCACCCTATCTATTTATCCTTGTCATAAAGGCTTAAGTCTTCTTATTAAGAATGCAAAATATTATGGAAGAATAAAAGGATTTAAGGTGGCTCGAAACCTTGCAATTTCTCATCTTTTATTTGTTGACGACGTTTTGCTCTGTGGGATTTGAAATAAGGAGGAATGGAAGCATTTTCATTCATTGATAACCATATTTTGCAGGGCATCTGGCATGGATGTAAGTTCACGGAAATCTTGTTTCATTTACAATTGTGATGACCACAATATCATAGAACAAATATCCTCATATCTTCCTTATAATATGATTGAGATGAGAAATGGTTTTAAATATCTTGGGTTTTATTTAAAACCAACCCAATATAAGGTGGATGACTAGAATTAGCTCATCAAAAAAATCTAAAGACGCATAGGCTCATGGTCTTACAGATGGTTATCACTAGCCAGAGACTGGTTCTTATTCAATCTGTCCTCCACAGTATCTCGGTCTACTAGTTCTCATTATTTGCAATAATGGAGGCAGTTATTTTGACTATGAGGAGAAAGATATTTCATTTTCTATCGGCAGGTCAGATTGATGTATCAAAGTTTCACTTAGTGGCATGGGAAAATGTTTCAAAGCTTGTTCATCTCGGTGGATGGGGCCTAAAGAACCTTGGTTGGTTCAATCGTGTCCTCTATGCTAAAAGTCTTTGGCGTAGTATTTTCGACAGGGGTCTTCGGGGTAAAACAGTGAAGGCCAAATATATTAGATATTTGCATAATGCATCGTTCATCTGGAAAAGCCTGGTTAAAGCGTATCCAATTATCCATGTTTCCATCAGTTGGTTGGTGGGAAGAGAAACCAAGATATATTTGGGCATTGATCCCATTGTTGGTTTGTCGGATGATTATTCATTATCTAATGAACTGTTAAGCGAACTACACTGGAAGAGCATTTTGGTGCTAAGATAAGCGGCTATAAGTTTAAACTCGGACAATTTCTATTGGTTGTCTGCTTGTGAATTAAACCTGTCGGGACAAATTGCATTGGAATGGGACAATTTTGTCTTAAATTAGAAACGGGATGGTATTGTTCTTTCAAACAACGAGGAAAAAATATTATGGCAATTAAATAAGAAAGAAGGTGTTGTAAATGCAAATTTAGCGTATAAGCTTATTGTGGAAGAAGAAATTGAAAATTGCAGCAGTTGGTGGACAAAATTTTTGTGGCTTGTGAATATTCCTCTCAAAATTAAATGTTTTATTTTGTTTTGTTGCCATAGGAAGATCTTGCCATGGGATTCTTTACAGATCAGGGGTTTCCAAGGGTCGGGCATATGTTGCTTGTGTAATTGTGAAAATGAATCTGTTGACCATATTTTCAGGAGGTGTACATTTTTCCAGGTTGTTTGGAAGGATCTAGAAAGGTCCTTTCAATTCGATGACAATTAGGACCAACAATATTTTGAAGTAAATATGGCTGCGAGGTTTGCAAAAAAAAAACCATTTAGTGCTCTTCCTTTTTTCACCATTTGGGAAGTTTGGCAAGTAAGGAATCAATTAATTTTTCAGGGCATTCATCCAAATGTAAACCAAGCCTGCATCCAGATTACTGTAGTGATGAAGGATTACTGCAAGGATAATGTGGAAAATAAGCTAAGGATGTTATCTAAGCCTGTTTTATGGAAGAAATTCCAATTGGTTGCTTTGATGGGGCTATGAACAAGACATTTGTGGAGCAGGTATGATTATCCAGTTAAATGAAGTGAATTTGATAAAATTTAGAATGGGGGCGGGCAAAGGCTCCAATACAAAAGGTGAACTCTTAGCCCTGTGGGGATTACTATGGTTTGCAAAATACTTTGATATTCTTGATATTCAAATAGCTGGAGATTCAAAATGCATCATTGACTGGGAAAAAGGCAACTCATCTTTTCACTCTATTGTTCTTGAACATTGGAAGAATCAAACGATGAGGATGATTTCCACATTCAACAATATATCTTTTCAGCATATTCATAGAGAATTCAATGGGGATGTGTACAATCTTTCTAAATTGGCGCTTGGCAAGTTTGATGGAAAAAATATTTTGAAAAAATTTGTGAAGGCATTATCACGGAGTCTGGATGTTTATCCCATTTTTAGTTATGCTTTATCCTTGTATTTTTGTCAATCCTGTCATAATTAAGAAGATATACATAATTAGTATATTTTGTGGTTACTGGAAGAAAGTTATAGAAGCTTGTAAAAATGTGTTGTTTGGCATAGAATGCCATAACAGTCAAAGAATGGTCTCATGATGTGTAGTCAAAGATTGATAAGAAAGTAGATTTCATATGATTTCTCTTAATGAGAGAAAGTTTTAGTGATGATGTAACAACTTTGATTCTATGAATAACAAGTTGTTGTTGTTTTTTTCGGTGTGAAAAAAAAATAGTTAAAGATTCATAGTTATAGATATTTAATTTATGATGAACAATTATAATTTTTGAACGATAGATTTTTATACATTTTTAGAAAAGCATTCTAAATGATTTTTTTTTTGTTATTCTTTGTAGGTTTTTCAAATTGAATATTTATAATACAAATTTTCTATCTTAATAAACATATTTTAAGGTTGTGTTGAATATATCAAATATATTATAAGAAACAATATAACTATATCTATTTTAACAACTATATAATACAAAACATGTTAGTATATTCATCTCACTGTTAATTTTTCAGAATTTAATACATTCTGATCTAGGATCTTAACTAAGAGAATAACATGTACATCATATCTACAACATATCAATCATGGACACAATAAAGCAAGCACGCAAGAGACATAGAGTTTCACTGGGGAAAACCAAGAAGGTGAAAAATCCCGCAACTTCCTCAGAGATAGATAGAGCAATGATACAACCCAAGCATAAGAGATATACTCCTAGTAGCAGCTTCTCCTCCTCCACTAATGCGCCACTCTCCATTGAGTGTGTGAGTGAGAAAGTGAATGATCAAATAGGGTGCCTCCCGCACTTTATTTATACTTGACTTGACTTGCCTAATAACCTTTACTAGGTCGGCCTTAACTTAACCACATAACATAATGCTGACAGGGACAACCCCCAATAGGGTGGTCTAATAACCCTTTAACCCACATGACTTATATAGGGCCGACCCCAACAAGGTGGTCTAATAACCCATCAAGTATAAGTTACGACACTTACAATATAAATGACGACACTTCCGTATAAAGGAATAATAACATCTCTATAGGAATACAAACACTTCCGTATAGAGGAATAATAACATCTCTATAGGAATATAATATACATATAGGAAATACATTCTGAAGTTACAAATACATCAACACTCCCTCTTAACTAGGAAGGTATTCATCGACACGGGTCTTCTAGCACAAGTCTTCTTCTTTGGATCATCGTCACTGGATCATCATCATCGTCACTCCTGCTGCTATCTCAATCAATATCTGGACTACTCGTCATAGGAAGTTCTACAGAGCCAGTCCTTTTTCATACTGGATGTAGGCACACCACCTGCAGGTCTTCATCATCGCTGGCCATACTGTGTAATCCTCAAGACTTATTACGTGCGTCACAAAACCTCGCAAGAGCATCCAGGCTGTTACGAGCACACGGCTCTACCTGTCGGATCTCCAAGGGCTGTATTATATGTGACTGTCACAAAACCTTAAAAGAGTGTCTTGACTAGCAATAAATCTAAAGAGCATCCGAGGCCTTTAAGGTGACTAGCACAACCTGTCCGGATCTCCATGGCGTATTATATGTGACCCCCACCACAAAACCTTTAAGGAATGTCTTGACTAGAAAGAACTCTAAAGAGCATCCTAGGCCTTTTACGTGACTAGAACAACCTGTCCAGATCTCTAGGGCATATTACATGTGGTCATGGAAAAACCTCAAAAGAGCATCCCAGGACTGATTACGAGCGTACTGCTCAACCTATCGGATCTCCCAGGGCTGGATTATATGCCATAGGACAAAACCTCAAAAGAGCATCTGCCAGATATCCCAGGACCAGATTACATGCCATAGGCAAGACCTCAAAATACTATATGCAAATCTCCCAGGGCCGGATTATATGTCCTTCCAAAGCAAAACCTTGAAAGAGTGTTTGCAAGATAACCCAGGGCCACATTACATGCCATAGGCAAAACCTCGAAAGATTATCTGCAAACCTCCCAGGGATGGATTATATGCTTATCTACACAACCGGTTCCACAGCCACAGAGTATCGACCTGATACTCACCATACATCATCCTGATGTACACATGATCATCCTGATCATCATCACTGCATCGTCCTGATGCATGTCATATGGAGCAACATCCTGAAGCTCATCATCCATGATCATCATGATCATACAATGCATCCACCTGATGCATACACAGTATCTGCCTGATACATATCATCATACATGATCTACCTAATCATACAATGTATCCACCTGATACATCTACCGATACATACACATGATCCAACTGATCATACAAAGCATCCAACATGATGCATACATACATATAAATGATCCAACTGATCATATCCAGCATCCAACATGATGCATATACATATACATGATCCAACTGATCATATCTAGCATCCAACATGATGCATATACATATAAATGATCCAACTGATCATATCTTTCATCCAACATGATGCATATACAAAGCAGTAACTGGAGCATCGTCCTAATGCTCATCATCCAGCGCTTACATCCACATCCATGGGAAGGATCCTCCTCTCACCATGCTTGGAATGGCTTCCAACAAATGTGTCCATCACTTCTTCCTCGAAGTGTCATCAATCTGAAGAACACCAAGCCTCTCTCTGAAGTACTCAAACTTCACTCTGGCTAGTGGTTTCGTCAGCACATCTGCAACATGCTCATCCGTCGCAACATACAGGAGCTTCACTGCTCCTCTCGGCACCATATCCTTGATATAGTGATATTTGATCTCAATGTGTTTCGACGTGTCGTGGAACACCGGGTTCTCAGACAGCTTCACACAACTCTGGTTGTCACAAAAGATACTAGTAGCCTTCAGTGGGAGATCAAATAACTCAAACAGTAGCTTTCGGAGCCATACTGCCTCACAACTAGCCGAACAAGCTGCAACATACTCTGATTCAGCTGTACTCAGTGCTACGCAGGACTACTTCCTGCTAAACCAAGAGATTACACCTGATCCCATACTGAAGCAGCACCCAGAAGTGCTCTTCCTATTTGCAGCACTGCCTGCCCAATCTAAATCAACATAACCCTGCAGGTTAAACTTTTGATTCGCATCATACTTGAGCCCATAATCAATTGTACCCTTCAGGTACCTCAGAATATGCTTTACAACAACCAGGTGAACACCTCTGGGATCCGTCAGGAACTGCCTCAATGTGTTCACCGCAAAGCAAATATCTGGTTTAGTGTTCGTCAGGTACATCAAGGACCCAATCATCTGACGATACACAGTGACATCAACCGGATCAGATGAAGCATCACACAGAAGCTTCAGGTTCGATGCCATAGGTGTGGCCATGGCCTTGCATTCCATCATCCCGAACCTCTTCAGGATCTCTACTGCATACTTCCCTTGTCCAAGGAAGATTCCATCTGCACTCTACCACACCTCCATGCCTAGAAAGTAGTGCATCATCCCCAAGTTCGTCATCTCGAACTCGGCAGCAGGCTTCCTCTTGGTATCGGCAATCAATCCATCCTCACCTGTAACAAACAGGTCATCCACATACAGAAGTAGTATCACAGGATTTCCTTCCTCAACCTTGTAGTAAAGGTTGGAATCTGCTTTACTCTTGGTAAAGCCCAAACTGGATAGAAAGTTGTCTATCCTACCATACCAAGTCTTAGGGGCTTGATTCAAGCCATACAAGGCTTTCTTCAACTTGCACACATATGACTCCCTGTCATATGTCTCAAAACCGAGTGGCTGCTCCACATACACTTCCTCTTCGACTACACCATCCAAGAAAGTTGTCTTGATATCCATATGGTGTATCTTTCATTTCATCACTACAGCCAGAGCAAGTACTGATCTGATGGAAGTGTACCTGGCTACAAGTGCAAAAGTCTCTTCATAGTAAATCCCTCTTTCTGGGAGAAGCCACAAGCTACAATCCTCGCTTTGTATTTCTCCATGCTACCATCTACAGCATGCTTGATCTTATAGATCCACTTGGAAGTCACAACAAACTTCCTTTCATGTCTTGGGACCACATCCCAAACATGATCGATTGGTACTTATCGACCAAGGCATCCTTTTACTGTATCCCATATCCTGGGAACTTCAGATTCTTCAATATCTTCAATAGATAGTTTGAACTTCGTTGTTGGAACAAATGTTGTAGGCCTTCTTTTGTAGGTGATGGTATACGATCTTTCCTACAAAAAAAGTTAAATTGCATGATTAGAAACATCTCATAGTTTTCAGAACCAATTCTTACACATAAAGAAATATGTCATACAGTCATGCAATTATTTTAGCCAATGCTTCAATACAACATTTATCCATATCTCGTAACTTTCTAGATGTCTTCCAATCTCTACCAGAACATTGTTAAGAGTGTGCACAACTCCCAACATGTCAGCAAAGAGGTTTCATTCTAGATGAGTAGCAATGGAATGTTGTACAATGCCATAGGCCACTTACCCATCACATGCATATTAGTAGAATATTGTTCATTAATGCAATTATTCTAATATGCATAATACACACCCTAAGTCTAGGAACATAAGCATATACATCATTGAACAATATTATTTAAACAAACAAATATGCAAGAAATGACAATTCAAATACTTATCTTATTTGGTTTGTAGGGTGGACTCCCTCTCAATATTTGCTTCCTTGCAGGAACTACTGGAGTGTGCTCCCTCTTGATCTTTGTTTCCTGGATTACCTGTCCTTGAACTTATATCCATCCTCGATCACTTATGCATACTTACTAGTATCATCATTGTGTTATCCTCGAGGTCTCATACATACATTCATTAGTATAATCTCAATACTATCAAAACACAATAATCTTAAACATGTATAGTCATGATCATTTCAAACACAGATAATAAACATTAATATTCAAGGTTTCAGGGAATACTTCTTTTACTCATGCATATTCTTATTTGACCAAAGGAATTTTCTCGTTAATCATATAATCAATCAAGGTAAGAGACATAATATGCATAAACCCTTGATTACTTATATTTCTAACTTCATGAATAATCATAATCAACCATACAATAGTATAAGATCCTAACACAAAGTAGGATTTTAACTTGATATAGGAAAAACATACTTGGATTCATATGTTAGCTAGTTATGTCTAACATACCCACATGATGTCTTCTTGTTCTCTTCAATGACTTGTGCTAGTGACCTGCATATCTCATAAGTTAACCATTGTGGAACCAAATTATACATACCTCGTAAGTAGAGCTTCTATGTGATCCATGACAATGGATGAATCTTTGTCTTCATGTCACCATGGTCATATGTTCTTGAACTAGAACATGATTTGTCTTTCTTGATGTACCTTTAATGTTAGCGGACAACATCAACCTCATACAACATCACAATGCATTAGTACAATCATAAGTGTCAAAACCCTAATCAATGAATATCTGCATTCATAATTTTATTAAGGTGATACGACAAGTCTAAAGTTAATCAAGATTGTACTAAACTTAATGAAGACAAACATACCATAAACTTGATCATGAACAGATCTCGAAACATACCTGGATAAGTCATACCTATCAAGATTGCTTGTAATCTTCTTATGTGAGGCCTTAGCCTCATCTCCCTCTGAAACAAGAACTTCTTCACTTATGCAGGTGACCAATCCATTCTCTTCTAGGATTAACCCAATCCACTTGATTTGCAGAAACTGGATCTGGAGTTGGATTAGGGTTTGTCAGAGAAACCCTAAAAATTCAAACTTTGAATTTCAAACTTCTAAAAGGATAGAAATATGCGCCTTGATGAGTTGATCAAGCTGGTATACTCAAAGTTTGAAAACTGCAAAGTTTCACCCCTCAAAATTGCCTTTGAAACTTCTGAATCTTCTAGACAGGATCCCGAACTAGGGTTTGATAAAGCCCACCCTTCTGCCCAACCAAAAGGTTCGATCCAAAGCTCTAAACTTTGATTTTTCTGAGGAGCTTCCAGCCGTGGTCACAGACTTAAAAAATTCCAACTTTTGCAGAAGCCCTAATTTTCCACCTTTCCGATCAAAATCCTGAACTAGGGTTTGATCAAGCTCAGCCTTCTGCCCAACCAAAAAATTCGATCTTGGTCTCTAAATTTTTATTTTGATGAGGAGCATCCAGTTGTGGTCTCTGATACAAAATATTCCAACATTCTCTGAAACCCTAAATTCCCGGAGCCATGAATGAAGGTGCTCAAAATCCAATTCTGTTTTGATAGAAATATGCACCTGATTGTTTCTGGTGTAACTCCGCAATTTCAGATCTTCAAGGTCTGAAAATGTTTCCCGTGGTAGCCTAACCTGTTATCTTTCCAACCCCACAGTTCTAACCTTAATTGGATTCTCTGAGAGAGATTTATGCCAAGTGTCGCAACGTGACTTGTTTATGGGATAAAACATGAGAGCGAACTTGTACGGAGTGCCACGTGTCACTGGTTCAATTTCGGCCTCTGAAAAACTTACCTGAGAAAGTACAGTCTGTGCCCTACCTGTCAAGTTTTACGAAATTTCATTTGGAGCTTCCTAGCCCTATTTATGACCTTTTTTCCGAGGTCACATGTTTATGACTTAGATCTGGAAGAGGCAGAAACCCTATATTGTACAGATCATAAATCACAAAGTACAATGAATTAGAGGTTGTCCATTGGACACAAGGTACACGGGGATCTTATCTTCGACCTGTAAGATTTTCAGATCCTAAAACCTCTCCGAAATGTATTTATAGCGAAAGTGTTGCGATGACTGGTTTTTGCTATATCAAGCCCTAGCTTCGCAAATGCAACAAGTGTCATAAATGCCATACCATGCCTTCTTTCAGGCTAGCTCTGATACCATGTTAATTTTTCAGAATTTAATACATTCTAATCTAGGATCTTAATTGAGAGAATAACATGTACAACATATCTACAGCATATCAATCATGGACACAATAAAGCAAGCACACAAGAGACACAGAGTTTCACCGAGGAAAACCAAGAAGGTGAAAAAACCCGCAACTTCCTCAGAGATAGATAGAGCAATGATACAACCCAAGCATAAGAGATATACTCCTAACAACGTCTTCTCCTCCTCCACAAGTGCGCCACTCTCCAATGAGTGTGTGAGTGAGAAAGTGAATGATCAAATAGAGTGCCTCCCGCACTCTATTTATACTTGACTTGACTTGCCTAATAACCTTTACTAGGTTGGCCTTAACTTAACCACATAACATAATGCTGACAGGGACGACCCCCAATAGGGTGGTCTAATAACCCTTTAACCCACATGACTTATACAGGGCCGACCCCAACAAGGTGGTCTAATAACCCATCAAGTATAAGTTACAACACTTACAATATAAATGACGACACTTCCGTATAGAGGAATAATAACATCTCCATAGGAATACAAACACTTCCGTATAGAGGAACAATAAAATCTCTATAGGAATATAATATACATAAAGGAAATACATTCCAAAGTTACAAATACATCAACACTCACCACCAACCCACTACCATGAACCCCCTAATTTCTAACACAATATCTCTTTAACCATTAACCCAAAATAACCCCAACCACTGCATACTAAGACCCTCACCATTGATACACTAACCAACATAGCAATGTGTCTTAACTACTAAGCCATTAACTCCGCAATTACTATGGTTGATTGATGTTGAACATAGAAGACTATGGTGGAATATAGTTATCCATGATTGATACTACTAACCCACTAATACCTAACCCGCTAACACATATATCCTTTAAGCATTGTCTATCTTAATAAACATAGTTAGGGTTGTATTAATATAACTATATCTGAAGGTCCACATCTTCCTCGGGTTCTTGAAAAGCACGACGTTGAGGCATAAGTTTTGGAGATAGGACATTTTCTAGAGCACATAGAGGCCTCTCATCAGCCGCTCCCTACGGGTAAGTTACTTTTTGGTTATGCGACTGCCCTATCTTCTACTCCTTTTTGATATTCATCGTCATTCTTTTTCTCGGCTCCTGATAGCTCTCTGGTTTCCTTACATCTCCTTACATCTGCTTCGACTGATACTAGTCCTACAAACCTTCCTTCCACCTCCCAGGTTTCTCCTCTATCCCTAATAGTTACACCCACACCGTTAAGTGCAACCACTACCGACCACCCCTCTTAACTTTCTCCACCCCACCTTTCTCCTTTTGCAACCCGCATTACTACCCATTCTAAAACCTTGTCTAGGAGGGCTGCATATACTCCCAAGTACCACTTTAGGCCAAGATCTTCTTTGAAGAAGGGTGACAACTTTGTTAATGATCCTGGGCATCAGACCCCCACACAGGGTAGCCCAAACCATCTTCGGGGTTGTAGCTTCATCATGGTCTCATCCAGAGCACAAGCGTTGTTGGATGTCAGTGGAGGAAGACAAAGAACCATCAAGGGTGGCTTAGCACGCACCCCCTCGAATCTAGTTTTCTAATGCTTTGTCTCTCTCTCAATGTGAGGGGCTTGTGCCAAGCCTCCAATAAGTTGGCTTTGAAAATATTAGTTTCTTTACACCATCTGGATGTCCTATTATTATAGGAGACTATTGCAGCTAATGACAACATTATTATTGAGTTTAAAATCCTTCTCCCAAGTTGGGACTTCATTAGCCTGGATGCAGTGGGAAGTTTTGGAGGTATTATCACAGGTTGGAAGATCTCTACCATGACTGTGACCTCATGTTGGGGCATATCTACAGGAATTGGTACTTTTTTGTTTCCAGAGACTTGGGCTTGTCATTCACACTTCTAAACCTATACGGACCACATCTAAACATTGAAGAATTTTGGGACAATCTATTTTCTAAAGGATTTCATCAGACCCAAAACTTCATACTCACTGGTGACCTTAATTTTTCCATGGGAGAAAGTGAGACTTGGGGTATCTCGACCCACAAAGATCCGCTATCCGATTATTTCGTCAAGAAATTGGAACTTGAAGCACTATTTGACCTTCCTCCAGTGATCTTCAAACCTACATGGAGGAACAAAAGAATTGGTGCACAGGAAGTGGCTAAAAGGTTGGATAGATATCTCTTAAATGAAAGGCTTCTTTGTAAGGTTTCTTTAGTCAAACAATGGATAGGTATTAGAGGTGATTCATATCACTTCCCAGTATTCCTAGATCTCAGAGGTAAGTCACATAACACCCTGCTCCCTTTAAGTTTGATGCCACCTGGATTAATGAGGAGGATTTCCATCAGTTGGTTCATGCAAGTTGGATCCCCTTCAACCCAACTTTACATAGTTCGGCCGCTGTACAATTCTTAAACAATCTAAAACAACTGAAAGCAAAAACAGTCCCATGGGTAGAACATTGCAGGAAAGTCATAAGTAAGGAGATCGAGGTTTTGGAAGCACAGTTGGATCACCTATATTCTCGTCATGTTGACCTCATTACACCTGAATAGAAATCCCAGATACCGATATTCGAAGATAAAAGTAGAAAGCTATTAACTGACGAGGAAGAAAACATACGCTTAAAAATTCGAGCTATTTGGCTTGATAAGGGAGACAACAATTCAAAATTCTTCCACAATTTTATCAAACACATGGAGCATATAAACTCCATTTGGGAGATTGATGACGAACATGGACAACAAGTAACGGGATTTACTGATATTGCAAAAGTGGGGGTGAGACATTTCTCATATTTGTTAAAGGAAGACAATGAGGCAGGATATGCTCCCATGCTCGAGACTGTTTCACATTTTCCATCTTTTGTCACTGAAGAGTAAAATGCACACCTCAGAGAGCCCATCACAAAAGACGAGCTAGTGGCTGTTATGGGAACTCTGCATAAGGACAAAAGTCCCGGACCTGACGGATGGCCCATAGATTTCTACTTGCGATTGTTTGACTATATTGGCACTGATATTTTAGCAGTGGTTGAAGAATCTAGACAAAAAGGTAGAGTTCTTGCAACCTTCAATGCGACATTCCTTACCCTAATTCCAAAATTGGACAAGGTAAATTGTATGGAAGTTCTAAGGCCTATATCTTTATGTAACCATGTGTACAAAATGATAGCAAAAGTGCTTGCTAACAATTACCCTTCTGGAGCGATGTGCTTTTCTGGAACAAAGACAAATACATGACGTTATAGGTATTACTCAAGAAGTTTTACACTTAACAAAATCGACTCGCACTCTTGTGGTGGTTATTAAAGCAGACCCGTCAAAAAAATATGTCTGAGTCAATTGGAATTATCTCAGATTGGCCCTCACGCAAATAGGGTTTGAACTACAACTGATAAATTAGATTCTTTCATGTGTGTAATCTGTCAGTTTCATTGTTCTTATAAATGGACCGACATCCAATTTTTTCCGACCAGGCAAGGGCCTCAGGCAAGGTTTCCCACTTGCACCCCTCCTCTTCGTCTTGGTTATGGAAGGACTTAGCATGATTCTCATGAATACTAGATCGACAGGTTCTCTCAAAGGTTTTTGTTTTGGAGGATCGATGTTTATCACAAACTTACTTTTTGTAGACGAAATCCTTCTCTTCATAGATGGCAACATAAGGGAGATTAGGAATATTAGGAAGATAATAGCACTCCTTGCACTCTTCTCACTTGCAACAGGTATGTAGATCAATTCTCATAAATCTATGCTCTTTTTCCTAAATCTGCCTCCTGAGACTGTGGATAGAATTTCACAACAATTTGACTTTGTGTTGGCTGATCCAACCATTGGTTTGAGTTATCTGGGTTTTGTCATGAAACCAAATTATTATACAACAAGAGACTGGGCATGGTTTACATGCATAATTAAAGGGAAATTAAATCTTTGGTGCAATAAATGGATGTCCAAAGTTGGACGCTTGGTCCTTATCAAATCAATCTTGGAAGGTATACCTGTATACTGGTTTATTCTAGAGCACGTCCCAAATCATATCCTGGAATATATCAAAAAGATTTGTTCAAAATTTCTCTGAGCAATAAATATATAGGCTGAACCTTCCATTAAATCACATCGAGCAGGATTACCCTTCCCAAAACGTTAGGATGTTGGGGTCTTAAGCATCTTCCGAGTTTCTCAAAAGCACTAGCGACGAAGGGCATATGGCGTATTGTACAAGGCGATGGACTATGGGTCAATGTTATACACAGAAAGTACATGTGGCCTAAGATTGTACTGGAGTGGATTGGATCAAACCCAATTTTGATCAGTGGGGTTTCAAATATGTGGAAAGCCATGGTAAATGCTTTCGATCTCATTGGAGATTGGCTCACTTGGAAATTGGGTAATGGTAAATCTATTAGACTGGGAGTTGATCCCTGTGTGGGCTACTCTCCGACATACCGTCTTCCTGATGAAATGACTGAGTCTCTTATTGACAGGGGTATTGTTTTCTTATCTCATACACACGACATACATAGCACTGTTGGTATTATTTAAGAATAGATCTCAACAAAACAACTAGGTTTTGTAAATGAATATAAAACCAAGTGGGACTCCTATATCCAAGACTTTAAAAAAATCATTTATACATCAAGGACTGCTGAACCAATTGATCTGGGTATGGAACGAGGATGAAGGAAAATATTCCCCAAAGTTAGGATACCAACTCCTCAGGGAACAAAGATCATGGTGCGCCAACCTGGTGGAATCCGATGGTATGGAACATGAACTGTCGATTGAAAAACACGTTGTTTTTATGGCTTACTCTTGAAGGTAAAATACCTGTCTGGAATCATATTAGAAGATTTATTGGTATAGTCCCTAATAGATATGCACTGTGCACGAATGGCGAGGATGCCATCGACCATATTTTCATACACTGCAATTACATTACAGAAATGTGGCACTTTGCATAACAGATATCAGAGCTCTCCCTCTTCTCATGATCTGGGGAGCTTGGCTCATAAGGAATAAAAAAATCGTTCAGGATTTATATATCCCGCCACATTCCTACGTATCTAAGAGTCTCGCTATATTGGATCATTATACACAGGTTTCATCTTCCAACTCTCGGTAGGCACACTTTCTGTAAACTTGGGACTCGAATAAGCCCTAGTGTGCATTCGATGGTGCAACCCAAGGTATTCCTACTATTGGAGGTCTAGGTGGTATTCTACATATTTCCGACAACCAACAATTCAAGCTCTCTGTAAACATTGGTTATGCAACAAACAACAAAACGAAGATATCAACTGCCGTCAAAGTCATCAAATTGCCTGTCATACTGGGTGTGAAAGTGTTGAAAGTTATTGGAGACTCTCTATTGGTTATAACTTGGTTATCAGATAGGAAGCCACCCAAGAATATATACCTCACGCCAATCTACGATGACATCTGCAAATTAGTTGTACTTTTTGATGATATTTCTTTCATACATGTTCATCGAGACAGGAATTCATAAGGAGACCACCTCTCTAAACAAGCACTTCAGCTCAATACAAGAGTAACCAAAGTCTGGCAAGTTGACAAAGATGTTATAAAGGAACATGACCTAGGACCTAGACTAGATTTTTAATAACATGCCCATTATTTTGGGCAATAGTGATATAGGGACATCTACTTGATACTTTCATATAGCCATCCTTTTTGAAATGTAATCATGGGATATCACTAGTATGAACAATATAGATGATGAACTGAGGGTTTGAATAGATGTCTCTCGCTAGACATATAATGTATGGCATTCTACCTATGAACCAAGTGGTTCAATTTTAATAAAATCTAAGTTGCGATCTTTTTTCCTCGGAAAAAAAATATAACTGTATCTATTTCAACAACTATATAATACAAAACATGTTAGCTTATCCATCTCATCAATGATTTAGTCTAAGATATTCATAAATTATAAGCTATTCTTATCACTATCTTCTCAGTATTTTCAAACTAATTTTAAGAGGCAGATACTAAGCATGTACCAACTTGCTGCTCATTTACAATAAAATGGGCTAAGGGTGATTACAAGATGAACATTACTGCCTTACCACATTGGTGCAACATAATACATAATGAACTTGTGCAACTCAGGAACTTTGTCATTGAGCACATTTACAGAGAACACAACCAGTCGGCAGATAGTTTGTCCAAACAGGCTCTTTCAGGGGAGGATGGCTATCTCATATGGGAAGAATATTTTGAAGAGGGGATTCAGGATAGTGGATCTCTCTACTTCCTGGATTAGAAAGTGTTGACAAGTACACTTTTGGCTTAGACAGGGGGATGATTACATTGTAGATGAAATGAATGTGTATGCATGTATCTTGAACATGAAGTATGTAATAGCAGGATATGAACAATTTGGATGAAGAACAGGATTTGTGTCAATTAGTTGACCGATCTATCATTGTACTATTTTAATTCAATTTTGAATATAAATAGTATGCTTTTTTTCGCTGGAAAAAAAAAAAACTTGCTGCTCATTTCTCTTGTTGTTTGTTAATATTATCTTTACTAATATAAAATGGAATAATTTTCTATTTTTTGTTCTTTCATTGGAACATGTCATGGGAAAACCCTCAGGTACTTCCCCTCACTTTGAGGATGGTACACAAGGTAAACTGTCGACCCTGATTATGGGGCCTAACCCGGTGGGGACATCAAGTGAGGCCCTTGCATAGCCACCCGGGGAATTGATCTCGAGACCTTCTTCTTGCGATTACAACGCTCAACCACTCGAGCTAATAATTTTCTATATTAACATTATAATATCATTTTTTTATTTATTTTTTTTCCTTGGAAAAAGTTGTAATTTTATTTCATTAATGAACAAAATTACATTCTGCACATGTAATAGAATCTCAGAGATCCCTACATTGTCACATATATACTGTCCCATATGACTGTCCAAACAGCCCTCCTATATCCGAGTACATATGACAGTCATAGATGAAATATGACTGTCTATTGTCCCATACATATCAAATCAATGTTATTGTCTGACCATACAGACCTCCTATATCCGACGACATATATCAACTGTCTCAAAAAAAGAAAAGTAAGTGATCCAATCAACAGAATATAATATTCTGTCCATACAGCCCGTGTATGATATAACATAAACAACACAGTATTAAACAGGTCATATAATGTTGTACTAATTCTCCATACGGTCCACAATGTCCCCAAAGAATGGCCTGTGGATATAGCTGTAGATGCCTTCAGTGGAATGTATCGTGATCCTCCATGTGCCGAAAGGCATAGGTTGTTGTGTCGCTTCTTTAGATAGCATGTCAGCCATCCCATTTCGCTCCCTATAGACATGAGTGAATGTGATACAGTTAAAAGTTTGCTTTAACCATAATACCTCCTCCAGTATTGGTAAGAGAACCATCACATTACATTGGGTAAGCTCCTTGGCCCATTCAATAACAATCAGAGAGTCTCCAAAAATCTGGAGTGTTAAACAACCTTGTTCTAGTGCAAAAAGCATCAGTAGCTTAAGTGACATAAGTTCTGCATAGTTATTTGAACCACTCCCCAATCCAGCCATTATATGAAAATAATGGGACTCCGATTTGTGAAGAACGCCACCTCCACCACACATCGATTGATGGTCAATAGATGAACCATCAAAATACGCCCACGGCATGGATTTATCAATTAATTCCATGATCACAGGTCTTATGCTAATCGCTTTGATAGGTGGCTTGTAATGTTGTATAACAGCCACAGCTTGTGCCACTACCTACTCCAACGGGACCCTACAATCCTGAAATATGATCTTATTTCGGGTGATCCAGATGCCCCAGGCGAAAATACAGGGGACAACCCAAAAAGGTGAGTACTTGTGATATGTCCACCACTGTTGAAAGGCGTCAAGAACGTCCACTCCCCACCACCTCACATTGAGTGCCAGATATTTGCAGATGTCGGCCCACACAGCTTGTGAAAACCGACAGTGAACAAAAATATGTGAAATGGTCTCTTCCGCATCCCTACATAGAGGACAGAACCCCGGGCCCTGGATGAATCGTTTCTTCAGGATGTCCCATGTTGGTGCCTTATTTTCCAATATAGCCCAAAAGAGTAATTTTGTTTTACCCGGGCACTTTAGTGTCCACAGATGTTTCCACCACCACACCAATTCCCTGTTATGTATATCCACATTCAGCTGAATATATCCATGTTTTGGTGTGTATTTTCCAGATGGATGGTGTTCCCAGATAAGTTCATCAATCCTATCTGTCAGGCGAATATTTGTGTATCTTAAGTTCCGTATATAATCCTCCCAACCTCCAAGCAAGACATCTGGAATCTCAAGACGCTGTGCAGAGATCCACCCCTGTTGCCATAGAGTGGATGATCCCGGTTGTTCAATATCAGCCAGAAAGTGACAACCTCTAGCTGCCAGAAAATTCCTTAAGGCCACAGGAAGGACATGTCCACCCCTACATCCAACCCAAGGATCCAGTCCAATACGAGTGAATCTCCCATTTCCAATTCTCCACAATAATCCAGACCCAATCAGATGAAAATGCTGCACCACTGCTTTCCAGACCAACGAGCAATTTGCCTGCGTCTTATTACCCTGCCTAATCCATTCGAGAAGAGTTAATGGAGCAATGTATTTATGATATACCACTCTAGTCCAGAGATTCTGAGTATGTATGATACGCCATGCCACCTTGGCCCCCAAGGCTTTAGAAAAAAGGAAAATATTCTTTAAGCCCCAGCCTCCCAGTGCTTTGGGGACCGCAATCATTTCCCATCTGACCCACACCAAAGCTCGATTATCACCCTTACCCTTCCAAAGAAAGGCAAAACATAACCGCCGAATCTGCTCCAAGACTCCTTTGGGAATCCAAGCGAGTGACATCCAATACACTGGAATCACTTCCAAAACTGATTTAACCAAAACCAGCCTCCCAGCCCTCTAGAGCCATTTGTGACTCCATCCTCAAAGTCGCTGTTCTAATTTAGCAATTAGCCAGTGCCAATCTGCTTTCAAATATGCATTAGGTTTCAAGTGAAAGCCAAGGTACTTTAATCCAGCATAAAAATCCAAAGTCCTGTAGGGTAGTCTCATAGCCATTCTGTGTATCTCTAGCTCGGTTAAATGCGAGCATGTGATCGATGATTTATCAATGTTCACTAACATACCCGCTGCATCTTGCAGCAAATTGAGACCTTCAACCACCTTGTCAATATCCTGTCTCGAGCCATCACAAAATATCAGTATGTCATCAACGAAAAGGAGATGTGAAATATACAATACCTGAGAAATGGATATGCCACGAAAGGAACCATCAGCTTTTGCTTTCAATATAAATCGACTGAGGCCTTCAGCAACAAGGAGAAATAACAGCGGTGACAGTGGGCATCCTTGTCGTAGGCCCCTGCCAACGTGAAAGAATGGACTAGCCGAACCATTTATCAGTACAACAAAGCTCACCGTGGTGATGCAGGCCATAATCCATCGTATAAATTCATAGCAGAAGCCCAGATGTGTTAGAAGCATCCGGATATAGAGCCAACTAACCCGATCAAATGCTTTGGAGAGATCAATCTTGATCACATCACCCTTCTGCTTCTGCACCTTCATAGTGTGTATTCCTTCCTGTGCAACTCCAATGGCCTCATGGATTTGACGGCCTTCCAAGAACCCAAATTGTTCACTAGAAATATGCTGAGACAGGATAATCTTGAGTCGCCTCGCCATAACCTTAAAGATAATCTTATAGATGCAATTGCAGAGAGAAATAGGTCTGAATTCATCAAAGCTTTCAGGCTTGTCCGATTTAGGAATGAGAGCTAAAAAGGTCGAATTGAAGGGACCATGTACAAATCCATCCTTTCTAGATTCTTCCACCACATTCAATAGTTCTTCTCCGCAAAAATCAAAGAAACCCAAGAAAAATTCTATAGGCCACCCATCGGGCCCCGGACTCTTATCTTTCTGGAATGAGTGCATTACCTGCGAGAGCTCATCCGGCAACACCTCCGCCATTAACATGATGTTCTCCTCCTCTCCCACAAAACGAGGGAAGAGCTGAGCCATCCGAATAACCTCAGCTATAGAGGCCCCAGGTTGTGCGGTGAATAAGTCTCCAAAGTGTTGTACCCCCATCTCAGCCAAACCATCAAAGCTGGAGACCAGTTCCCCTTCAGTAGAGGATAGTTCCCAAATAGAGTTAGTGTATTTTCTCCCCTTTGCATAGGCTTGAAAAATTTTTGTGTTCGCGTCCCCACACTGTAGCCAGATCGCCCTACTTTTCATTCTCCACATCTCTTCTCTCTCACACAGAATCACATTTTTGCAGCGTTCCCACTCCAACAGCTCACCTTTCTGTACTTCATCCAGATAACCCATACCCCTGCAGTGTAGAAGTCTATCAATATTCAGCTCAGCCTCCCGCAGCTTCTGATCGTCTTTCCCTCGTTTTTCAGAAGCCCAGAGAATAGTGGCCTCTTTTATACGCTTGAGATTGAGTTGAAAGTGTACTCCCGCATGCTCCAGAGACTCCGGTGGTCGATGAACCCACTGAGCCTGTACTAATTTAAGAAAATCCTCCTCCTTCAACCAGCTAGGATTGAATTTGAATGGGCTAGGGGGTTTTTCTCTACCACCTCTTAATTCCAGAAGGATTGGGCAGTGGTATGAAACCCCCCCTGTCCCAACCCATTGCTTGACCATATCAACTCCCAGAGCCAACACATCTGCCACCAGAAACCTATCCAGCCTCTTAGCCACCCGTTGATCCCCTGTTCTCTTATTCCTCCAAGTAGGGGTTAACCTGGTAGGTAGTATGTCAAGAAGGTCCTTCCTTGCAAAGGCTTGTATAAAGTAATTTGCTAGTGGATCCGGTGTAGCCCGAGGCCCCCAAACTTCAGAAGCCCCCAGAGTAAGGTTGAAATCCCCACCCAAAATCACATCCCTTCTAGCAAAGATGTCCATACTAAACAAGGAGTCCCAGAATCCAACCCTATTTAAATAGGGCTCATAGATATTGAGAACAGTGATCCTCCTCCCCATCGCTGCATCCCAAACTTCCAACCCGATACCAGAGGGAATGCCCCAAGAGCAATCATATCTGCACCTCTTCATCTTCCACCCTGTGGCCAGCCCTCCAGAGCATCCACGAGCATCCACACCAACAAACTTCCAACCAGGTAGCAATAGTTCCAATGCCCGAACAACCTCCTCACTGCCACCCAAAGTTTCTTGTAACAGTAGAACATCCGGTTGATTTAATTCCACCAACCTCCGAAGTGACGATTTTTTAATGGGACTCGCCAACCCACGAAAGTTGAAGGACAATAACTTCATATGAAACCCCCTTCCTGGGCTTTCGCTGCTCTAAGTGCCCATTCGATAGAGGATTGTGTACCCATAACTAAATCAACTTTTGCCCGCTCTTGAGCTATTGACAAATGAGATTTTCGGCCCCTCCCTTTCCCCCCAACACTAAAAGCCACTTCAGAAAGTCCCTTACCCCCCGAGCCATCAGCAGTGATCACCCGATTTCGAAGAGCATATCGGATACTACGTCCAGAACTGGGAGAGTGTTTAGTGGAAACAATGGACGGTGTGTATACACTATCCGTTACAGATAACATACAAGGAGCAACATGACAAAAAGCAGATCTGACCGGAGGAAATGACCCAAGACAACCCTCCCCCAAAACAATAGGGTCATTAAATAAAGAAACAGCAGAGGATAAGTGATGAGACAAACCCGAGTTATTCAAAGATGAGCCCCGACGAATAGTAATCTGCTCCTGTAGCTTCCTGGAGGCTGCCCGCGTCAAAGGTGTCGTGGTACCCATATTTGCCCCCACTTCAACCGATTCCTTGCTCCCAAGGACATCCAAACCTGTGTTCACCAGTGATGCCGAATGTGTCATGGATCCCTGCTGCCCACGCAGTGCGTCGGGTACCACCGGAGAATGGTCTGCCCAGTTGACAATAGGAGGCTTTATACCTTCATCTCCCATCGCCGTTGAGTTCACCACCTTCGCAGAATCAGTGCAATCAGCTGCTACTGCCACGACCTTCGGTCTGCTTCCCCTGAATGATAACGGGCAACAGGCAACCAGGTGTCCATAAGTGTGACAGCGGTGGCACCTAAACGGCACACCCACATAGTCCAGGATTTGTACGAATGCCCCATCCTTCGTTTGTACATTGATCTCAGCCGATAACCCCAGACGAAGATCGATGTTAACCAAAATCTTTGCCACTGTATAAATGCCTGTTTCAATATGGGAGTAATCAGAGCACACATAGTCTCCAAGGTAGTTCCCAATCGCCGCAAACCGTGTTTCATTCCATAGATGCATGGGAAACCCAGGAAGCTTCACCCATAGTGGTTCTTTGTCAATTTTCTCCTGTTTGGAGTCGAGGAAAGGTGACCATCGTTTCAGGATAATTGGGACGCCCAACATTGACCAATGTCGGCGTAAGACTGCATCAACCTCCCCAATGTTTGACAGGATGAAGGAGAACCATCCTTTCATTAAAACCCGAACTATAGGTGCAGTAGCCACAATATCCTTCCACTGCTCGGCCGCCCATCGCTGGAGGGAACCTTGACCAAGTCTCTTACCACGGACATGTCCAACCACTACAATTTGTGTGAAATCCTCTGCCTCCTCCATCAAGACATCCACTCCCAGCACAAGCTTATCCTTCCTCTTCCGTTCCTTAACCTTTTTAGCATTGTTTTTGTGTGAATCTGCCTTCGTAGAAACCCCTGCTCGTGGAGCTAGCAGGGATGCATCTACAGGTAGAGTATCGCCACCACCAGTAGCCCCCGCTACATGTCCACTGGAAGAGTAACCCAATCCTCCGCTACCCTGTCCCCTGTCATCAGAATCACAAAATTCCACTGACCTAACCAAATTTCCAACGGATAATGAGGCCAAACCGCCACCCTGGTCCGTCCACCGTCTGCCACTTCCAGTCAGTGTATCAATCCCCTCCACACGTAAGGCATCCGAGCAATTTGGGAAGTTTGTGAAAGTCCCCAATTGTGGTTGTAGGGTCTGCCCCAAAAGGCCTGCCAAGTCGGGCCGGTCATCCGAGGGCCCAGGAAGAACCCCTGACCCCCTGCCTGTCAAGAGTGGTCCAGTCGATGCCCTCGACCCAGAAGCCGCAGCATTGACAGGTCCAAGATCGAAAACCCCTTTGGCACATTCTCCATCCGAAGTGTAGTCCACCTCCTACTCATAACCGCTCGCCATACCGCCCCAGATCAACAGGGCTGACAGGATAGAAACCCCAGCTCCCGGTCCCCAATCCACCGTACAAAATTCCCACAATCGTCACCACCCAATCCACCGATTTCCCCAAGCTACTCCGAATAGCCCATCACACGGCCACAGCAAGGGTTCATGTTTCCACCAGCAAACCCCGTCAGTATCCCACCTAGCTCCCAAAATTCAGTCAAAGATCAGCAATGCCAACCAAGTCAATTGTATGCCCGGATCTCCAGAATCAGAAACCCTGTATTCCCAATCCACCGACGTTCTCAACGCTCATATCCAGAAAACCCAAGGTTCTTGGACTCCATCGATCTTCTTGATCCTCTGTTATACCAACGTTTTTCACAACGATCAGCTACTGTAGCTCCTTCTTTGCGCTTCCTTGGAGCTCTCCTTCTTCATCAGTCATGGGTCTGGGCGATATTGATAGAGATCATCTGCATATGACCTCCATGAGATGATTCATTCAAGAAGCCTTTCAAAAGCTGCTACATGTTAATCCATATAGAATCATATTTCACTAAATCTCATCAATAATATGATCCTTCAAAGCCAATCCAATATGCTCCTCCGATGCAATATTCAGATACCAGCACACTCAGATTCGATCCAGTATTCACCAACTATGCTGCAAACGTACTCCTTCTATGCGCTTTCTTGGAGCTCCATCCCCCTGCATTATAATTACATTATAATATCATTATTATACATAAAACTATTATTATTCTTTTTTTTTGAAAATTAATGTGAGTTTTGTTTCAACATACTTCCATTAAACTCAATAAAAGCTTAAAAATTAGGTAAAAGAAACCCACCATACTAATTATGCAAACTAATTTATTACGAATATAATTATTACCGAATATAAGAACACTTTCTTGGGCTTCAAAACAGGAATCACCGAATATAAGAACTTTCTTGGGTAAAGCTAGCACAACAGGGTACTCTTCCATCAAGAACACCCAAAACATACCTGAATATCGCTAAAAATTCAACATTGGGTCAAACTGCCAAGCATATCTGCATCATCACCGCTAACTTTTGAAAGGTAAGGAGTGTTCCATTAATTGTCCTAGGCGCGCCCTTGTTACTCAATGGCCGTATTTTAAATTTCCCGATATTAAGGTCGTTGTGTGATACATAATTCGAATTTCCACATCTTGTTTTGTAATTAATATATTTCATTTGGAGGTTCACATGTGCAGAGGGCTTTATGTCCCTGCTTCTTCACCACTGTAAACTGCAATATAACTTTTCCATTGAAATTCTCTGAAAAAATCTTCTCTGCAACCTCCTGTTATGAAACTCTAAACCCTTATGATTTTACCATGATTTTCGAATACCAAAGAACCTACAATTACAGGACATTAGAGCAACAATTTTACAGGTATTGATGTTTTACTTTCATTCCTGTAGGTATTTTATGTTTTTGCTGGTCAATGTTGCATTTTTTGTGTTTTATTTGATCGCATAGCGGTTTGATATTTCTCTCTGTTTGATGAACATCGATGGAATACAGAGCATTTATGCCTGCAGGATGGTAGGAGAAAGTAGAGAGACTGATTGTCATAGCAGAGGTGGGATTCCTGCCAGTACAAATATCGTTTGCATGGCTGATGATGCCTATTCTTCAGTATTCAGGGTATCTGCCCTTTCTCCTTTGTGTGGTGATTTTTTATTTTATATTTTAAAGAGGAGCGGGTATATAATTGTATTTGAAACTGCCTGCAAGAGGAGGCAGGTAGAATATTACAAAATTGCTCCAGAAACAGCTGAAAGAGACTGGAGAGGAAGCAAGAAGAGAGTTTTTCCCTCTAAATTTGACTGTTTTTCCTTCCCAGAGGAATTCAAAAAAGTGATTGCTTGTATAGATTCGATTGCCAGTAACAAATAGCGTTTGCATGGCCAATGATGCCTATTCTTCAGTATTCAGGGTATCTGCCCTTTCTCCGTTGACTCATGAAATTATTCCAGAAACAGCTGAAAGAGACTGGAGAGGAAGCGAGAAGAGAGTTTTTTCCTCTAAATTTGACTGTTTTTCCTTCGCAGAGGAATCCTAAAAGTGATTGCTTGTATAGATTGCAAAGAAAACACCTAGTATGCAGCCTGTTTTACAAAACATAGTCAACTATAAAAAGCTAGTCAACATGATTACTACCAGCTTGACAGTGCTGTGCTGGGACTGGCTGTGCATTGGCTGTGCATACTCGGTATCCTCGACGATGGTGCCCTTCTTGACAGTTTCTTCATCTCAATGTCCCTTGATTGAGCCAACTGTGTAGTGGTAAGTTGAAACCAAAAGGAGAGCTCCCCTGTTCTGAATTAGCATTTGCCTTTTGAGAACTTTGTTTTCCTCTTCCAGAGCCTGAATTTGTTGGGTTCGCCTGTGAATTTGATGCTGCTGCTGTTGGATGACATTCTGCATCCGCTCATGCTGGCTGTTGTTAATTGCATCATTTTCTTGAACCTTAACTGTCACTATGAAGACGGAAGTTTGATTAGCAGCAATGAGGTCTTTATGCCTTCTCAAAACCCTTTTAACCTCCCTCACTTCCGAATGGAGATTGTCAAGGCCCTCCATGTGTGCATGGAGGGAATTCTTGTTAAAATTCATAAAATTGATAGCAGTAACAGACTGTAAAATAAAAATTGCAGAGATAGCTAACTGTAGATAAAAAATTAGAGCAACATGCAACAGCAGTTTACCCTGGGGAAAACCTTTTAAGGTATAAAAACCCCAGCAAAATATCTTCCTTAAATATGAGATGTCTGAGTTTTACAAAAGCAGGCTAAACAAGCCTTTTCAACAATTTGAATTGTTACAATGACCAAGAATAACCCTGTTCTGCTGTAGCTGGGGTAGCTTCAAACTTGTACAACAGTCCTGTACTGTTCACTGTTTACTGATATCAGTTATGGCCTTTTCCAGGGCTGCAGTAATGTAATGGCTGCCAAAGCGTCACAGCTGTATGAACCAGCAATAGAACCAGCTGTAAGGAGATGACCCAGCAATAGTATGGAGATGCACCAGTAGTAATCTCAGCAGTAGAAGAGTCTGGAGAGAACCCAGCAGTAATACCAGCAGTAAGGAGAACACCCACGAAAAACTCAGAAGGAATGCCCTAACAGGGCTCGAGTTTAGCAGTAGTTACCAGCAGTGTAATAGCAATCAGCAGAGAGAAGGAAGAACTCAGCAGCAACAGTAGTATAACCCAGCAGTAAGATAGTATGGTGATAACCCAGTATTAGCAATGAAGATAATCCAGTAATATACCAGCAAATTGTATTTCTTGACACCACTGAATTGTTAGATAGCTGTCAGCAGACACTACCAAACTGTCCTTCTAGACCAGCGAACTGAATTCTGAACTGTTCTTAAAAACCACGAATTGATTGTGTAATAATGAGTTTTCTTTTTGTATATATAGTGGAATAATTCCACACAAAATATAATGAGGCCGACTTGCATATTTCAGCCAATAAATCTATGAGGCCGACTTGCAATAAATGTGCATTAAATCTGAGTTAATCAATGAGGCCGACTTGTGTTTCTTATGGATGTTTATTTCCATTAATGAGATCAACTCTTTAATAACATATATATATATTTCTTCATATCATTCACCACTTTAATTTGCCTTTCCTCCAATAATAAGTTGACCCAAAAAATACATAAATAAATACATATTTATTTTTCCTTCTCCTTCTTCTAGCTGGTGGGTTCATGGACCAAACCAAGTGGTGCTTGGGTTCTATAAATCATCCAGGTGTCCTTCAGGGTTTTCATGTCCACTCCAAGTACATCATCATAGGAAGATATTTAATTTCTTTACTTCACCCATCTGTGGTCAACAAGTCCAAGTGGAGAAGTACACCACTTGCCTAGACCCGGTCTGGGGCTTACAGTGAAATCCTGGTAACTGACCAGGTGCCTCCATTCTCCCAGAGAATGGCTCTCAGCCCCAGGCTGAGTTTCCAGTCCCAGACTGGATTAATATCCTGGTAACTGACTAGGTGCCTCCATTCTCCCAGAGAATGGCTCTCAGCCCCAGGCTGAGTTCCCAGTCCCAGACTGGGTCAATATCCTGGTAACTGACCAGGTGCCTCCATTCTCCCAGAGAATGGCTCTTAGCCCCAGGTGCCTCCATTCTCCCAGAGAATGGCTCTCAGTCCCAGGCTGAGTTCCCAGTCCCAGGCTGAGTTCCCAGTCCCAGATTGGGTCAATATCCTTGTAACTGACCAGGTGCCTCCATTCTCCCAGAGAATGGCTCTCAGCCCCAGGCTGAGTTCCCAGTCCCAAACTGGGTCAATATCTTGGTAACTGACCAGGTGCCTCCATTCTCCCAGAGAATGGCTCTCGAAGCTGCTCAGAAAAATCAACAATTCTTAAATGTGACCAACCACTCAATGAAAAAGGCACGAGGCCGAGAATTAGAGTTGAAACCAACTGATAGACAGGGCAAACCAAAGCCTGTCCACACCAGACTGAGATGGGGGTTATTCTGACTGGCAGGAGGGGTGAACTGGTGAAGTCCTAGGTGAGAACAACAGCAGGCTTGCAAATACCAAGCTCCCGAAGAGCAAGAGCCCTTACCAATCTAGTTTCTGGAGAGACGATCCTCTGCACATGATAATCCCACGACATTATCCCTCCTGCAATCAAAGAAAAATCTCCTCGATGAAAATGCCGACGAACATAACTGTAATGTGTGTGAGAGGGTACCATAAGGACTATGTAATTCATTTCTTGCTGAGGGCTTTCATTAATTAGGGTTTGATGAGTTTGCAATGTGTAGCTCTTGCAAATCTTCATCATTATTGATAAACTAGGGGATTGAAAAAAAGGAAGATTCCCCATTCTTTTCCATAACACCTTTGCCTAATCCTGTAGCAAGATTGGCACGGTTATCTGCCTTTTTGTTCTGCTCTATGAGAACATGGAAGAAGGTGAATTCATCGAAATTTTGTGCTTCTATTTGAATTCTTTTGATTATTTTGGAAAGCAACTCGTTGGAGGAGGAACTTAACCCTTGCATGAGCCTGATGATAATCATTGAATCCCCAGTTACAACTAATTTCTTAACTTGATTACCATCCAAAATTTTAATTCCTTAGAAGAGGGTGAGGGCCTCTGTTTGATTGTTTGAACTTTGAAAGGATTCCCAATCCCCATTCATAGTACAATTTTTGTGTTCTTCTGGGGTCAATGAGGACCCCCCTGCACTTGCCTCCCCTTGATTTCCTTTAGAACCTCCATCAAAGAAGAGTATGGGATGGCCATGAGAGAGATGCCATTGATTCATTTCTTACCAAAGCTGCCAGTTTGATCCCTTTGCTGGTTTGTGCTTGATCCTTTTAGGTGAAGGATCCTTTGGCCAAAGTAGGTTGCTAACCTAGATACATTTGTGTGATGTTATGGTTTGAAATGCCCCTAGATATTATAGCTTCGTTCATGAGACTGTAGGATTTAGCAGCTGTAAGTCTAGGAGTTTGCTGTTTTGAGTTGAAGATGAGTTTGTTTCTTGCAAGCCAAACCTTCTAGCGTAGGTACTTGGGGAGAGCATGCAAGACTCTTTTGAGAAGAGGTTTATGCGTAACGGAGCCATTATACAGTTTTGGCCAATCTACAAACTTTTCTCCCCAAGAATTAGGAGTTACCCTACCTCTGATATCGAAAAGAGACAAATCCCATACTTGTTTTGTACATGTGCAATTGAAGAATATATGACCAGTAGTTTCTTTTGCATCCTTGCAAAAAACGCATCTTGAGGGGCCATGAATTCTGTGTGTTTTGAGGTTCTCAGCAGTGAGAAGCTTGTCGTTCACCATTACCCAACCGAAGGCATTTACTTTGGGGAGCTCATTTGTATTCCATATGATTTTTTAGCTCTCTACTTTAGGTAGATGGGGCAAGGATTCCACAAGAGATTGGTTTCCAACTTTGATGGAATAGTTTCCGAAGATCCCCAGCCATGATAATCCAAGGAATTATGGTCCATTGAGGTGCAACTGAATAAGTGAGAGAGGAGTAAGGGGATTCAAGTAGCCAGCCTAGGAGAGTGTGTTAAAATTAGGGTTAGGTTAGGGTTTGAAGTTTTTTTTAAATTTTTTTTATACTTTAATGCAAAAGTAAATTTCTAAACTAGTATTGAGAACAGGAATAGTATAGCTGTAACAAGACAAATTTAGATCTAATAAATTAAGACATAATTTTCATCTCTTTCAACTTTAACACTCCCAAAGACTATGTTAAAGTTGAAGCACACATTTAACGATTGCAGATATAGAGCAACAGTAGTAGTAAGACTAATTAGACAAAACTATAACAGTAGTAATAGATTTAACTCACAATACAAAAGAATAGATGTGATAACTTACTTGGTGAGTTGATACCTTCCTTATACTCAAAATTTTAACTGCAGAACAGACTTTGCCTCTTAGAGGCAAGTCAATCAACTGGAACAAAACTGACCCTTACCTGAGGGTACGTACAAACCTGAGAGAGAGAGATAGTGTGCTGTAGGAAAGGACTAGTTAGTTATAGTAAAGGCTCAAGACAGTCAACAGGTACTCAGCAGTTGAATGGCAGCCCCAAGCAACCCTCAATAGGCAGTAGCAACCTCAAGAAGTTAACATAGACTCAAACACACTTCAACAAAGCATGTGACAGCCTTCAACAAACAGATCACAGCCCTAGATCAGGTGTTATCAACAGGAGGCAACCCTAAAACTGTAGATCTGACCCAAACAAAGTACAAGCAGGCAACAGTCTCCACAAATGACAAAAGGCTGCCCTAAAACAGTCCAAAAGGGCGGCGGCCTACAAAAAATAGTCCATGGTGGTGGCAACATAGTCCACAAGGGTAGCGACCCTAGACCAGGATGTCTCTGTCTCAGCCTGCAGGATTTGCCTGGTCCTCGTGACCAATAAATTGTCTGGTCCTAGACCAGAATACCGCAGAGATAGATAGCGGCACTAGCCACATGTTAAGGACTTTGCCATGGCATCAACCTACTTGGTCCCAGACCAAGAACCCTAGGATACCTTCTAGGGACTTACTCTGCCTGGTTAACTGAACAGGAACCCTAGTTAATTGACTAGGGTGCCATCCTCCCAGAGAATGGCTCTCGCAGTTGCATTAACTTTAACAGCTGCGTTAACTTTAACACTTCCTCTCAACAAGAGAGGCATTCTCAACAACACTAAGCTTGTCTCAGAAGTACCCAGACTTCGTTGTGGACAGAGGCTTAGTCAACACATCTTGTTTAGCTAACAAAACATACTGAAGTCTCTGCACCATGTCCTTGACATAGTGATACTTCCTCTTGATGTGTCTCGACCTGTCATAGAATACAGGATTTTCTAAGAGCTTCAAATAGCTCTGGATGTCAGCAAGGAACTTGATCTTATAGATCCACTTGGAAGTTACAATTGACTTCCCTTGTTGTTTGAGAACCACTTTCCACATGTCATTTTCCATAATTAACTGGAGATCTTCTATCATAGCATCTTTCCAAACCTGTTGTTTGGCTGCCTCCACATAAGTGGAGGATTCTGAATCAGTGACGTGGCTCACACTGGAGCACCCTTGAAGCCTCTCATTGAGATCAACTGAAGGCTTTCTGGCCTTCTCCCTCTGCTCATCTGAACGAGATATCTCATAGACTGAACTTTCTTGCACTTCCATATTTGAGTCACTGGAAGATTCTCTGGAGTGATGGAAGGTTGTTAAAAAGTTAACGAGGGAAGTTGCTCTCAGAGGGCATGAAAAGTTTTGCATGCACTCACTTTAGGTTTTTGGTAAACCTAATTTACAAATGAGTTGATATAAGAAGACAGGAGGTCTCTGATAGAGTTACCGAGCTAACTGATTTGAGATAGATCCAGTTGAGAGGCGGACGACTTTCCTAAGGAAGGAGGGCGCATTCTTTGAGGAGAGAGAAGCTCGTACTGCTTCCGGTTGATCGATTGGGCAGCTGAGACTTTCAAAGTATCCTTGTCTCAGTGATTGAGAAAGGACTGTGACGATCAGAGTTCATATCTGATTCCGTACGAGCATTTGTTATCTTGAGGGAGGGCGCATTCAGTTATTGGTCTTCTTCCGTAGTAGAGCAGATCAGAGCAGAGCAGTGGGAGAGGCAGTACAGTCAGAGCTACCTGCAGACAAACTCAGATCCAGATTGTCAGCTAGGGCACATTTCCTTTGTGCATGCAGATCTAGGGTCTTGACCCAGTCATGATTGGGAGTTACATCTAAGGTAACATTGTTTCTACTTGTTTTGTTTCATATATTGCTCTGGGCTCGAGACAGAAGAAAGCCCCATAGATTGCTGGTTTTCCCCATTTGGGGTTTACAGGGTAAATCCAGTGTTGTGTGATTGATTGAGTATTTCAATGTTTTAAGTGTCAATAGATTTATAGCATTTGATTCTTAAGTCTTTAGTATTATTGATTTATAGAGATTCAAACTGCTTGAGATCTTAGGGCTATCCAGAGGGAGTAGTGATCTTTGGATAAAATTAACATGGTATCAGAGCCCTGGTAAGGGTCAGGGAGAGCAATCACACTCAGATCTGTGAGCTGTATACCAGATCTGCGTGGTGATCTCTGTTGGGCATCAGATCTGCAGTTGCAGTTAGATCTGTGCTTTCAGATCACCAGGACTACAGGTATGAGGGATGATCAAGTTGTTTGCACCTATTGCTCCTCAATGGATATAAATGAGCATTCTACTGACGAGATTGACAGAGAGATGGCTCTTAACACTTGTCAATCATTAAGTGCTTCCACTTCTATTGTATGGTACATAGACAACGGAGCCTCTAGCCATATGACAGGTGTTCGTGGATAGTTTTCAGATCTGGCCGAGGATGGGCTAGATCTTGAGATTGTACTTGGAGACAATTCTATTGTTAAGGCAGTAGGACGAGGAACATTATCCTTCCAGAGAGAATCAGGAGAGTCTATGAGAGTTCGTGATGTTCTATATGTCCTAGGTCTAAAGAAAAACTTGATCTTTGTGTCTACTATTGAAGATCAGGGATTATGGGTGATGTTCAGAGATGGAAATGTTCTAGTTCATTCCAAGGGATCCAACGATACCTCTGCTGTGAGGATTGGGGTCTGCAGCAGAAAACTATACAGGCTCAACTTTCAACTTCATCATGCCTAAGTCATAGTAGTCGAGATGATGATTGTGACACCTGTGAGCTTTGGCACAAGAGGATGGCTCATCTACACCATCCTGCCGTGAAGATCTCGAGGGAATTGTTACAGGAGTACCTGAGTTTAGCACAGAGCACAATGATGTGTGCAAGGGGTGTGCTCTCGGGAAATACGTCAAGACAGTTTTTCCCAAGAGTGACAATAGATCTACAAGAGCACTTGATATGATTCATTCTGACCTCTGTGGTCCGATGTCCACTACATCTTTGAAAGGCTACAAGTACTATGTATCCTTCATTGATGACTACCCCAGGAAGACCTGGATTTATTTTTTAAAGAGTAAAGAATCAAAAGAAGTATTGCAGAAGTTTCAAGAGTTCAAGGCTCTTATGGAAAATCAGATAGAAAGGAAGATCAAGATCTTCAGATCAGATAATGGAGGTGAGTATACCTCGAAGGAGTTCAATGAGTTTTGCATCCAGGAGGGTATCAAGAGGCAGTTAACTCTGCCCTATACACCACAACAGAATGGGGTTGCTGAGAGGAAAAGCAGGGCTATTGTTGGTGCTGCTAGATCTATGTTGCATGATCAAGGTTTGCCATTTTTCCTTTGGGATGAGGCATGTAACACTGCAACTCACATACAGAACAAGAATCCTCATAAGGTTTTGGGGAACAAAACTCCAAAAGAAGCCTTCTCTGGAAAGAAACTTGAAGTTGGACATTTCAGGATTTTTGGATGCCTTACCTACTCGCATGTTCCTTCAAAGAAAAGGACAAAGCTGGAACCTACAGCCGAGAGGGGAATTCTTGTTGGATATGATGAGACTTCGAAAGGCTATCGCATTTACATTCCTGCTCTCAAGAAGACTGTTGTGAGGCGGGATGTGAAATTTGAGGAAGATCGGGCTTTCCGAAAGTCATGTGAGTCAGAGAAGGGAAAACAACAGATTGCTACATCTCTGGATGCAACAGGTTAGGGTGCTATTCCACAACCAACAAGGTCCCAAGTATCTGGGGTGACAGATTCTCAGATTACGGGTTCCACAGGCACAGGAGCAGGAACTGGCACATGATCTCAGGTTGGTGATCAACCAGGATCAGGGTCCCAAATTACAGGTTCTCGGGCTACATGATCAACGATTGCAGGTACTTCCATTATAGGCACTCATTCTCGTATGGTTGATTGGGACAAGGATGAGGAGTTCTCCTCACAGGATGTCACTTTAGGGAAGAGGAAGCCCAAATGGCTTCAAGAGACCTTGAAGGATGCTCAGGCAGTGGGAACTCCTAAGAAGAGTGTAAGAGAGAGGAAGGCACCACAAAGATTCTGCAGTTACTTAGTTATGGTGAGCAGTATCAGTGAGTCAGAGCCATCCTCATATGAGCAAGCAACAGGTGAGCAGGGTTGGAGATATGCCATGTTGGAAGAGCATGCTTCCATCATGAAGAATGATGGCTGGCAAGTTGTGCCCAGACTAGAAGGAAAGTCAGTTGTCACCTCCAGATGGCTCTATAAGATTAAATATGCTGTAGATGGCAGCATTGAGAAGCATAAAGCCAGATTTGGGGCTAGAGGGTTTTGACAGATAGAGGGAGTTGACTATGATGAGACATTCTCTCCGGTGGCCAGATATACTTCCATTAGGACTGTGATCTCTGTAGCAGTAGAGCTGGGATGGAAGATTCACCAGATGGATGTCAAGACAACTTTTCTCAATGGACTCAGAGAAGAGGAGGTGTACATTGACCAACCAAAGGGCTTCGAGATACTTGAGAGAGAAGTAGGCTAAAGAAGGCTCTATACGGCTTGAAGCAAGCACCTAGATCTTGGTATTCTAGGATAGCTACCTACTTGCAATAGTTAGGTTTTTAGAAGAGCGAAGCTGATCCCAATCTCTACTTCATTGTAGTAAATGGTGATCCTCTTATTCATGTGTTGTATGTAGATGACCTGTTCATTACAGGGGCGGAAAAACTTATCAGTGATTGCAAGAAGGACCTTGCTTCAGAGTTTGAAATGAAGGACATAGGATTGATGCACTACTTCCTAGGCATGGAGCTCTGGCAGAAGGGTGGCATATCTTCCTTAGTCAGGGCAAGTATGCAATGGACATTCTGAAGAGATTTCAGATGCAAGATTGCAAGCCCATGACTAATCCTATGACAACCAACTGGAAGAAGCAAGTGGCTTCTGAGAGTAAGTTGGTTGATCCCACTAGGTATCGATAGCTCATTGGGTCCTTGATGTGCTTGGTCAACACCAGGACAAATTTGAGTTTTGCTGTCAACACCTTGAGTCAATACATGGTAGAACCTAGAGATGTACACTGGGTGGCAACAAAGCATATTCTGAGGTACGTCAATGGAGCAACAGAGTATGGATTGAATTATGTGAGGCAGGGTGGAATATAGCTAGTTGGCTTTATTGATTCAGATTGGGCAGGCAGTGCAGGTGATGGGAAGAGCACCTCCGGGTGTTGTTTCATCTTGGGTTTGGCAGTCGTGTTGTGGTTCAGCAAGAAACAGAAGTTTGTAGCACTGAGTTCTGCTGAGGCAAAATATATGGCGGCTAGTTTAGCTAGTTGTGAGGCCATTTGGCTTCGTAAAATGTTGGTGAGTCTGTTTGATCAACAGTTGGAGCCTACGGTGATTCACTATGATAATCACAATTGCATCAAACTTGGAGAATCCAGTGTTTCATGATAGGTCCAAACACATAGAGATCAGGTATCATTTCATTCGAGATCATGTTCAGAGAGGAGCAGTTGAGCTCCAGTACATATCCACGGATGAGCAGGTTGTAGAGATTCTCACAAAGTCCTTGATGAGAAATAAGTTTGAGTACTTCAGGGAGAAAATGGGAGTGGTTCAGAATCCTTTCCTAGTTAAGAGGGAGTGTTAAAAAGTTAACCAGGGAAGTTGTTCTCAGGAGGGCATGAAAAGTTTTGCATGCTCAGATGCATGCAAAAGTGAGTTTTGCATGCACACACTTTAGGTTTTTGGTAAACCTAATTTACAAGTGAGTTGATATAAGAAGACATGAGGTCTTTGATAGAGTTACCGAGCCAATTGATCTGAGATAGATCCAGTTGAGAGGTGGGCGACTTTCCTAAGGAAGGAGGGCTCATTCTTTCAGGAGAGAGAAGCTCGTACTACTTCCCGTTGATCGATTGGGCAGCTGAGACTTTCAGAGTATCCTTGTCTCAGGGATTGAGAAAGGACTGTGACGATCAGAGATCTGTTGAGATTTGATTCCGTACGAGCATTTGTTATCTTGAGGGAGGGTGCACTTATCCATGCAGAGGAGGGACATTCAGTTATTGGTCTTTGTCCGTAGCAGAGCAGATTAGAGCAGAGCAGTGGGAGAGGCACTACAGTCAGAGCCACCTGCAGACAGACTCAGATTCAGATTGACAGCTAGGGCACATTTCCTCTGTGCATGCATCAACTAAAGCATGCAGATCTAGGGTCTTGACCCAATCAAGATTGGGAATTACATCTGAGGTAACATTGTATGTACTTGTTTTGTTTCATATATTGCTCTGGGCTCAAGATAGAAGAAAGCCCCATAGATTGCTGGTTTTCCCCGTTTGGGGTTTACAGGGTAAATCCAGTGTTGTGTGATTGATTGAGTATTTTAGTGTTTTAAGTGTTGAGATCTATAGCATTTGATTCTTAAGTCTTTAGTATTATTGATTTATAGACACTCAAACCGCTTGAGATCTCAGGGCTATCCAGAGGGAGTAGTGATCTCTAGATAAAATTAACAAAGGTCACATCTCTACTTTCCTTTTCTACAATCCCATTCTGCTGGGGATTGAAGAGCACAGTTGGCTCCCTCTTGATCTCAGAATTCTGACAGGGGTCATGACCTAGAGCTTTAATAACATGTCCTGAAACCTTATAAAGGTTACCTTCACAGACTCCAATCTCAATGGTTGAGCTAATGTTTCCATCCTTAGGCCACACTAGATCCTTTCCTTCTGAGATGACTATAGAGAACCCCTTGTCTTCTAAAAATGCCACTAAAAGAATATTCTTCTTTAATCCAAGGACATAAAATTTCCTCAATGCGAATTAGCGCACCTAAAACAAACTGTAAGGAAGTTGAACCAACTCCTTTTATGGCATTTGTACTACCATCTCCTAGTTCCACTTTCACATTGAACTTCTTGGCCTTATAATCTGCAAGAGCCTTCTTGAATCTAGTCATGTGCTTGGTGGCTCCATTATCTATCCACCAGGAATCTGCTGAGTTGGAGATGGAACCTGAGAGTGCTGAAACGAAGTAGCATTCTCTTTGATCTTGTTCTTTGGTCTCAACCCTAGTTTTCTTTTGCTGTGGCTCTTCTTCTTTTGTAGTAGCAAAAGCATGATACTTCCCTCTATGCCATTTCTTGTTAGGAGGTTTCTTATAGTCTTTAGCATAATGACCAAGCTGGCTACAGTTATAACACCTAATTTTGATTTATGAAAATGCTTACCTTGAGCTCCCTTACCTTTGTCCTTGTGATGAGGGAATCTCCTTCCCTTCTTTGTCTTGGCAGCAAGGGCATGATCCTTCTTAGTGGGAGGCCCATATCTACTTTGGATCCTACCTTCTTCTTCTAAACAATCATGTCATAACCTATCAAAGCTTGGCTGAATCTCTCTTCCATTTACCGCTGCAAGAAATGTTTCCCAAGATGCGGGAAGACCATCTACTGCTGTTTGCACAAGGTCATCATCATCTACTTCAACTCCAATGGCCATGAGTTGATCTCTTATCTGAGAGATATTTGAGAAGGAGGAGGCAACCGACTCCTTCTCCTCCATCTTTAATAAACGAAGCTGCTTCTTCAAAACCCTCTTCTGAGTAGGTGCCTTCTTCTCATAGAGATTTGCTAGAGCATCAAAGCATTCTTTAGCTGTCCTTAGGGGAGCTATTACAAGCATTAAATTGTCTTTAAATGAGTCAAAGATGACTCTCTTTGCCTTGGCTTGCTTCTTCTTAAATGCTGCTCTTCCTTGACTTGTTGTGGGTTCTTCCACAACCCTAGGAACCAAATCATCCAGATCACTCTCCTCTAGGATATTCAAAACCCTAGACTTCCATGCATTGAAGTTTGAGGCTCCTTAAAGCCTATCTTCTGACTTAACTGAAGAAGAAGCCATCTTCAAACCCTTATTGTCAACTTGATGAGTTTTACCAAGAAACCCCTGCAATCAAGTTGGTTAAAGCTCAAACCCTTACCTTAGGATCTATGTAGATTTTGTTAGCCTGCACAATAGAGTTAGCTACAAACCTTAAGCTCTGATACGATGTTAAAATTAGGGTTAGGTTAGGGTTTGAAGCAAAAAATTAATTTTTTTTATAGTTTAATGCAAAAGTAAATTTCTAAACTAGTACTGAGAACATGAATAGTACAACTGTAGCAAGACAAATTTAGATCGAATAAATTAAGACATAATTTTCATCTCTTTCAACTTTAACACTCCTAAAGATCACTGTGTTAAAGTTGAAGCACGCATTTAACAATTGTAGATATAGAGCAGCAATAGTAGTAAGACTAATTAGACAAAACTATAGCAACAGTAATAGATTTAACTCACAATACAAAAGAACAAATCTGATAACTTACTTCGTGAGTTGAGACCTTCCTTATACTCAAAATTTTAACTTTCAGAATAGACTTTGCCTCTCAGAGGCAAGTCAATCAACTGGAACAAAATTGACCCTTACCTGAGGGTATGTACACACCTGAGAGAGAGAGAAAGTGTGCTGTAGGAAAGGACTAGTTAGTTATAGTAAAGGCTCAAGACAATCAACAGGTACTCAGCAGTTGAATGGCAGCCCCAAGCAACCCTCAATAGGCAGTAGCAACCTCAAGAAGTTAACATAAACTCAAATACACCTCAACAAAGCATGTGGCAGCCTTCAACAAATAAATCACAGCCTTAGATCAGGTGTTATCAACAGGAGGCAACCCTAAAACTGTAGATTTGACCCAAACAAAGTCCAAGCAGACAACGGTCTCCACAAATGACAAACGACAGCCCTAAAACAATCCACAAGGGCAACAACCTACCAAAAACAGTCCATGGTGGCGACAACACAGTCCATAAGGGCAACGACCCTACCCAAACAGTCCACGGGGCAACATAACAGTTCACAAGGGCAACAACCTACCAAAAACAGTCCATGGTGGCGACAACACAGTCCATAAGGGCAACGGCCCTACCCAAACAGTCCACGGGGCAACATAACAGTCCACAAGGGCAACAACCCTACCCAAATAGTCCACGGTGGGAAACAGGCAGCCCAACAATGGCAACGGTCTCCACAAGACAGTCCACGGTGGCAACAGTACCTTCAAGCTAGAAGGCGACACCTTCAAAACAAGTAGTAGGAACCTAGGACAAGTCTCGACCTTCTCAGATAAGACAACAACACCACATTACATGCTTAGGTAGGTTAGGGACACCCTAAAACATGCAATAGCAGACCTTAACTAGATCTATGCATTCACAAAATAAGGTAGTGATACCCTAGCAGTATTCTCAACAAACTTCAATAGGTGGATGATACAAAAAAATCAGACCCTAGCAGCAACAACAGTCTACTAAACCCTTGATGTCATCTACAACTGGTGTGCCATAAACCCTAGAACAGTCCCAAGCAAATTAGAGCTGAGTTATGTCTTGAAGATGATATGCAAATGAAGAATTATATTTGTATTTATAGCCTCTTAAAGGCTTCTAGAAGGGTCTCCCTTATAATTCTTTATTGACTTAGGGTTTCTAAAAATTAGGTTAAGACATCATGCAAATAAGGAGGGTTACCAAAAAATAAAACATAAATTAATGTTATGAGGTCTTAAGAAGTGGGTACTATGGTAAAGACAAAGGGTAGGGTGTCATGCTCAAGGGGGGCACTAGCACATAGGACCAACAAGTAAAGGTCAACACAAGACAAGGTTAACACAAAACTAACCACCATAAATCAAGGAAGGGTAACCACAAGACCAAGGATGTAACCACAATGTGGGAAGACAACTCTTTTACCCGCAAGACAAGGAACAACAAGGTGGGAAGTAAGACCAACAAGGTGGGTATACAACCCATTTATCTCTCTCTCAAATGTACAAGTGTTCCATACACTAACTGAAAATTCATCATCACCATATAAGGAAGGTCTACACTGGATGATGTGATCTTGTGGTCCTTTTGACTGATCCTGAGGTCAAGTGCTAGTGACTTCATCAAGGGGTGGCCAGTCTCTTGAGAAGACAACCTAGCTCAACCATCTCGAAGACCTAGGAGAGGAGGGCATCACACATCATCATCTTGGTTAAATGACCAAGATCCACTTGGTTAACTGACCAGGTATGTACCTGTAGGAACTTCTTGGTCCTAGTGCAAGAATCTCCCTCGTCCCAGACTAGGATGTCCTTGTCTCAGCCTGTAGGATCTACTTGGTCCTCGTGACCAAGAAACTGTCTAGTCCCAGAGCAGAATACCCTAGAGACAGATAGGGGCCCTAGCCACATGCTAGGGACATTGCCATGGCATCAACTTGGTTGGTCTTCGACCAAGAACCTCAGTAGACTGTTGGGGGCCCTAGGGTATCTTCTAGGGACTTACTCTGCCTGGTTAATTGACCAGAAGCCCTAGTTAATTAACTAGGGTGCCACCCTCCCAGAGAATGGCTCTCGTAGCTGCATTAACTTTAACAGGGGGGTCTAGATATTACCAACCAATCCAGTTCTGATCATCAACAGTCCAATCAGAGAATTAATACAAGGATTTGAGACCTACACTGTTCATTATTCTCTTATTTCTCAAAGATCAGGCTATTGTGCAATTAGAGGATATCCCATGATGTTGTCATCCCATATTCCCCATTTCCAAGAATCTAGGTGGGATTGGATTGAATTATATGTCCAACTGATTTACAAAGTTTCTAGAACTGTGAGCCTTGTGGTTCTTCGATGGGTTTGTCAAGGCATCTTATCCTCCTGCTAGAGAAGTACTTTTTCCGCTAGATAGGAGTCTCTACACCAATTTGGCACCCAAAGCTAGATTAATTAGGGAAGGGTCTTTGATACCAAGTGCTCCATACTCTTTAGGCAGCCTCATAGCGTTCCAATTGATGAGATGGAACTTCTTAGTGTTGGTTTTGCCTCCTTGCCATAGGAACTTTAAAATATCTTTTGCTACCTGTTGGAGGATGCTTGCTGGGGCCAGTATTGTCGAACACTGAAAGATGGGGAGAGCTAAAATTGTGGATTTTATCAAAATTATTCTCCTTGCCGGACTGAGCCACGAAGAGTCCCATTGCTGCATTTTGCTTTTTATTTTCCCAACAATACCTTTCCAATTTGTAGTTTTGTAATCGTTGTGTTCCCTAGATAGATTGGCATCCCCAGGTATTTAAAAGAGGTCCAATCTTTGTTTCCTTGGAATTCAAGTACTCTAGCCATAGCTTGAATATGGGGGGCACTGACATTCCAACCATAGATGTGGCATTTGGCATTGTTGATCATTCTTCTTGAAGCATTTAGGAAATCGTTTAGGATTGTCTTGAATCTCCTTACTATGACAAGAGGGGCGCCTCATAAGAGAAGAGTGTCGTCAACAAATTGGGAATGATTATAGATTTTTTTTTTTGTGAAAGCAATTCCTTGAAGTTTGCTTGTTTCTCTTTAAGCTTTGAGCTTACGACTGAGTGTGTCCACCATAATGATGTACAAGAGAGGAGACAGAGAGCATCCTTGCCGGAGTCCTCTTTAGAGGTTGAAGAACCCAGTAGGCCTCCCATTTTCTAGAGGAGAGATCTAAGGGGAATTGATGCAAGCTTTGACCAACATAACAAACGATTCATTAAACCCATTTTTTCGTAAAACATCAAAGAGGAATGAGTGTCTTACTCGATCGAAGGCGTTGTCCATGTCCATCTTGATGATCTTTCCCTTCTCCTTGTTTGCTTTGTTGGAATGAATTGCTTCTTGGACAAGAATTATGTTGTTTAGGATTTGTCTTTTTTGCATAATACCTCCCTAATTCTTTGAAATGATCTTTGGGAGGAGCTTTTTTAACTTGTAGATGATCTTGGTTAGAATTTTGTAGGAGGTATTGCACAAGGATATCGGTTCGAAGTGAGAGAAAGATGAGGCATTGAATTCTTTTGGAACGAGGGCCAAAAAATACGAGTTTGTATTTCCTCCCAATTTGAATTTTCTCTATGAGTATCATAGCATTCTGATTAGATCCACCTTTATTGTGTGCCAACACGCCCTGAAGAAATGAATGGGGAGCCCGTTTGGCCTGGGGGCTTTGTCGGGAGCCAAGTTCCATAAAGCCTCAATTACCTCTTCTTCAATTGTTTTATTAAGAGCTTCATTGTCTGCAAGTGAAATTAAATTAGGAATATTGGCCACCATTGATGAAATTGCTCTGGGATTAGGGGTGTTTTCATCATTATAGAAACTCTTGAAGTGGTTCTTTGCTGCTGGTTTGATATCTTGAAATTTGATTAAGGTCGAGCCATCTTCACTTTTGATCTCTAAGACAATGTTTTTTGTGGAGTAGCACTTTGGTCTGACGATGAAAATAAGAGTTGTTACGGTCTCCTGCTTGAAGCCATAGTCTCCAAGACCTGAGCATCCACATTTCTTTCTCTTGTTGTTTGACCTTGTGAATTTTAGGCAAATCTCTGTCTCCTCTTGTTGTATGTGTTCTGTCACCTCGTTGTTCTCAATTTGGGTTTGGATCTTTTATAATTGCTTCTTCAAAGGTCCTTTTTGTTGATTAGGATCCGAGGAAGAATACTTGGCCCATTGTTTGAGTGAAGTTTTAAAAACCTTTGGTTTTTGTTCCCAAACAAAAACTAGTGAGCCTTGTATGTAATTGTTCCATTCTCTCTTGATGATCTCGATAACAGATGGGCTTTAAAGCCATAGGGAGCAAAATTTGAAGAGGAGGGGCTCGAAATTGATCACATGAGAGAAGGAGAGTGCAATGGGTCTATGGTTCGAGATTCTTGAGGGAATGATCTTGGAGGAGAGAGAGAGAGAGGCTAGTGGAGAGGTCACTATGTATAAAAAATGTATACAAATGAGTAGCTATATGACCTAGTCCTAATCTTTTGTTGGACCAAGTGAATTTTCCTTTGTGGGGTTTTATGTCCACCAGATCCCAGTCTGCTATAAGATCATCCAACTTTTCTTTGAATGGATCTCTGATTATGTTTCCTCGGTTTTCCTTTTCTGTGAAGGTGACATTAAAGTCTCCCACTATCAAAGAATCTGTCATATTCTGTCTCTTTCAAATTATAAAGGGATTGCCAACATATTTCCTTATCTCCATAATTCGTTGGCATATACAAATTATAAATATTGGTGATGTTACCTGTTTGTTAGTGACCAAATCTAATCATGATCTAGTGTTGAGCTTGAAAGTTGGATTCTAGATTTAGAACAGTACTGTCCCAAAGTGTGTTGATCCCTCCCTTGGTGCCCCGAGAGTTGATTGCTACCCCATCACTTGATTTCCAAAGCTTTTTTCTATCTTTACCATTTTTTTTCTTCTCATTTCATCTCCTGGAGGAGGAGAGCAACCGACCGTTCATATTTTATTAGGTCTCTTAGCGCTTCTTCCTTAAATTTGTTGCCCATACCTCTATTGTTCTAGGTGGCAATTATCATTATTTACTGGGCAGGGTTTTGACACTATCTCCATGATCATCGTTAGGCTGAGATTGTCCCATCTTTTTGGGTTTTGAGAATTTAATTCCGGATCCCAAAGATTTTCTAAGGTGGTTTGAAGTCCGAGCATCTTTTCTTGGTTGGCTATTTCTTCTCTAACCTCTTTTGCTTGCTTTCTCCCTTTTTGCATTGGTTTTCTGTATTTTCCTCTTGTTCTTTTTCTTCATTACTTTGCTGGGTCTTCTTTTGTGTTTGCACTCCTTTAGGTTGTTTCAGGGATTTTAGATTGGGGTGATCAATTTCCTCGAGATACTCGGAAGGGTTGACTTCATCCTTTGGGAAGGGATCTTCAAAGAGGGAGGGTGCAAGGGAGATTACAGGGGTATCTAGTGCTAAACTGGAAGGGGCCACTTTGAGGAGGATGGCCTGAGAGGGTTGCGAGGATTCATGATTTTTGCCAAGGGGAGGATCATCATTGAAGAAGGCATCATAGCGGTTGATCGTGGGTTTGAGGTGGGTTTGATTAGAGAGGTATGATGTAGGGGAGGAGCTACGGATGAGGGGAGAGGGTTCGACGGTGGCACGATGATCGAGGACGAGAGTTGGGAAGAAGGAGCTAAGTTGATCTAGATCCTTTACCTCAAACTCATTTTATTTTTAACTTCTTGCCATTGATCTTCCTTGGTTGGAGTTTGGATTGGGGGAGTGACCTTCTTACAGTCTATTGGTGAAATTCCCGTACTTGTGGCAGGCTTTGCACTTGAAGGTCAATTGCTCATAATCTAGCTTTTGAATTTGTCGCCAACTATTGAGGGCTAGCAATATAGCTTCCAGAAGACCCTTCTCTAGATCTACCTCCACACAGATCCTTGTGCATGCAAACATTCTTGCTTTTGGTTTTGATATGTCTATGTATTTCCCCAATGCATTATGTATATCTCGAAGCAATTCGTCTCCCCAACAATGTAGAGGAAGGTGAGGAAGACACACCAAATTGGAACTATTGAGGGAACATCCAACTCTGGGTCAAAATCTGGGGTCCATCTGTTTAGATACATACCTTTATTGCTAAAGAAATAAGGGTCGCTCTCAAAGATTAGGTCTCGGTCTTCTTTTGATTCAAACAAGAAAGCGTAAAACCCCCACCCACAGAAGAAATGTGACATCTTTCCCTTGATGAGAACATGCAAGGTTTTTTGGATTTAGGTGTCCATGGACCACAACGAGGGCCAGATCCCCATAAATTGCCTAATGAGGCCTTGTTCTACCATAGCTAGAGCCATATGCCGAGATGAAGTAATTGGCAGGGACACCTCGAGGATGTTCTCCAAGCATTTAACAAACTTTGAAGGCGGGGATTTTTGAGCAGATTTGCTAAGGGAAGCCACTAGGGAGCGAAAAGCTGCTTCCTTAGGGTTAGGAGGGGGGGTTGGCCTCCTCCCAAGGAGAGATCCATGTTCACCACAACAATCAAACCAAGGAAGCATTAGGACATCAAAACATATTTTGACCACGCTTCATGTTAAGATTATATGCTACTAAAGACTAAATTCTAACTTCATGAGCATTTAATACATTTTCACAATAGCAGCATAACAAGGATCTCTGAAAGATACATAATCACAAGGTACACAACAATATATCCTGGGAAACCCTCAAGGGGAAGAAAAGCCAGCAAGAACTTCCTCAATATAGATTACCAAAGTACAATGCCCAAAATAGATTTGACAAATAAGAGAGACAAACCCAAACTCTAGAGCCAAGCCAATCCTCCTCCTTCGTAGACTTCTCTCTCTCTAATGCGGAATGCATGAATGAGTGAATGGTACAAATGAGAGGAAGTCACTCTCTATTTATACTTTACTTTTCACTTGACAAATAACCTAACTAGGTCGGCCTCACTTTAACTGACTGGGCCGACCTCTCCTAGAAAGACTCAAATAATATTATATTACATTCTTTTGGGTACTAACGACCCGACTTACAATGGAGGTTTTACCTCATGACTTTTACATGACCAAATATAATAATGACATCCCCGACGGAGTTACAATAATAAAATACAAGTAGAATATTCTTCGAAGTTACATTAATTCAACACTCCCCCTTAACAAGAAGGGTATTCTATTGACAACAACAACAACATGTGTGGCTCTACACAACATCATCGGAAGGAGGGAGGAGGGGCATTATCAACAACATCATTTGGAACATTGGTTGGTATATCTATAAATCATTGGAAGTTCTTCAACATCAATATCAACAACTGGAACAGCTTGCTGTAACATCATCATCATCTGCAGCATGAGGCTGGAACATCATCATCTTCAGTACTGGAGCATCCTCATCTTCAACACTGGAGCATCATCTTCTGCAGCACTGGAGCATCCTTATCTTCAGCACTAGAGCATCATCTTCTGCAGCACTGGAGCATCCTCATCTTTAGTACTGGAACATCTGCAGCATTGGAGCATCCTCATCTACAGTATTGGAACATCATCAGCACTGGAGCATCCTCATCTACAGTACTGGAACATCATCTTCAGCAACACTGGATATCATCACCTGCAGCACACATGATCCTTCCTTTTGGAATTACGGGATCATGGACAGTCCTTCATTTCGGAATTACGGGACCCAGTCCAACAACTCTAGTGATCCTTCCTTTCGGAATTACGGGATCTTGGACAATCCTTCCTTTCGGAATTACGGGATTCTAGTCCAACAACTTTGGTGATCCTTTCTTTCAGAATTACGGGATCATGGACAATCCTTCCTTTCGGAATTACAGGATTCTAGTCCATCAACTCTGGTGATCCTTCCTTTCGGAATTACGAGATCATGGACAATCCTTCCTTTCGGAATTACGGGACTCTAGTCCATCAACTCTAGTGATCCTTCCTTTTGAAATTATGGGATCATGGACAATCCTTCCTTTCGGAATTACGAGATTCTAGTCCATCAACACTTGTGGTGCTCAGACAATCCTTCCTTTTGGAATTACAGGACCTAGTCTTAACGAAGCTACCACACTTGGACGATCCTTCCTTTCGGAATTACGGGATCCTTGTCCACTACTCACATCTTAGACAATCCTTCCTTTTAGAATTACATGATTCTAGTCTAAGGATCAACATTTAAGACTATCCTTCCTTTCGGAATTACGAGATCACTGTCTAGGGATGATCAATCCCACCACAATCCAAGGATCAACATTTAAGACTATCCTTCCTTTCGGGATTACGGGATCACTGTCTAGGGATGATCAATCTCATTGCAACTCAGGATCAACATTTAAGACTATCCTTCTTTTCGGAATTATGGGATCACTGTCTAGGGATGATCAATCCTACTGCACCACAATATCATCAGCACTACTCCCCCTTTCGAGGGAAGTCCTTACGAACTACACCAAGCTTGTCATGAAAATGCTCAAACTTCACACGAGACAGTGGCTTAGTCAACACATCTGCAACCTGCTCATCGGTGCTCACATATTGGAGCTTTATAGCTCCCTTCTGCACCATATCTCAAATGTAGAAATACCATATTTCTATGTGTTTCGACTTATCATGGAACACGGGGTTCTTTGACATCTTTATACAACTCTGGTTATCACATAGAATCACTGTGGTATCTAACTCCAGATCAAATAGACCTGATAACAACTTCCGAAGCCATATGGCTTCACAACTGGCAGAACAAGCAACAATATATTCTGCTTTTGCAGTGCTGAGAGCAACACTGGACTGCTTCCTGCTTTAGCCATGAGATCATGGCTGACCCCAAACTGTAACATCCGCTTGAAGTGCTCTTTCTGTCTGAGACACTTTATGCCCAATCTGAATCTGTGTAACCAAACAGTCTGAAGTCATGATCTCTAGTATAATTGAGACCATAGTCTATTGTACCTTTTAGGTACCTCATCACATGCTTTGCAGCTACAAGGTGAACACGTTTGGGCTCAACCAGATACTGACTCAAGGTGTTCACAGCAAAGCATATATCTGGCTTGGTATTCGTCAGATACATCAACGACCCAATAATCTGCCTGTATAGTGTCATATCTACCAATTCTGACGAAGCATCAGATAACAACTTCAAATTTGTATCCATGGGTGTGGCCATGGCTTTACACTCCAACATATCAAATTGTTTCAAGATTTCTACTGCATACTTCCCTTGGTTAAGGAAGATTTCTTCTGGGCTCTGCTATACTTCGAGACCTAGAAAATAATGCATTAAGCCAAGGTCTTTCATCTCGAATTTTGCAGCGAGCTTCTTCTTGCAATCTGAAATTTGCTTCTCATTTCTTGTCAGGAATAAGTCATCCACATAGTAATAATATGATAGGTTCATCATCCATAACCTTTAAGTAAAGGTTAGGATCAACTTTACTCTTGGTAAAGCCCAAGCTCGTCAGAAAATTATCAATTTTTCCATACCAAGCTCTTGGAGCTTGCTTCAATCCATACAGAGCCTTCTTTAGTTTGCAGCATGCGTCTCTTTGTTTTCAACCTCAAATACTTGTGGCTGTTCTATGTACACTTCTTCTTCAATGACACCATTCAGGAAAGTTGTTTTCACATCCATCTGGTGTAACTTCTACTTCATTGTGGCTGCAAGTGCCATGATGGTTCTAATTGAAGTGTACCTTGCTACTGGTGCAAATGTTTCTTCATAATCGAATCCTTCCTTTTGAGAGAATCCACGAGCCACAAATCTAGCTTTGTATTTTTCAATACTTCTATCCGCTGCATGTTTTATCTTGTATATCCATTTATTTCATCTTTCTAAGTCACTGGATACCAAGATCTCGAACTCTGTTGCAAGTTCTCTCTTGCACCCATCTATGAGCTTCTCATCTTCAACCTTGTAGAAAAGATTGATGTTTCATCACTCTAGGTGATCCTTGATCTCATCATTCTATCCCATGGGTGACTTATGAGCTCGTACAAAGTCTTCTTCAATCTGCACGCATGTGGTTCTCTGAGTCCTGGAGGTTGCTCGATATCTTCTTCTACTTCGATTACACCATGAATCTGGCTACTAGAGCAACATCTCGTCATAGTTGACTTCCTTTGCTTGATTTCATAAGTCTTGTTTTTAGTTGAACCATCGTCACTTGTTCTACAGAACAAGTCTCATCATTCTTCATTTGTAGGTGATCGTGTCCGATACTTCCTACAAGTCAAATTTAGTACCATGGTTAGAAACATTTCATAATTTCCAAAACATATGCATAAAAACATAGCTCACACTGTCATAATGCTATCTTTTAGCCAATAACACAACATTCATCCATATCCCACATTCATATCGTAACTTTCTAGATGCCTTCCATCTCTACCAGAACATTATTAAGAGCGTGCACTACTCCCAATATGTCAGCAAAGAGGTTTCACTCTAGATAAGTAGCAATGGAATGTTGTATAGCGCCAAAGGCTACTTACCCATCACATGCATATTAGTAGTAAACTGCTCATTAATGCAACTATTCTAACATGCATACTATACTTCCTAAATCTAGGAATATAAATATGTACACAACTGAACAATATCATTTAAACAATTTGATAAAATGACAATTCAAATACTTATCTTTGTTTGTTTGGTAGGATCTCTTTTGATCCTAGTCTCCTTGCAGGGATTACTGGAATGTCTAATGGTGAGCTCTACTCCATCATCTGATTATGAGGTCCTGTTCCTTTCTTGCTTATGATCTTATAATGTTGATCAAGTCTTCTACCATAGATCAAAGCTGTTTTTGAGTGATCTTATGTGAGTCACCTTCTTTTGTCCCAATAACAACTGCATCTTATATAAAAGTAATTCTAAATTCTTTCTAAAGCTGAGATATAGTACATCCTTCTTCATCATCAGAGTTCCTGAATCAAGCTTGTATGTTGCTTCTCTTATTCTCCTAGTGAAATTTTCTGAGGGGAGTCTTTTTCTTCAAAATTGGAGAGAGTGCTTTGAAGCACCACCATTATAGGACATATTCTTCAATTTCTTCTTTTGGTAACTTCCTGGGAGGTCCTTCTTCTTCTTCTTCTTCTTCGACTAAATGAGCATGATGTCTTTTGTTACTCTTCTTCTTGTATTCATTGGACAATCTTTGGCAATATGTCCCATCTTATCACAATAATAACATTTATAAGAAGAGAAGTCTTTCTGCTTGTAGTTTCCTTTCTTGTACTTCTGAAGCTTCGTAGGAGGATGAAACTCCTTATGAGTTTCCTTCTTGAAATGGGATTTTCCCTTTCCTCTTTTAGTATGAGTAGCTAGGGCTTGATCATTATCTCTGAGTAGTGCTTCTTGATTTGCCACTCTAGCTTCCTCTTGAACACATTCTTCCCATACAACTTCAAATAGTAGACTTTCCTTTCTTGTACACATTGTCTGGATAAAAAAGTCCCAAGGTCTAGTAAGACCATTGAGAGCAGTCATCACTAATTCTTCTTCGTCAAGCTTGTTTCCAATTGCTTCTAGTTGCTCTTTGAATTGAGAAACCCTTGTAAAGTATTCTTGGATAGATTCACCTTGATTCATCTTTGTGCTTTTGAGTTGGGTTCTCAAATTCATCTTTCGATTGATGTTCTTTCCTTCATACATCCTTGATAGGGCATCAAACATTTCCTTAGGTGTTTTCTTGGAGGACACTTGAGGAATCAAGTGATCCTCGATGGAATCTGCTATGATCCTCTTGGTCCTAATCATGTCCTTGTGCTTTTCCTTTGCTTCAGCTTCTTCGGGTTCTAGTACATCTTCTTTAACAAACTTTGAAAGATCATCCTCTTCTAGAATGAGTCCAATCCTATACTTCCAAGCACGGAAGTTCTCTATGCCTTCCAACTTGTCATCAAGTTTAGTGCTTGGGGCCATCTTATCTCGAAGAGCAGAGAATAACCAAAAATTAAAGTTTCTCAAAATTGAAAACTGAACTCACCAAAAGATGCACTTGACTAAGGCGAGTATGCTGGTACACTTTGTTTCTGAAGATTCCAAAATTTCACCTTTGAAATTTGACTTGCGAAATTCTGGTCTGCAGTTTCTGGCTTTCTCTGGTTTTATGTTTTTTTTGGTCCAAAGTCAAACTAGGGTTTGACTTTCTGGAAGATTCACCCACTGAAAAATTTCGATCTTGGTGCCAATAGATGCGCTAGGAGGGGCGCACTTGCCTATGCCACTTGCACTCAAAAATTCCACTTTTGTAAGAAGCCCTAAATTTTAAGCTAGGAGAGAGAGAGAGATTTACCGTATGAAAGTTGCTTTTCTCAGGTTAGCTCTGATACCATGTTAAGATTATATGCTACTAAAGACTAAATTCTAACTTCATGAGCATTTAATACATTTTCACAATAGCAGCATAACAAGGATCTTTGAAAGATGCACAATCACAAGGTACACAACAATATATCTCGGGAAACCCTCAAGGGGAAGAAAACCCAGCAAGAACTTCCTCAATATAGATTACCAAAGTACAATGCCCAAAATAGGCTTGACAAATAAGAGAGACAAACCCAAACTCTAGAGCCAAGCCAATCCTCCTCCTCCTTTGCAGACTTCTCTCTCTCCTCTAATGCGCAGTGCATGAATGAGTGAATGGTACAAATGAGAGGAAGTCACTCTCTATTTATACTTTACTTTTCACTTGACAAATACCTAACTAGGTCGGCCTCACTTTAACTGACTGGGCCGACCTCTCCTAAAAAGACTCAAATAATATTATATTACATTCTTTTGGGTACTAACGACCCGACTTACAATGGAGGTTTTACCTCATGACTTTTACATGACCAAATATAATAATGACATCCCCGAATGGAGGTAAAACATCCCCGACGGAGTTACAATAATAAAATACAAGTAGAATATTCTTTGAAGTTACATTAATTCAACACTTCAGCAGTTCTATGAAATTTTGTTTGTCTGGTGATTTTTATTAATTTCATAAATTTTTCATATTCCATGTTGTCTGTGTTTTTCCTTTCAGCCAGGACCAACCATTCGATTTGATGTATTTTGCATTTTTCTTTGCTTTTTCAGCAAATTTTCATCTCGATTGGTTTGTCTATCTAGTGCTTGGATTTTATTACTTCCATTCCTTTTTGCTTTTTTTAATAAAGTGCTTCCTTTAAACTCTAGAAGCCATTACAATTGGTCTGAATACCTTGGGCACCACAAGCAGCCCATTTTCGGGGGTGAGACTACCTCAAAGGATGAATGAGTAATAACAACCATTTTCTTTCAGCGGAAATGCAGTGAAAATGGGGGTGCTCTTTTGTCAAAATCACCTACAGGACTTGCATCTGACCCCAACTGCTTATTTGTGCCTACAGGGCAATTAAACCTTGGTAGGTGGCCTGACACACTATTCTCTTCACCTCTGAACCACAACCTCCTAGGAAAGAATTGCTGATATTACGGGGTTCAGACTTCAGATAGCAGTAGGATGTGCTTTTGCTCCAGAAGATGAGCAAAATTCTAGTAGCAGGCATCATTTTCAGGTAATAGAGTAATGTACCTGCTTGATTACTGTATCAATTATGGCCAATCTAAAATGATGATTGGATCTGCAGGATGCTTCTGTTCTGGATAACCCAATAACAAGGTTGGAGGATGAAACAGGAAATTCAAACTCTCTTAACATGGAGATGTCAAAAGAAAATGGAGTCTTGGCAGTGACAAAATTCCTTATCAATGATGAAGAGGAGGAACCTTGTTCGTTACACTCGAGTATTGAGATGGAAAACACAGAAGTAACAAGGAAAGATGGTTTGTTGGTTGTAACTGATGACTGTACTAAACGAGCCCAGGCAATTTCATCACAACAGGTTGAAATGAATTGTGTTGATAAAAAAAGTGATGATATTTGTAAAAAATGTAAAGCAAATGACAGAGATTGTCAAGCATACATCAGTGTTCAAGAGGGCTCACCTGATGGAGGACGGGTAGATGATGTGAGTATGGGGAATTTCCCATTGGATGCTGTTCCTGAGTTTACAAATCATGCTTCTCACCAGGTTATATTCATACTGCTATCTTATTGTACTGTCATTGCTTGCAGACAAATTGAATGTTTGGGATCTGGCATAAAATTAACACATTCTGCTCTTTGAATCTATTTACCAGATTTGCATATTGCTGGGTTATTTAGTTTGCTAGGTTCTTATTTGTTTCATTTATGCAATGCAGAGTAACACAGATCACTCGGATAAAGTCGTTACTAACAAAGACCTTACTGTTGAAACAGTCAATCAGAGAAGTGGTGACATGGCTCTAAATACTCCAGTCAAATCCAGCAATGACTTCACTTATGAATGGTTAAATGAGGTTTCTCTCGTTGAGACCAAAAACACAAAGGACTGTATGCACGAGAAATATAGAAATGATTTATCAATCAAGGAACCTGTTGGAGTCATGGTAAGCGAAGGTGTAGATATTAAAGGAACTTCCAATAGCTTGGCCAGTATTAATGACAAGTTTGAAAATAAAAGAACTCTCAGTGGTAATACAGATTTACTTTCCTCTGATATTGGGCTCATCAACATGTCTAATGAAGATTCTTCTCAGTACTCTGTTGAGTGTGACAATGGGATTAAATTATATGTTGACCTTAAAAATAGAACTCCGATGGAGTTCAGGAAGGCTCAGAATTATGATTTCTGCTCATCTGAACGAACCCATGAGTGCAATTCTGATGCAGAGCCTCTGCAGCTACATGTCATGAAGGGCCTTAGCACCTCTGAAGACACTTACAGTCCAGCAGAGAAGAAAATGTTGTCAAATAAGGCAATTTCATTAAATCCACTTGATAGTTTTGGAGATAGCGATGTGGGTACTCATAGATTAGGCTGTGTTGCTTCTACCCCTCCGAAGAATGTAACAAAAAAGCTTGAACCATCAAGAGAACTTAAACGTGCATCTTCAATCCTAATACCTCCTCATGGTGCAAATAGGTGCTTATCACCCCGTTTTTCTCATGACTCAAGGATGTTGTCATCTCCCCTCTTTCCTCATGGAGCAAGCAGGTTTTTATCACCATATTCAACAGGTGGAAATTGCAGACATCAGACTTGTAAAGAGCAACAGGTAAATGAACATTGTCTAAACCATTGTTTTCTGTATGCACTATAATGAACTCATCTCTTAAGCAATACTATCATTTTATATGATATTATGAACATTAAATAAAAACTCTTAATAGTTTTTTCCACTCTTACAATGTCTCCAGCTTCTTGGCTTTGTGTCATAAAACGTACAAAATATGTGTATTGATATATTTGATGAATGTTAAGTTGTCATAGTTCTTCCATTTCTACAAGGAGGTTGTTTGTCTTTGAGTAAGTTAATCTAAAAGTAGGCTGAAGCTATAATTGCAATAAATGACAGATTGACAATGGCAACCAGCCAAAGGAAAGCTTTATGCCAGTGACAGAACAATCATCAAAAGTAGGAGAAAACTTCTGTACTCAATCGAGATCCCTTGAGAGTAAATTGCTTCTTGAAATAACAGAATCGGGGTTCACAAACACAATAACAATGAAAGAAACTGTCATGGAAGATACTTGTATTGAAGTAGGAGCTTCGAAGGGTCCTCCTATTAATATCCCCGAGGGGCCAGATGTTAAAGTAGATCATGAGCCATTCAATATTTCTGATATGAAGAACTTAAAAAATGAGCCAATGGAGTCTCGGGATTCTTCATGTGAAATGGAGGTATATGAGTTTGTCTAATTTAAGTGTGGATGTTGGCATCATACTTCAATTTTTTTCCTTAGGACTTTAGATAAGATTTTATTGTCCTTTATTTATAATCAAGCTGAACTCATGGATGATATCCATAAATATATAAATTGTTTGTACACAGGGCTATGTGGTTGCTTTTGTTGTTTTGTATGTTTATTCTTTGGTATTTTCGCCAATTTCTGTCTTTGGTCCTATAAATCCTTTCAATCAACCAAGCTCTAGGTGAATGATTGTTCTGTTAGTGAAAGAGGAGAGAAGCCAACCTCTAGGTGAATGATTGTTCTGTTAGTGAAAGAGGAGAGAAGCCAACCTCTAGGTGAATGATTGTTCTGTTAGTGAAAGAGGAGAGAAGCCAACTTAGAGGAGCCATGTGTCAAACCTAATCCTCAAGCAATACAACTAACCCACAAAATCTAATGTTGAAATATGTGACCAAATTAAGAACAAACAATTCCCATAAATGGTGGCAGGTCACATTGATAGTGATGCCATTTTTGCATGGGATAAATTTCTAGGAACTACCAATGATTAAGGAGCAGATTTTGGGCATTGCCAACAAAGTAGTTAAGACAGTAAGATCAAATATTTTGTGAAAATTTGAAATCCTTAAGATAGTTAAGGTTATTGAAGGTTGATTTTCAAGTAGAAAGTCATTTTATCGTTAACCTAGTTCAACATCAAGGAGTCAAATTAGGGTTGGAGATTCTATTGTGCAGGGAATGGGGCTTTTGGTTCTAGAGACACTAAAAGATGCTTCTTCTAGGGACCCTAATAGAAATGTACAATATGAAATTTCTTCTTTGAAATGGGCTTCCCTTCTATACCAATTTATTTCTTGTTACAAGGATATGGTCATGAAGGTTTTTGTTGTAGGACTCCATCTTTGCTTATCAGGTGTGTTACGCATCGGAGTTACTGCAGCGTTCTAGCAGGGCGAAACCTAGAGCAAGGGGTCTGTTACTGGACAAACTAGCAGGGCTAGTGTCCAATAGACAACTGTAGGGAGAATGTGACCACTGTCACCTCAGCCACAACTCCAACTTCTTCGGAGTGTCGTAACCTCCAAGGGGAGAGCCCTTATTAATGTGCCTATAAATAAGTAAGCTAGATACCTTCCACGACCTCATAAGAAGATCAGTGCCTTATGGAGTCAATAGAGAATGAGGAAAAACACATCAAAGCATAATCATTTCCACGCATCAATGCTATGGTGTAATAAGCAATGTTTAAGTGTATGTCAAGATATATACAAGTTAGTTTTATAAGTAATGACGATTCCTAGTTTATTCTCACTACTTGTCACTATGCATTAGGGACGAAATGATCATATCACAATATTACTTTAACACATGTCATGCCACTTTTAGGTGCGATATCAAAACAGTTTGTATCTTATGTTTATGCCAATAATGTGATGTGTAAACACTTGCTAGTCTAATCCCATCAATCAGTGATTGCAAAATAATTCCATCGTTGTAACAGTATGCCAGTATAGCAGTGTTTATAATAGTATTGCAGCAGTAAACAGTCCCTTTATAACACTGGTTACAGTAACATTTGTCAAACAAAGAAGATGTAAATTAAACATGGATTTTATGCACTTATATGTACCAAATCAACCTCAACTTGAAACTATATTTCTATCAATATAGGCCATTCATCCAAGTCTGATATGTATCATTTATAGCATGTAAACAGTATAAAAATCAGTCCTATAATAATGCCATTAATGTAAAATCTCCGACCTTTATACTATCTCATTCAACAGTAAATAAGACCACCTTTTGACTAACCTTTAATGTGGTTTGTGTTGTCTTTGTTTCAGGAAGTGGGGCTGCCAAGAGAGAGACAGTCTGCAATAAATTGCAGACTTCAGAGAGGGCTGTAAGGGGCAGCAACAAGGCTGCTACAACATGTAAAAGGATGCCAAATGGAAGGCCGAGACCTGGAGGGAGGCCTAGGGAAAGGAGGGTGAGGTTTTGGAGATGGAAAAGAGAGGGCCGTGAGGAGCAAGAAGGGGAAAAGGCTAGGGTTTTAGGTTATATTTTTCGGACTGTTTTTAGGGTTTTTGGATTTTATATATATTTTTTGGTTTTTAGGGCTTCCTAAAATTTCACCCTAGGGTTTTTAGGGATAAAGAATTCAGGCCGAATTTGTATGAAGGATGGCCGAAATTTTAGGGAGGCCAAAAATTGAAAAAAATATTTTTATTTTTAGGGTTTTTGACATAAAATTGCAGACCTAATTAAATGATCTAATCTAGCATGAAATGCAATATTTACACATGTACATGCAAGAAATTTTGGTAAAATATTGATAACTAGGGTTTTTATGGATGAAACCCTTAACCTTAGCCCTAGAGGAAGGTGACCAGCTTTCCTCTTGGAGTAATTTCTCCTTGTTTACTAAATTAGGGCTTCCTATAACAACCTCAATGGTTCGTTATAAGAGCCTAATCTATGACAAAATTGGAGATCCAAACCTAAACTTGGGAAAACCTTCTCTAGGGAGTGTTGTTACGTGGTACCAGTACCAACGCACTTGCATATATGCCCCAGGGAGAGAGGGTCATTTTTTCTCGACCAGGAGGGGTGTTACCCAAGCTTTTTTTCTGAGTGGGGGTTATGGCCAGACCCTTTGGTTTCTCCCTTGGGAGTACCATGGCTTTAGTGGCATAGCTGACTGTCCCATGAAAGGGCTTGAAGCCTTGATGTTGGTGTCCGGGGCTTCCAGGGATGGGTCACTGGGTCACATAACCCCCACCTTGTTTTATCATTCTGGTGACACTTCCTTCAGCGCTGAGGCTTATGTCTCTCCTCCAGGTCACCTTCTGCACCCTCTTGGTCCTCCAATTCACTGGCGCCCTCTCTCCTTGGGCTCCTTTGATGATGATGTCATCCTCCAGGCCAGGCTGCATTGCTTGATTAGGGGGGGGCGTTGAGGGATTTTCACTACTATTGGGGTTAGATGGGGTATGATGACCCCCCCCTCTGCACTCCAGCCTTTAGAACGAAGTGATATACTTATTTTTAGTTGTTTAGTCATGTATGGGTATATTTTGGGGAAAATGTCCCAAATTACCCATAGATTTAATTATTTTATATTATTTTTGTGTTAATTTTAAGTTGACATTTTATAATTTCAAATTGACATTTTAAAAGGCATGTCGTACTGGATATTTTATAAAGTGAGTGTGAGAAGGTATAAATAGACTTCTCCTCACTTCATTTTTACCTAACAACTTATGGGATAAAACGTTTTATGATAGTTTTTGTCCTCACTACGGCTCTTGGATTGATGTGCACCTCTTGAGGAAGGGATTTTCTTGTGGTTTGGAGCAATTTCTTTGGAGTATCTTTTGTTCATGCTTCTCGCTAAGGTGATGCAAGAGTTGTTAGTATAACCATAGTGGAAAAAATCGCCATCGGCAAAAAATCGGCAAGGGTCTAGAAAACATCTTCTCGGTAATATCGGCGAAAAAATCAGGAAACCGCGGAAAGCCTCCTCACCTCATTTTTACATAACAACTTATGGGATAAAACTTTTTATGATAGTTTCTGTCCTCACTAGGGCTCTTGGATTGATGCACACCTCTTGAGGAAGGGATTTTCTTGTGGTTTGGAGCAATTTCTTTGGAGTATCTTTTGTTCATACTTCCTGCTAAGGTGATGCAAGACTTGTTAGTATAACCATAGTGGAAAAAATTGCCATTGGCAAAAAATCGGCGAGGGTCCAGAAAACATCTTCTCGGCAACATCGATGAAAAATCGGGAAACCGCGGAAAGCATTAAAAAATGCAAAAATTGTACTTTAATAGGGTCAAAATTTACCCACCGATTTTTTCCCTTATTTACCAATTTTTCTTGATTTTTTCCAAGTTCGATTAAAAATCGCGATTTTTTCGGGCCGAAAAATCGGCACCCATAAAAAATCGTGATTTTTCGGGACATCGCCGATTTTTCGCTGATTTTTTCCACTATGAGTATAACACATGCACAAGGAGGTATCTAGCTTTCTTTTTGATGTTTCTTTGTTAATTGTTGGAGAATGGTGCTTGTTTAGGGTGGATTGGTAGCCATTAATGTTGCATTTTGTCTTAACTAGGTCATTTTCTGCGTTTAGTCACCATAGCATTGTTAAGACCTCCTCCAAAGGAGTCTTTCTTAGGCTTGAGCTTTAGGTCTTCAAGTTTTGCCATAACTAGGTCTCCATTAACCAACCTTTGATGCTGTTAAGGAAGGCCCTAGTTGCCAAACTTGCCAAGTGCCATCTCAAGAGGGGAAGCCTCTTTCCTTGATGCCCTAGGGTTAGGCTAGAATCTTTTAAAACCCTAAGTTGCCCTATTTTCTACATCTTTTAAAACCCTAGATTGTGTATTTTGTAATATTTAGATTAGTATTTGTTTGATTAATTAGCATTATCCTTTATTTTATGTCTTATTGTATATATTTACTTCAGAAAATAAAACAAAAAGACCTATTTTTCTGAGTTGTAAACCCGAATTGCAGACCTTCGTGGCCCTCCTCCTCTCTCTCTAATACCATCGCTTTCCTTGTTTTCTTCCTCGCAATCCTTCCTTCTTCCCTTCTAGAACCTTGCTCCACTCATCCTCTTCTTCGCTGCCCTCTTTCTTACCATTGCTGCCCTCTTCCTCGGTTGCCATCTCCCTTCGCTCTTCCCTTTTTCCCTTCCTCCTTATCTTCCCTTTCTCCTTCTCCCATCCTCTCTCCTACCTTCGCTCCTCCTTCCATTACACTCGCCTCTCCTTCCTCCATTGCCTCATACCTTTGCTCCCCCTCCTTTCTTCCTCGCTCCCCTCTTTCTTTCCATTCTTCCCTTCCTCCCATCTCTTTTCTTCCTTCTCCTAAATCTTCTTCCTCTTCTCACTCTTCCCATCTTCCTACCTTCGCTGTCCCTCCTTCCTCTTTCCATTTACCTTCCCTTCTCTCCTTCGCTACCCTCTTCTCCTCCTCGCTCCCCTTTCTTTTCTCCTTCTCTCCACCACCTTCACTCCTATCCTCATTCTCTGCTGTACTAATCTTGCTCCTCTCTGCAAACTGCCACCACAGGGCAGCCCACCTCTCAAGCTCTAATACCTCTGCAAACATACAATATAAAAGGTCAAACATTAGTGCTAGAGTCGTGGTATCCACAAGGCTGATATACTGTGATAAAAAGGTCTAAAATCCACCATAAATAGAGGTCTGAACGTTTCATTATAGTATGCTCCAGTTTGGTTCTTTGCAACTACATTACTTAGAAATTTGAATGACTTGCATGCATCTTTTATGATCTTTATTTTCACAAAATTTGGCACCATAGGAAGGATATCCTACTGCTGTTAGACATATATTAATGACATAATTGTACATGTGAAAGTGGGAGAGTAAAGTTGTTTGAATGTGCTTATGATATGGTTCTCCTTTATATCTGATTACTGTGCAGTTTTCTACATTGTCATACTGTGTAAAGCATCTCTGTATGTAGCCTTGAAATAAACACTTTTGGCTTCTTTTAATTGATGACATTTTGGAGTTTGCATCCTGATTTGGTAATCTACACTAGTGGTAAACATTTATGCATGATTACTTTGACTCACTAAGTTATCTCTAGTGTTTCTTGTTAGTTGATGGTAATGACATTGCCTCTAATACATTTCAAACAAATTTGATATAAGGTGCTACTTCATAGTCATAAAAGTGCTTGGGTATTGGAATTGATTACATTGGTGAATGGCACATATTTATAGGGTAAATGTTCATAAATGATCTCTTATATGTCAATGGTGCAAGTGGATTGACCTTGATGCTTAGGTAGATGTTCTTGCATTTTCTTGGTGATCTAAGATTATGTTACTAATTATTTACATCATTGAGTCAAATACTTGCATTTGATACACCTTCTCTTTGCATCTACAAGTGCTAAAATTTAATTAGTATGTCTTCTTCATTCGCTTAAATTCATTGTCTAAGGCACTGGTCACTAATACTCTTGTCAAAGAAGGCATAGATTTCCTTGTGCTAAGGTGCTCTGCAGGTCACATAAGGGATCTTCCCCTTGGAGGTTTCGACTCTTTGAACAAGTTAGTGAATTGTCTATAAGGTGACAGTGGTTGTTTCTCTCATATTTGTCATCGGAGACTAGCCCTGCTAGTTTATCCTGTAACATTTTTGGCGCCGCTGTCGAGAACCTCAAAATCAAATTGGGGTGACTAATCCGTGCATAAACGACATATTGTTAAGCTTCAAGGTACGTCCTCATACTTGAAACCTATATTTTGCTTTAAGGACTAACCTTGCAGGTTTATCTGGCGACTCCATCAAGAACTCAAGTACGCCCCTTGCTCCATATCCTAGTGAGATTTGCTTAGCCTGATTTTGCACGTCTCTTTCGACGACTCCACCTAGACAAAATTCAAAGAGATATTCAATAAGAGCTAATTTTAAAGGTACGCTTCTCCCCGATCTCAGTCATATATTGTTAAAAAGAAAGGATCGTGTGCAAGAGAGGTTGGTAAGTAGTCAACAATCCTTTGATACTCTACTTGATATACATATGCTTTTTGTTGCTCCTTACACTTAAATTAACATGGCATTCATTGCTTTTGATTTCATTGCTATTCTTGGATATCCTAACCAAGCGTTGAAGTTCAAAGACAATAGAGAATTTCCCATGTTTTTTGACTCAAATGCTATTACTGCTCCCTAACATTGGGATACTAGTGAACGTTGCTTTATGCTCACTAACACTACTCATTTGGATGTTAAGTTTAAGGCTTTTGCTTCTTGTTTAATTGATGAAGCTGCAAAATGGTTCAAATCTTTGCCGGCTCAAAGTATTGCTAATTATGTTGATTTAAAAACTAATTTTTTTGAGAGATGGCAAGAAAAGAAAGATCCTATGATGTTGAATAATGCTTTGATGATTATTAAAAGAGGTGAAGATGAGACTATTGAAGAGCTTGATCGCAGATTTGACAGGATTATAAAAGAGTTCCCTGCAGATTGCAAGCGTCAAGACCCAATGATCTTATCATACTACTTAGGCATTTTCAGGTGATTTCATGTTTCATCTCAGTTTGGACAGACCAAGGGATTTTGTAGTTGCTAAGAAGAAGGTAAGGGTTTTAGACGACAGTTGGAAGGCAGTTGGAAGGCCCGACACTTCTGGCCACTCTAGAGCTAAACCAAAACCAAAGAACACGGCCTCTTCTTCCAGTGAAGGCCCTGATCTGATGAACATATTGATTGAAGAGATGAGATAGTTGAGGGTCGACATGACTCAACAAACTACTACCATGCAGAACCGAATTGTGCAACTGGAAAGAAATCAACAGCTTAGTCAACCTAGATTTTCGCCAAAGAATTTCAATAAAGCCCCTTCACAACAGCAAAGGCCTCGTTCATCCTTGGAGTTGACCAATGCGGTAAGTGATTTTCCATATTATTGTAGGGTGTGATGTAGCTTCCATGACGAAAAGACTTGCGTCTACTATATGGAGTACATCAGGAACAACATTCCTTTCGAAGAAGATGACTCAGAGGTATGTAAGTTATTTGAAAGAAAGCAGTTTAGTTTATCTATCGAGCATATGCAGGAAGTCAGAAAAGGTTCTATTGATGCAGACAAAGTAAATAAGCTTCTCGGAGAAATGCCTCCTCAGGAACATATTAGAAAATGGTATGAAAACAGGACTGCAGGTGATACTTATCAAAGAAGAAGGTTCCCTCCAGCAAATGTAGAAAGGGCAAAGGCTCCTTCCTCGCCACAGGTAGGTGCAGGTAGGCCTCCTATTGATTTAGTTACTGATGAGCCTTTGAGGATTGATGTTACAGGGGCCCTCAACTCTCTGAGGATATCGGTGCTGATATCTGAGTTAGCAAAGATTCCATCAGTCAAAGAGCAAATTGCAGAACATTTTCACCTTCAAGATCAGATCCGAGATAAGCAACCAGTGGTCAATCAGACTGAAGAAGAGGATATTCTGATCATGTTATTCAATATGCTACCAATCGAGAATAAGAACCCTGGACATAAGCCCTTCTTTAGCATTGGTTATTTGGTTTTACATAATTGTATGTTTGATTCTGGTGCTTCCACTAATGTTATGCCATTAACTGTAATGAAAAGGTTAGGTTTGAAGATATCAAGACCATACAGGAACATATGTGCTATGGATTCTCGAGAAGTGAAGGTCTGTGGGGTGGTGGTAGATGTCCCAGTTCAGTTGGCAGTACATCCTACCATAATGATAAAGATGGATATCGTAGTCATTGACCTACCAGAGTCGTGGGGTATGCTGCTATCTAGGAAATTTGGCTCAGATTTGGGAGGGAGTTTATAGTTGGATTTATCATATGCCATAGTGCCCACTCTCAAAGGCGGTTACATTACTCTACAAAGGGAGACTATGTGGAAGCACCACGTGGAGGATCCCGAAGAACCAGAAAATGAGTACATTTGTCAAAATGACATCGGGTCATACGCAGTACTTACTACAGAAGTTGCTCCTCAGATAGACACTGACAAGTTCTAGACTTTACACTTCGATGAGGCAAAATACCAAGCAGGTGTGGGTGTAGGGGTCTGTTATCACACAACTTGTAGTTGCCCCTAGAGGTATCCCATCCGGGACGGTAGAGGAGACAGGCAACTAAAGAGGTGACCCAAGAGATGCCACGGTTCCCAATGCAATGTGGGAGTCACGTCAACCGAGGCACTCTTCGCTTTAGGTCAAGGTGTAATTAGACCAAGGGGGAGACCCTATACCCCAATCACTGTTGATTGGACCCGAACAAAGGTTTCTAAGGGTAGGTAAGTAATGAGTTACGGAAACCAATGCAAGGCTAAGTGGACCTAAGGGTTAAGGTATGGTTGAGGGAAGTATAATAGATTGTTAATGTTTCAACCTATGTATGGTTTAGGCCACATAATGGGGTATGATGACTAGGTATAGTACCATGTGTTTGCAAAAGTGGGTCTTGTTTCCTTGGGAAGTGTGAAATGGTTCTAGGTGGACCCACAAGGTGGAGTTAGGTGTGAGGTTGGTACTATAGGTTAGATATAAGCTAGATCTATAAGTTTGAATGGGTTCTAGGAGTACCCATGTACTAGATCTAGGGTTTGACACAAATCCCAAGGAGTGCGACTTGCTTGGTGATGGACTAGTGCCTTGTTAAGTGGGCTAATGGGGTCAAGAAGGATGTCAAAGTGTAGATCGGGACACCTAGAAGCCAAGTCAAGTGGGTTGAATGATATCTAATGGTTGGATCTTACTAGATCTAGGTTTTTTAAGTGATTACCCTAAGTGGACCACAATCCCTTAAAACAAGGAATGCAATCCCCAAGGCGGATCTTGACGAAAGGACAGTATAGACCTAGGTTTCAAGGCATGGGCATTCCAAATCCACGAAAAACTCAAACACCCACTTCCTAGAAGTGGACCAACTCAAATCTTCAAGGGGGTGCGACTTGCTCAAGGAAGGGAAAAAGATGGTTTTGGTGGACCAAATCAAGTCCGACGGCCACCAAACTGTAGATCCAAGTGGCTTGTACCCCGATCTATGTATCTTCAAAAATTTAAGTGAATCCAATGGCTAGATCTTTGTAGATCTGAGTTTTAAAGTACCAAGAAGATCAAAAGGGGGTTTCAACCCCTTAAAACATGGAAAGATGTCCACAAGGTAGTTTTCACCAAAGTAAGGATATGGGTTTAGGTTATCAAGTGTCTAGAATGCAAATCAATTGAGATCTCACCTACCCATGTGCTAGATCTAGCCCAACAAGCCTCTCTCTAGGAAGTGCGATTTGGGTCAAGGAGGGCTTTTTGCCTTGAAAAATGGGTCAATGCTTAGCCAATCTCCACCAAACTATAGATCCAACTAGGGGTGGATACTATAGAGGTGGGTTTTCAATATCTTTTCAAGAACAAGGCTAGATCTAAGTAGATCTAAAAAATACCAAAAACAAGGGTTTTAATTTGATTAGGGTTTTTGTGATCTAGAAATTATGGAAGATTCAAGGAAGAGAAGATCATACCTCTTGGAACATACCTGGATGAAGAGATGAATGCTAGTTGAGACGAGGATTACTTTGCCAAAGATCAAATGGAGAATTGTTGAAGCCCTCTTGCCAAATCGATTTTTCCAAGCCACATGTGATTCCTTCTAACCTGTCAAGCCAAGGAGCAAAGCATCAATCAGCTTAACAAATTGAAGGTAGATACAAGCAAGAGAGAGAGAGAAACATAGAATAGTTGACACAAAGGCAAAACTACTCCCTGTTAAACCCAAAACGACTTCTTCCAAGCTTGAAGGGCAAGCCTCCCCACCAATTCGCACTTGTCAAAATCGTCCTCTTCACCTGCAAATAAAGTATGGCAAATATGCAAGATAGCTACAATAGATCCTCCAGTGCAATGGACAATAGCATTTACAATCGAAACAACCAACATCCACTCCAATCCAAGCATGTACTCCAAAAGATAGAAATTTTATTCCAAGAGCCAAGAGCCAAAAATCTCTAGATGAATTTTACAATGAGAGGCTCCCTCCTTAAATAGGATGGGGAGAGAGTACAATCCTAACCACTTTTTACATGAGCGGCTAAGATTAAAAGATCTCATGATCTAATCAATGGTTGAGATGAGATCAACAATAAAATACATGGACCACTAATAAAATATAATGTAAGTGGACAAAATCGCCCTATAAGGGGGGAATCCCACCAAATCATGATGACAAAATATCATAAGAGGCTTATGGTGGGTCCAAGGGGTAATTTTATCCCTCCTTGGTCAATCCCCATAGCACAATAACCAAAAAATAATCATGAATGTACCAAATCGTGCCTCCATAGTGAAGTCGTGGTCCTCAAAAGACCTCAAAAAAATCCACAGAAAGTGCCATAAGTGATGGATGCGGGCCCCGATGAAGCTGAAACTGCTGGAGAAGGTGTGGAAGGTCCCGATCTATTATCACTGATCATCCCATGCCAAAACTTTGCCTCAGTAGCCCAAATCGATTTCCTCAATGGCCATTTCTACCAATCCTGAAATGCCTCGGGAAGCGTGAAACTACCCCAAATAGCCTCCTGGAGTGCTGGCGCTGTCAAGGTGAGGGCACCAATGTGTCCGGAAGGGGGGTAATATGGTAAAAACAAGTGGCTGGACCACCCCCTCCATCATCAGCGCCCTAGGTCAACCGGATAAAGTCATCTCTGCTCCGACAGGGCCTCCAACAGACCAAAACTGCACTGGGACAGCCTATTGAGGCTCAATCATCATTGTAAGTGCCCGGAACTGAAAACAAACTGTCCCATTGGACTCAGAAGGTCCAAATCTATCCAAGATGTGTACTCATACACCATATGAGTCTCTGCATGATCAAAATAAATATCCAATATACCGGAACAAGGCCAATAATAATGCGCTGTACATATACAAATACTGCTGTAACCCAAGAATCATCATCATAACCCTGTAGCTGCTGCATAGAATCATCATGTATGTATACATAGACCATATATCATCTATCCATATCATCATAAGGTCCAACATCTCATGTCCCATGGTCCTCCATGGTCAAACTAGGTCTAACCAAGACCAAATATAACTCAGATCATCATCAATAGCTGCTGCAAAGTGTCAAGGTTAATATATGCTCTACAACTTATTCAAATAACAATTATAACACAGAGTAATCATGACTGGCGATCTAAATCCAAATATATAGTGTCGTTAATTATTATTATTACTCAGACTAGACTTTCAGGATCATACTCACTTCATAGTTGTGATCAATTTGCTAGTGAAGGGTGAAGGCTTAAATTAACTGGCTAGGCTAAGGGATGACTTAACTGTCTTGACTTTGTGACACTTTGGCAAGGGAAAGGGAATACACCATAGTATATACTGAATGAGCAATAACACAGGGAATGGCGGTGTCTCACAAATGGATGAGTTGTTTAAAGAGGGTTTATTCTCCTTCACAGATGCGCACAATCCATAATACAAATAAGGCCAGCAATTGTTTAGATATAGCTTTTAAGTTCCATTGCTTTTTGGGCCTGAAGTTTCCATAGCCTTGATCTATGTGTGTTTATAAACACATTGCATAGATTTACATTTATTTTAGGCTTTCTGCTGCAGGTGTGTTTTTAAGGCACTTGTTTACCTGAGCACTTCTAGGTGTGTCATGGACAGCTTGTTTACCTAGGTATTTATTTTCCACAAGATATAACATTTTATTTTCATAGCCATTTTCATTTGGCATGCCTTTCATTCATGTGTGTTTAGAAACACATTGCATGAATGGGCTTTTCATACAAGATATAGCATTTCATTTTTCCAGATTTTGTATTCATGGCAGCACTAAAAGTTTCAGGTTTAGCCAACACAACTTTAGTGACTAGGGGGAATTCACAAGGAACTCCAACTCGCCATAGGCAAGTTTTGTCACCAACTCAGAGCCGAGACACAATAAACAGGGAAGCTCATCCAATACAGAGGCTACAGTGGGGAAAAGATCCTCCATGTCACTAGTCAAGTAGTAAGTCAGGGTGATAAACTAGAAGGTAGGCCATGGATGGATGAAGACAATGAATAATGGAGCCAACACTAGCAAGCCAAGATATGGTGGAATGATCACCTCTATTCTCCCTAAGGAGGGTACATACCAATGAGTATGAATAGTGAACTTCTAAGTCTGAGTAGGGACAATATAATATATATAATAGATCAACCAGGTCCAAATATCTATATGATCGCCAGATCATGACACGGAGTGCTAAGACATGCTATAAGAATAAGTATAAAAGCAATCTAACCATAACACCATGATATACCTGCTGAGTCATATACCTGAATGCTCATCAACCTGTACCATCATCTGTCCTCCGAAACTGCTGCTGTAACTCTGGGCACTACTGACTGCTCTGTACCAATGGTATAATGGCTACATTGGTCATCTCTCTGAGTGTCCTGAGACTCAGTCATGGCATGGGGAATACAACTGCTATCCACAATCTGATAGTGATCCAAAGATAGCTGCTCATCTCATCATCTCAAAGTAAAGGAACTGGCTGAAATGTGCTCTGGAATCTGAAAAATAATGTATGGTAGCCCGGCTACTATATATGTGATAACAGGGTCGTATTGATATCTCCCAGGTATGAAGAGCATTGTTTTTCATTTCTATTAGAATTTGATGGTACTAACAATACTGCTGAATATGAAGCTCTATTGCTGGGTCTTAACATGGCTAAAGAGTATGGTATAAAATTATTACATGTGTTCGGTGATTCTGACCTGATTGTATCACAAGTCAAAGGAAATTTTTCTTGTAAAAAGACGCAATTGAAAAGATACAGGGATGCAGTTAGGTTGGCTACTGAAGGATTCCATGCCTTATCATTGGAGGCCATTCCGAGACTTTAGAATCAGACAGCTGATGCGCTTGCAGTTTTTGCATCTAATTTCGACCTGACCGATACAGTACATGATATAGGGAAAGTTCAAATGGTGTTTTGTCCTTCCGTGCCTGACAAATTTGATGACTGGAAGTATTCGATGATGACAAATAGATCCGCAGGTTCATGGCCAATTTGGAAGAATACTCAAACAACCATATCGGTTGGAGAGAGGAAGGATCTACAGAACAACTTGATTACAATCCTATCCCAATGGAGAAGGTCTCTCTAGAAAGAATATTTGACAGGGATGATCGATGCAAATAGAAAGTGGAAATACCTTCGGATCCTGGGTATGAGAAAGTAAACATCGGTTCACAAGAAGACCCTTGTCCGATAAAAGTGGGCAAAGCACTGAATTCTCAGGAAAAAAAAGAAGTAATTGATCTGGTTCGAGAATTTAGAGATGTATTCGCCAGGTCGTATGATGAGCTCAAGACATATGATAAGAACATAATTTAACATGCTATACCTCTGGAAGAAAATGCGAAACCTCATCGACAGAAATTACGAAAAGTAAACCCAAAGTTAGTTCCATTGGTAAGAAAGGAATGACAAAAAATAGTTGAAGCCAAGATAATAGCTCCGATCAGATATTCAGAATGGCTTTCTAATCCGATCCTTACTAGAAAAAAGACGTGAGATGTCCGAGTGTGTGTTGATTTCAGAAACCTGAACGTAGTCTCAAAGAAGGACAACTACATTGTCATGTCCCAAATTTGGAATTGGGTCACAATGGCCTAATCACATTATCCATATTCATTAGAGTTTGTAAAATTGATGTTAAGGGTCAAATAATTGCCAAGGAGGAAAATTACTAGTTTCCTAGGTTTGGGGTGGAAGCTTTGGGATTTGGAATAAGGAGGATAATAAATGATGTTTAGACATTAGAAGGGTTCAAGTATTTAATAAATAGAGTGAATAAAGAAATTCAAGAGAAATCCTAAGTGACAAATGGTTTTGGAGACATATGGAGGATGTGGGACCCACACTAGCTTGATTTTTCATAGTGCATGGTATCTCTCTTTTGCAAATTCGAATTAATGGGAATGTGAACACTCTTGGGTGAGTTGGTAAGTCATAACACATGTCATTGAGCATCTTAGGTCGAATTTGGAAGGATTGGTAACCTCCATGGAAGATAAAGAGTCAAAGTGGAAGTTTGTGGACACTTGGGCTAGATTCCCTAGCCCCTATGACACCAATGATGGAGCATCTATGACAACTATGACAAATTGCAGACCTGACCTCTGACATCTGACCACTATGACATGTCAGCCCCAAAAATAGGCTCAAAGAAGGCGAATTTGGGAGTTGGAGAAGCCAAAGAGACTCAAAATTGAATTTGGGAGAAGATGGAAGGTTGGAACTAGGAGACAAGTGGCAAATGTGGAATATTTCCTAAATGAAAATCTATTGAATCTATTGAGAGGATTTCGACCCTTAGAAGGCTAATGTTGGTTATAAAATGTAGAAATGAAGTATGAGAATGGCTTTTGATCATTTGTAGAATTTGCAATTGCATTTGTGAAGAGGGAGAGCTAGTGGATGACTAGTTTCTTGCCCTAGCCAATTTCGAGGGTGAAAGATTCCCATCCAAGTTGGCAATTGGAAAGGCCATTCAGACCTTTCATTTGGAGCTTTAATGGAGTCTTTATTTGCAGGTGTAAGCTACAGGGCAGCTCATGGTTTCTTCTATTGCAGCTCGCTCCTTCAACCATTTCCAGTTTTGATGGCATATTCTTGATCCTTAAGGGAGGGCGTTTTTGGTGAGCTATTGTACTCTTTGGGGGAGCTTCTAATGCCCCATTTCTTTTGTAATATGAAGTAAATACTCTGTTGTTCATCTCCAGAAAGTTTCAGGTCGAAATTCCAAGTAGAAATGTATAAATCTCATTTTTAATGGAAGAACAATGCCATTTCCCCACTACCTTGTTGTGAACCAATGTATTGATGATGATTTCGAATGAATGGATGATTCTATGATGCATTTGTGATTAATGGACTTCCATGGATGTATTTTACAAGTTTCATGTACTGTACTTGAGCATTTGAAGTATTTTTACTCAGTTTAATTGCATTGGGAGAATAAATAGTGCCATTTCCCCAAGGGTCGAATTGGTGATTTTTGCAGTTGAATGGGAGAGGGTGAGAACAGTTGTAATAAACCATTAATGGTGCATATGAGACCTTAATAACATAATTAACACATTACATACCTCTGTTCATAAATTTGAGTGGGTTTGGAGGCATTTGGGAAGCCATTTTCAGTACTTACCTTAGGGAGATTTGAACCCCAAATTACTAGTAAAATTGCATACTTGGTCCAGAATCTTAAGAGAGTTTGCAGAGGTATTTTGGTGGCCATATGTTATCCCTGAACATCATATTCAATCCCTAATACCATTCATACACCTTCCTTGAATATTTGAAGGCATTTGGAGTCAATTTGAGATCTAGAGACCAATACTAGTCAAAGGGAAATCACTAGTAAAGTTACCTACATTGACCAGAATTGAAAGAGTATTTGCAGAAGTGTTTTAAAGGTACAAAGGCATCCCTGAAACACATATTTATGTTCTAATATCATTCATATACCTTCTCAGAAGATTTGGGATCATTTGGGGCAAATTTGGGACCTAGAGATCGAAACTAGTCAAAGGTCGAACCAAGGAAAAAAGTGAAAAATTGCAATTTTAATAAAATTCCTAACAAGGGACATTACATACATGCTCCCGAATATGGAGCTTTTACTACAAAGAATTACAGGTTCACAAATGATGTCTTTTCTTGATGATTTTTCGGGCTTCAACCAGGTGGCGGTTAAGAAAGAAGATCGAGCTAAGACAACCTTCACTACTCCTTGGGGCACTTACCATTATTTGCGGATGCCATTCGGTTTGATGAATGCCGGGGCCACATTCCAGAGAGCCACGGATTATGCTTTTAGGGACATCATGCAGAAAATCTTGGAAATATACGAAGATGATTTGACGGTCTATTCTAAAGAAAGAAAGAACCACATCAAGCATCTACAACAGGTATTTGAATGTTGCCGCAGGTATGGCATTTCTTTAAACCCTAAGAAGTCTATTTTGGGGGTCACTGAAGGTAAACTATTAGGCCATATTGTTACGCAGGAAGGTGTTAAAATTGATCTTGATAGAGTTAAGGCTATCGAGGAGATACCATTGCCTAAATATCTTAAAGCTTTGAGATCTTTCTTTGGAAAAATTAATTTCATTCATAGGTTTATAACTAATTTTGCTGAGCTTACTAAACCTTTGAATAAGTTGCTTAAGAAAGATGCAGAGTTTAGGTGGACCGATGATTCAAAGAAAGCTTTTGAAGACATCAAGGATGCAATCACTCGAGCTCCAGTATTGGTAAGTCTGGACAATTCCAAACCTTTTCAACTATTCTCTTTTGCATCTGCTGACACCATTGTAGGAGTCCTCCTTCAAAAGAATGAAAAAAATGAAGAACAATTGATTGCTTTTATGAGTAAGGCCTTGAGCAACATAGAAGTGAAGTATCATAATATGGAAAAGCAAGCTTACGCCTTGGTGACGCCACTAAAGCACTTTAGAGTGTATATCTAGTACTCGAAGATTATGGCTTATGTTCCTCATCCAGTAGTGAAAGAAATATTGAAGCAGTAAGATGTCTTAGACGCTCGAGCCAAATAGATTACGAAGATACATGAGTATGACTTGGAGATCCATCCTACTAAGTTGATCAAAGGCAAAGGACTAGCTCAATTATTGGCGGAAGGAAATGAAAAGGCCTTGGACCTAACAAAAGAAAGGATTCCTACGATTTCAGTGGTCAAAGAGGCCATAGCACAGTGCGACTGGTATAGAGACATTGTATACTATCTGCAGAATCTTTCATGACCCAGTCACTTACCAGATCACAAAAAGAGAGCTCTGAAATTGAAGGCATCCAAATACTGTTTCGTGGATATAGCTGCAGATGATGGATGGATTCAAGGACTTGGTTGAAAGAATCCAGATGGAATTATTCTTGCCTTTGTCGAACCTCCCAAAGCTAAAGAATTGATGAAGGAATTCCACCAGGGACTTTGTGGGGGGCATCATGTAGCCTCTACAACCACGCATAAGATTCTGTGATCAGGATATTCTTGGCCTAGCATCTTTCAGGACGTATACAAGTTTGTGCGAAGTTGTCAACCATGTCAATTGTTCATGGGAAAACATAAATTCTCAGCCTTACCGCTTCAGCTAGTTATAATCGAAGCACCATTCCAGTAATGGGGCCTAGACTTCATCGGTGAATTCAAAGAAAACTCGAGGAATGGCCATAAGTGGATCTTAACAACTACAAATTACTTTACTAAATGGGTCGAGGCCATTCAAACAAAGCGGTCTACAACCCAAGTGATTATAGACTTCTTGGAAGACAGGATTATCACTCGCTTTGGTACACCAGCCAAGATTGTGACGGATAATGCACCAACTTTCATAGGAGAATTGTCTACCTTTTGTTTCAACTACGATATTGTATTGTCACACTCTTCCAACTATTATCCTCAAGGGAATGGACTTGCTGAATCAAGTAACAAAAATTTGATGAACATCATAAAGAAGACGGTTGATGACATCAAAAGATCTTGGGACAGTAAATTGAAATATGCAGTTTGGGAAGAAAGAATCACTGTGAAAAAATCTACTAAGAAGGGCCCGTTCAAGTTAGTCTATGGATTGGATGCTACTCTACCAATCAATTTGAAGCTGCCTATGTACAAGATGCTCCAGCAGGATGACGACGATCCAAACAAATACCAAAGAAGAATCAACAGCTTGATAGAACTGGACGAAAATCGAAGGAAGGCTTTTGATCACCTGACAGAACATCAAGACAAAGTCAAAGGCAAATTTGATAAGAAAGCTCGTTAGTGTAACTTCCAGTTAGGAGACTGGTACTCTTGTGGAACAAAAGAGGAGAAGAATCAGGTAAGCATGGAAAATTTGAAAGTTTATGGTTAGATCCATATCAGATTACTAACATTGTAGGTCCAAGTACTTTCCGGTTGAGCCATTTGGATGGTGAAACGATCCCTCTTCCTGTCATTGGACAACTACTGAAGAGGTACTTTACAGGTGATATCCGATCCTTTCTATCTTCATGTTAGTTGTGTTATCAACTGATTTGTACAAATAGTTGAACTTCCGATGAGCCGCCAGTTTATTGAACATAATTCATGTTCATCATCAGCATTCAGAAGTTCAGAAGTCAATTTCAGGGCAATTTTGCCCCTTTTGTAATAACTGCATGTTCATGCCCCCATGGGGAATTTGTAAAATGTTGGTCTAAACGGGGTCCTTTTATAAAAGACTCGGCTATCCGTAGGTTTAGCCATTTGGGGGATACTCTAGAGTGTTTTTTCCTTAGGAATTATGCGCTACTCATCAGTGGCGTATAATCCCCGAGTTTTTCACTCAAACCTCCAAAGCTGGAGTATTTCCCATGGTGGTCAAAACCTAAGGTGGTTATTAGAGTCTTGTGTCTAGGATTTTTACGTGTTAGCCACATCGATTGAGTCGTATGAACATGCACTAGGTCCTCTAGGAGTTTCGTTTGATTCCGGCAAAAATAATTTTTTCATAAAATTAGACCATTTTTTAATGGTTTAATTAAAAATTTTCAAGAAGTGATAAAAACCTCATCCGGAGGCGGAATTGGGCGTGGAGAGGCTCGTTTTGACGCTCAGAGCATCCTCTTCACCTTGGCACCTTCATTCTTCAGTTTCCGGGCAGTTACATCACCCCAGGAGCAGTTTTGGCTAAAAATGCATCATTTTGGCTAAAAAATGACAAAATTCACTAAGTGACAAAAAATCAAATAAGTCCAAAAGCATTAAAAAATGTTTTTTTTAAAGGTTGAAGTGAATTCTAATATGGTGTACGACCATATTAAAGACAAATCACATGTTATATCATATCAAAGTTAGGATATACGATTGACATGGAATGAGTGACGTGAGCATGGTTTGGCCGTACGGTTAGCTCTCACGAGTTGAGGATTTGTCATTTAATTAGCGGTTGGTTGAGATTGCATTTATAATATGGTGGGCGCCCTCCTAATTTCAAGGCCACATCACATGAATTAGCACCTACAAGCTAGAGTTGGCATTAATATCAAGACTCACGCATATCTCCATGATCCTCACGTTAATCCTCACCAAGCTTGCGTCTAGCCTTGTTGGAGTGTGTTAATTGGTTGTGATACATCCCATGCCTTTCCAATTCGAGTTATTACCTACCACATGCCATTTGTTGCCTTACCAAGTAACTCGCACTATCCTCAACCCTAACGTCAATCTACTTTAGCTCACGTCAACCCCTCCACATCCTCACGCCTTTCCTACCTAACTCGCATGCATCCTTGTTGGAGTGTGTTGATTCGTTGAAGCTTTCATCATACCTACCATTAGAGTCGAGCTATGCCACCTATCTATTTCACCTACCAACTAAGGCGAGTTGTGATTGGAGCTTCACTCCAAGCTTGGTTTTGATTGAGATTTCGACTTGGTGCTTTGTGCTATTGGCTCTCCTTGAAGCCAATTCGACTTGGGGTATTGTGCTCTTGTATTTTGTATAAAGAGAGGTGCCTTTCACTCTCTTATGATGGAATTTTTGTGCATCATTACTCTGGCAATTTTGTAACAGCTCATAGCAATTGCTATTTTGGAATAAAAAAGAGACTTTGGAGGTCTACATGGTGTGCCCTACTTGCTCATGAGGATTGCTTCACACATGATAAGGTGATATTGTGTTATTATATTTGCTCATATTGTTGATATTTGGTCATTCTTTAGCTTAGAAGTCTTTCTTAAGACCATAGGATGAGCATTTGAAGGTACAAGTTGTTCATTGATGTTAGATTTTATGTGATTTAGAAGTGCAAACTGTAGTCGGTAATACTTATGCATTTTCTTGTCCCATCTTATTTGACATACTAAGCTTGATCAAGTATCGTTGTGAGTTATATGTATTGTGCAGATCTGTAAAAGTGAAGTGGAGCTTGAGCTTGGATGCATCTTTCTCCTCTTCACAAGCATTTTTCTAACATGTTGTGCATTTCAGGGCTCTCCAAAAGTCGAATTTGTGGTTCAAATTGAGCTTGAGAAGCTTGCTCCAAGATCCATCTCTAAAAACAAAATTTCAAAACCTTTGTTAATTTTTTTTTCTTCAAGAAGCCCTAAAGCTCCAAGTCTTATTTCTTTGGCTTCTCCTTCCTCGCCCTGTTTGGCTCTCGCTTTCTCCTTCTCCTTTCTCTTCGTTCTTCGTCTTCCTCTCTTGCTAGCTTCTTCCTTCTCCTCACTGTTTTCTATTTTTTCTCACTGTTTTAGCCTTCTCTATCTCTGTTTTTCCCTTCTTTGCTTACCTTTAGCTCGCTGCCCACTCCTCTTTTGCTCGCTGCCTTCTTCATGCTTTTATTTTGACCATTTTCTTCCTGTTTGTTTGCCTTTCCTTGCCACTGTTTTACTTTTGTTGCAGCTCTCCTCCCTTACCTTATTGGCTGCCACTTCTATCTTTGTTCGCAGCCCTCTTTTGCTTCTTCTCTCCAACCTCCTCTTCCATCTTTGTTGGTTTCCCTTCTTTTTAATCCTTGACTGTCCCAACCTTTTCCAGTCTTCTACCTTGACCTCCTTCCCTCACTTCGTTTGCCTTCCTTTGCTTGTTGCCTTTTCCTCCTTAAATTTTTTTTTAAAAACCATAAAACGAACTTGTATTTTCTAGGATCTTAGTTTCATGTTAGTTTGCATTTCATTTGATAGATTATATCTTGCATTTAGTTCATTGTTAGATTTTCATTTTTGCATTCTAGATCTCATTTAAAAAGTTGAATCTTGCACTCAAAAAGCTTGCATATAGATTAGCTTGATCATTTTGCATCTAGTTTCAATTTCTTAAATCTTAGATTTATGTTGTGATTTTGTGCTAATGCTAATGGGTGCTTGAAAATCGATTGTTGTGATAGGTATTTGAGAAGAAGAAACCAAGAAGTCTTGAAACAAGAAGAAGAGGAAGATCTAAACAAGAGAGAAATAAACCCAAGGGGATGATCCAAACCAAGAAGACAAAAACATAACATACTATCCTTTGTAAAAGCTTTTGAGAGCTTGATAAGTCTCTTCTAGTTTACTTTTCTCAAGGTCCTTTCAAATGGTTGAAATTCCTAAATATTGTACTTGATAAATAAAAGTTTCCTAAGTGGGGTTTTTAAGCCCCCACATCCACTTCCCTATTTGGGGAAGCCTTGTGGTCTCGTCTCATTGAGTGGTTTTGCTTTTAGCTTTAGATCTTTCCATATACTCTTAGATTAGTTTTATTTTCATTGAGTTATTTTTGCTCATTCTTCCATATTCACTTACCCCCATGCTCTCCCGAGTAGGGTCTTGAACCTGAAAGAGATTCTTGGGTAGTTAGTTTTATTTCGCAATTTTATCTTGCTTCTCTTCCAAAGCCCTCAGCCGAAAGTTGTATCCTTGAGATTTCATCTCAAGGGCAGGACCACATAATTTGTGGTTACTCTTCCATCCCCGTCGGTTTCCTTGGCAGAGCTTTCAGCTAGCTGGAGGTTCTCAAGTGCAGGCGGTTCTAGCGGTTGATCCTGTTTCGGGGATCAATCCTACCTAGTAGATTAGAACTTGTATGGTAGAACACTAGATTTCTTTACTTTACAAGCATTATTGTTAGTAGTAATTGTTATCTTGTAGATCAACATTATTGTTCAAATCTGCTTCAAGTTAAATATACTGCTATTACAATTTCTGTTTTTTTTTTTAAAATAAACCAAAGTCTCTTGAACTTGGCCATAATCCAAGTCAAGAGCACCCTCTATCGGAGGGCATTTTAGTTTCTTGCATTTCCCTGCATTAGGCATTGTTAATCTAGCAAGTCTCTTGAACTGTGGTCATAAGACCGAGTCAAGAGCGCTCTCTGTCGGAGAGTTGAACAAGGCTTTCTAATAATAAAAATTTTCCACTCACACACCCTTTAATTAATTTATCTTGGTTTCCGTCCTACACCCGTATGCTCTGCCAACCTGAAAAGGTTGGGCTAGTACTCAGAAAGGTGGAAGACTTGTTAATTTACAAGTGAAAATCTAATTAAAACTTTCACCCCCATAACCAACCAATCCGGAGTTGATCGATAAGATAATTTCAGTGGGTAATCTCTTAGTGAGGGCGCCGGTATTCCATGTTCAGCCTCTAGTTTGCTGGCTTGCATTGCGCGGCCTGGCTAGAGCACTGGGTGGCCCGACATGTCCTTGAACGGAGGCACTTGATATTATCTTTTCCGGACTTTCTTTGAATACCCTTGGTTTTAGCCCTAATAATCAAGACAATTAAAACTTTGAATTTACCAAGATAAGCTGCACAACGTTCTCACAAACTTTCCATTTCAAGCACTTGTATCAAGCTTTTTCAATCACTTCTATATTTGACTCCATAAGGCACTGGTCCTTCATCATATATCTTTGTTTTGCTTAAATATCTATATTGGAGTATTTGTCTTAATTTGTGTAAAAAGTGATTTGCTTCTTGTTCAAGTGCATCCCTTATCTTCTGTTGCAACGTGGATTGCGCTATCTTGTTTCATATTCGAGTATTATATTGTCTCTCATCTCAAAAAACTCCTAAAAAACACCCATCCGCATCACAACACCTAAAAACACTATAAACACAAAGAGCCTTAGTGAAACTCTCTTTTAGGGACTACCCCCCTTGGCTTCGTTAGGAGTTTTGCCTAAACGGAGGAGCTGGGATTCAGGTGACAGTACCTGGCTCATTGCTTGCCCCCAAGGCCACACCTCTCCCCACTTTCCAGTGAGGGAGACAGCTTTCGAAAGATTTCCGCTGCTGGTGTGCAGTTTGGCGGACAACAAGTTGTTTCATTAGTCGTTCATTATTCGATTCATTAGTCGGTTTATTAGTCATTGTGTCGTTATTTAGTATGCGTTTATTTTATTTTTTATGATGAGCAGGGCAGGACGAATGTGTCTGCCTCATGGTAGTTTGATGTCCTTGGTTATTTGATGTGTCTGTAGGTCTACATGTGCCCAGATGATTCATGGATTCTCGAGCACCCTCGGGAGGAGTACTCGTCCCGCAGTTGGAGCCAGTGTTACGTGGTACCAGTACCAACGCACCTGCAGATATGCCCTAGGGAGAGAGGGTCATTTTTTCCTGACCAGGAGGGGTGTTACCCAAGATTTTTTTTCTTCTGAGTGGGGGTTATGGCCAAATCCTTTGGTTTCTCCCTTAGGAGTACTATGGCGTAGTGGCATAGCTGACTACCTCATGAAAGGGCTTGAAGCCCTGAGGTTGGTGTGGCTTCCAGGGATGGGTCATTGGGTCACATGACGCCCACCTTGTTTTGTCATTCTGGTGACACTTCTTTCAGCGCTGAGGCTTATGTCTCTCCTCCAGGTCACCTTCTGCACCCTTTTGGTCCTCCAATTCACTAACACCCTCTCTCCTTGGGCTCCTTTGATGATGATGTCATTCTCCAGGCCAGGCTGCATTGCTTGATTAGGCGGGGCGTTGAGGGATTTTCACTACGATTGGGGTTAGATGGGGTATGACGACCTCCCCCTCTGTACTCCAGCCTTCAGAACAGAGTGATATGCTTATTTTTAGCTATTTAGTCATGTATGGGTAAATTTTGGGGAAAATGTCCCAAATTACCCAGAGATTTAATTATTTTATATTATTTTTGTTTTAATTTTAAGTTGACATTTTATAATTTCACATTGACATTTTAAAAGGCATGTCGGCCTGGATATTTTATAAAGTGAGTGTGAGAAGGTATAAATATACTTCTCTTCACTTCATTTTTACATAACAACTTATGGGATAAAACTTTTTATGATAGTTTTTGTCCTCACTAGGGCTCTTGGATTGATGTGCACCTCTTGAGGAAGGGATTTTCTTATGGTTTGGAGCAATTTTTTTGGAGTATCTTTTGTTGATGCTTCTTGCTAAGGTGATGCAAGAGTTGTTAGTATAACCATAGTGGAAAAAATCGCCATCGGCAAAAAATCCCAATCTAACCCCAATAATGCTGAAAATCCCTCAACGTCCCCCCTCAATAAGCTTGTGGGCCTTGTGACCAAAGGTGACATCATCAAGGAAACTGGAGGAAATTGGACCGAGGAAGGAGGGCGCTTTGTTAGAAAGGGATCAGGATGGGTGCATAAGGTGACCGGAAGGGGAGGCAAGAGCCTCATAGCTGGAAAACTGTCACTGGTGTAGAAACAAGCAGGGGGTCATGTGACCTATTGACCCACCTCTAGGAGCCCCAAACACCAACCTCAAGGCTACAAGCCCTAGAATGAGGCAGTCAACAATGCTACTAAGCCATAGTACTCCTAAAGGAAGGACCAAAGGGTCCGGCCATAACCACCTCTCAGAAAGAATTGGTAACACCCCATCATTGTCCCGAAAAAAAAGAATGACTTCTCTCCTTGGGTAGACATCTGCAGGTTTGTTGGTACTCGTACCACGTAATAGGGTCTAAATTTTTTATTATAAAGGCCAAAGTGGGTTATATTGTATGGATATTTGGGTTGAAGGTTGTTGCCCCCCTGGATGGACATGGTAGGTCCCCTTGGATGGTCATAGTAGGCTTCGTTGGTTTCACTCTTATACTTGGCTTTGTGGCATCGCTGACTACCCCTTCGGCATGTGGATGTCCCCACCATGCGGGGCTTTAAGCCCATCGGTTGGTGTCTAGGTCTTCTAGGGGTGACCCACTGGGGCACATGACCACCTTGGTTTTGTTATGCAGAGGTGATTAAGTCTTGTAAAAGGATGCTGTCCCCTATTTAGCACACCTCCTTCACCCATTTGGACCTCATTCCAGCAAAGAGAAATCCTTCCTCTAGCTCTTTGGCCTATTACATGATCCTTGCACAATTGAGCCTACAAGCTTGGAAAGGGGGGTGTTGAGGGATAAAAAGCATCTTTTGGGTTAGTTGGGGCATGGCATCCCCCTTTGGCTCACTATTTCATCAAGTGAAGCCTTATTTTAGTCTTATTTACCATTTTATGTCTATTTTAGGGCTTAGTCCCCAACTTGTAGGGGATTTACCCTAAAAATATTCTAATTTAATATTGACTTGCAAGCTCAAAAATTAAAAAGGTTGAGGATGAAATCATATAAATAGATCCCCTCACCTAAAGGTTGAGGATGACTTGTATCTTGGATGTTGTACATGTGGCATTGACCACATCATATTTTGGATATCGTTACAATTTGTTAGGGTTTTAGTGGAGGTTATTCATTGTTTACTCACCCTAGGCTAGATCTAGGAATGTATTGTTAGTTTATTGCGAAGGAAGTTGAGCTACTCTCCAATATAAAGAGAGCCTCTTCCTCATTTGAACTCATGGTTAGATTTTGAGAGCTCAGTCTCTTTTGGAGCCTAATTGACATATCTTTTCATGGAGCATTTTTAAGTTTGAAGGTTTTGTTATCTTGTGTATTCTTGATGGCTAAATATTGAGGCAACATGTATCTTTTTACCATTGTAAGATCTCTAACCTAGTTCACTTAAAGAGTAAATTTGCTCAAGTGGAATAATCTTGTTTATTTTGTGGTTTAGCCTTGTGGCTTGGCTTTTGGTTTGGCTATCTTAGGAGGGGCTGTGAATCAAGTTTGCATAGGCTAGGGTACAAGCTAGGGTTAGAGGTTGGAGGTGTGTGCCAAAGTGTTGCCCTTCCTTGGTAAAATTTTGCATGAAGATTGAATAGTTTTGGGGTGGGAATTTGTCTTGCTTTGCAGAGGTTCCAATCAAGCATATACAAACAAGGCCTTTGAAGGGATTATCTTGACTCCATTTTTACCCTAGGGATTGTTGCTACTCTTCATGATCCTCACAAAGAAAGACCTCGAGTTTTGCTAAGGCTAACTCTTCAAATCACCTTGTGCCTTCATTGCCATAGCTTAACAATGCTATCTAGGGAAACTCCCCTCAAGTTGGAGAAGAGCGAATTGGAAATGTAGAGAGGTGGTTATCGAGGTGATAGTGGGTAAGATCTCTAGGTTGCAGTTGGGCTAGTTGTGTTCTTTGGAGCTTTCGTTATACTTGCTAGTTTGAGCTATAAGAGATCAAAGAAGGGTCATACAATAATAGATTTGTATGGATCGATATAGTTGTACATATCTGTCCATACAATTCTATTCGTAGGGTCACATAAACATATATGTACAATGTTGTATAGCAATTGTACAAGGTTGTACAACATCTGTTCCTTGTTTTCCATGCAAGTCGTACACCTCAGGCTGGGGTGGTTTTGTTTACTGTGCAGTTGTTGGTTTTAAGCAACTGTGGAGGTTGCCTTGTAAGCTTTGATTAGTTGAATGATAAGCTAATTTGAAGGAGAAATTTGTTGTGTATGTGTGTAATTGTTTTATGCCTCCTTTATTTCTTTCCAACTATTGTTCATTGCTTCTATGTGAAGAACTTATATTTTTGTAATTAAATAATAGACTTGTTTGGTTAAGAACATAGGAGAAGCAGTCACCTAGGGTTTGGAATTTTCACCTCGTATTAGAATTTCTTTGATTGGAAATCTGAAGAGTTTATGGTAGTAGATCAACTATCGAAAGCCACTGTTGGGAATCAAGATGAGCAGTTTGAGGATTTTAGATGTAGTACTTACTCACCTATCACATTTGGAAGTTTGTGTGTTACAACTCAGAGATGGCTTCAACTAGACACAAGTTCACAAGCTTGAGAACATATTTAAAGGTGCCTCGAATTTCCTATCTTGGAAAGTTAGAGTAACTCTTATTGGAAGATGATGATCTATGGGATATCGTCAAGGATGAAGTGACTTTGTCGACAGATCTACATGATTTGTCAATTCATAAGAAGAAAGAAGTGAAAGCCAAGTGAATGGATAATCATGGATGTTATAAAGGATCATTTGATCCCCCATATATTTGAGAAGAAGATGTTGAAAGATATGTTCGATGGCTTGATTAACCTTTATCAGAGCGAGAACATAAACATGAAAATATTGCATAACAAACTCATATTTGTAGAGATAACCATATTTGATATAGTTATCAGTTACTTGATGAAGGTCACACAAATTCGTGATCAACTTGCAGTTGTTGGGGAGAGGATTGAAAACGAAGAGGTAGTGAATTAGGCATTGAATGGGATCTTATCTTAGTGAAAAACATTTGTTCAATGTGTTTGTGCTCGTGAGAATCTTACCTCTTTTGAAAGACTATGGGATGGTTGTATCCAAGAGGACAAAGAAGGGTAGAGGTAAAGGACCCAACAAGGGTAAGGGATAGAGTGAGGAGTAAACCTTGCAACCATTGAACAAGGACTTGAGTGAAATCAAGTGCTTCATATGTCATAAGCACAAACATTATGCATCATAGTGTACAAACAAGAAGGGTAAAGGGAAGCAATGGCAAAAATGGTATCTTGCCTTTCTACTAGTATGGTTCCAAAGAATGCTTGGTATGTGGACAATGGAGCATCTAGGAATATGACATCAGCTCGAGAGTTATTTTCAAGTTTAAGCAAGCACAACTCAGGAGTTTGGGTTGAACTTGGTGATGGTGCCAAGTATCTAGCAGTGGGAGTTGGTGCCACTCCCTTCCAACTCTGGTTAGGTAACTCTTGAGAATTTGACGATGTGTTGTTTGTTCCATGTCTCAAGAAAAAATGCTTTTAATTTCAATTATGGAAGATAAGGGTTTTGAAGTAGAGTACAAGAACCAACAAGTCCTTATAAGATTGAAGGAGTCTAGTCAGAATCAACATAGGTGATTGGGGTTAGGGAAGATAACGTATATCTAAGTTGCATGAAATGTGGAAACACGTACAAGTTTATGAAATGAGAAGGCTTGGAAACTTGACCCCCCCAAAATGGGAATGTAGGGGAAACACGATATATAAAAAATATAGATATATAGTTTTTTTTAAATAGCACATTATCTTGCAAGAAAATAAGAGTGATACACATAAATAACATTTTTGAAGGAAACCCATGTGTAAATTAACTCTCATAGATGATTACATGATGCAAAATCCTATAGCTTGTTGGTCTTGTCTAATGCCATTACCATACCCTCATACATGATAGAATCCAGTGGAAATGCTGAAATCTTGCCAACCCTAAAATATTGAAAATTGTTAAGTCTACTAAATTTTGAATGGGTCATGAAATTTTTCTTTCTCCATATGAAGTCTAATGAGGTTGGAACCACTCTCAGACAACATCCTCAAACAATTAATGGTAATGTTAAAAATTTAAGTGAAATGATAGAAAGGTAAGATAAAGGAGATTGCGAATCCCCTATATCTGTTTTGTCTTAAAGGATCATTGGAACAAACAAGGTGATATTTTGTTACGAGTCCCACATCCGTCATGGGCACTTGGGTGGCCCTGGAAACTTCCAAAAACATGCTTTAACATCATTGAAATTGGTCGAAATGCCTTGGAAACGTCCTTGGTTGTATTGGGCGACGTTTCTAGATTTGGAAATGTTGTATTGTTCGACCCATGACGTTTCCAAGGAGTTTTGTACTTGTTTCCATGTTTTTGAGACGAGTACGCCACCATTATAGGCATTTCCTTGAAGTTAGAGTTATATAGATTAGAGGGTGAACTTTTTTTGAGCCCTAGTTTATAACACAGACAACTTGTGCAAGTTGTGGCACAATAGGATGGGGCACCTACATCATAGTGTGATGCCTATTCTGAGGTAGATAGTAATGTCTTCCAATGTTTAGCATTGAGCTGCAGGGAGTATACAGAGGATATGTGCTTGGAAAGCAGGCCAAGGATACTTTCCTAAGCAGTGAGCATAGGTTTAAGGATATTCTAGACCTCGTGCATTCATATGTATGTGGACTAATGTTAGTAGCATCAATATTAGGAAGCATGTACTAAGTTTCCTTCATTGATGAATTCTCTCGCAAAACTTGGATCCACATCCTAAGGACTAAGGATGAGGTCTTTAGCAGGTTTTAGGAGTTGAAATTTCTAGTAAAAAACCAAACAGGGAAGAAGATCAAAGTTTTGAGATCAAACCTTTGGGGTGAGTATACCTCCAAGGAGTTCAAGGGTTTTTGCTTGTACAACCCATAATAGAACAAGGTTGTAGAGAAGAGGAATCAATCGATCATAGGATTGCAGAGCGAAATACTCCATCCATTATAGGGGTTGCCTAAGATCATGCTACATGAATAGGACTTGTCGATGTTCCTTTGGGGAAAATCATGTGACTCAACAATCTACATTCATAGTAGATGTCCTCATAGTATCTCAAAGGACAAGACAATAGAGAAGGCATTCATTGGTGTGAAGCCAAAGGTGATTTATTTTTTACATCTTTGGTTGTCCAGCTTATATTCATCTATTAGTAGAGAAGAGGATCAAGTTGGGGCCTTCTAGCGGAGAGGGTTTGTTTGTTGGTTATAGTGAGACTTTAAACTCCTACATGGTCTTAATTTTAGAGTAGAGAAAAACAATTGTAAGGAGGGATGTAAAGTTTGAGAAAGGCTTTGCATTTGGGAGGTCTCATGAGACTATTCCAATGATAGAGAATGAGTAGAAAGCCTTGAAGGTTGAGCCACAGTCACTAGTGACTTCTAGTTCAAGAGATCAGTCTTCAGGTGTAGAAGAGGAACCACCTTTTCCTACCAATCATGTTAAGAGGCCTCGATGGATTACTCAAGCATTGAGGGATGCTCAAGGGTTAGTTGAGGCTCCTAGGAGCACATTCAAGGGTAGGAGACCTCTGAAGAAGTTTCCAAACTTTGTGTGGCATTGATGAGCAACATCATAAATTTCGAGCCTTTTAGCATTTAGGAGGTAGTAGACCAACAAGTTTGAAGCGATGCCATAGTGGAGTACACCTCTATCATGAAGAATGATGTATGGGACACGATGTCAAGATCGAAGGGGAAATCAACCGTGAGTTTCAGGTGGCTCTGCAAGATCAAGCAAGTAGTAGATGGCAACATAGAGAAATACAAAGTGTGGTTTGTGGCGAGAAGGTTCTCCTAGAAAGAGGGAGTGGACTACGAGGAGACTTTTGCTCCAGTTGCCAGGTACATGTCCATTGGAGCAATTATGTCTTTAGTTTCTGTTATGGGATGGAGGATACATTAGATGGATGTGAAAACAACTTTCCTCAATGGGATAATTGAGCAAGAAGTGTACATAGAACAACCTCAAGGCTTTGAGATTAGTGGGAAGGAGTGCCATGTTTGTAGGCTGAAAAAGGCATTGTATGGACACAAGTAAGCATTGAGAGCAAGGTATTCCAAGATCGATGGTTATTTGCTAAGTATGGGTTTCACCAAAAGTGAAGCAGTTCCTAACTTATATTATATATTTGTTGGGACTAATATGCTTGTTTTGGTGTTGTACGTAGATGACATGTTTCTTACATGTTCAAAGAAGCTCATTGTAGGGTGCAAAGAAAATATAGCAGTTGAATTTGAGATGAAGGACATTGCCATGATGCATTACTTCTTGGGTTTGGAGGTTTGGTAGAGACCAAAGCAAATATTCCTCGGGTAGGGTAAGTATGCAGTTGAGATCTTGAAGAGGTTTCAGATGGAGAATTGCAAACCTATGGCCAGACCTATGATCACTTATCTGAAGAAGGTAATAACTTCAGATTCATAGATAGTGGACCCACATTGTATAGGCAACCATTTGTTGATGTATTTGGTTACCACTAGGCCAAATATATGTTTTTTAGTGAACACCTTGAGTTAGTTCATGGTGGAACCAAGGAAAGAGCATTGGGTACAAGCAAGACATGTGCTAAGATACTTGAAGCACATGGTGGAGTACGACCTAAGATTGTTAAATTTTTAATTATAGCAGTATCTATATAACTTTCATCTCTTTCAACTTATAAACAATATAGGATCACTGTAAGAATAACTATGCACATAAACAATAGAGACACAATAGTTTATCCTGGGAAAACCCAAACTTGGGAAAAACCCAACAAGCCTTTCTTACTCAGAGATTTAGTACAACAAAGATAAGAGTGATAAAATCACAAGAAGAATGGATGCCAAGGAAAACAACTCCAAAAACGTCTTCTACAACCCAAAAATCGAACTTCCTTTGCTTGAGCGAACTTGCTTGAGGTGAGTGACAAATGAGGAGAGCAATTCCTCTATTTATACATTACGTTTGGGTGATTTTCCAACTGGGCTGACTTGTCTCCTTTACTGGGTCGACTTGTCATTTTGTAATTATAAAATACATTTTATTTGTTTATTATGTTTGTAGGTCGGCTTGGCTAGTGAGGATACCTCACGTAGCTACAACAACAACACTCCCTCTTAGCTAGAGAGGTATCATCATGTTGGAACACATCTGAGCATGATATGATCGTCACAACTAGCTTCGTACATCTCATCATCATAAGAAAGGTCAACACAGTCCATAAGGACAACATCCCACATTGGGATACAAGTATACTCTACACAAAATTCCCCTCCACATAGGATAATGTTCCTCACATGAACAGTAGTTCATACAGAACTCATCTCGGTCTACACAGGACCGCCTGTCCTCACTGGACTAAGATCATCTCGATCTACACAGGACCGCTCGCCTGTCGTCACTGGACTAACTCATCTCGGTCTACACAGCACCGCTTGTCCCCGTTGGACTAAGCTCATCTCGATCTACACAGGATTGCCTGTCCTCATTGGACTGAGATCATCTCGGTCTACATAGGACTGCCTGTCCTAATTGGACTAAGCTCATCTCCGTCTAAACAAAACCGCCTATCATAACTGGACTAAGCTCATCTCGGTCTAGACAGGACCGCCTGTCCAAACTGGACCAAGAGCACTCCCTCACACCGAGGGAAGCATTCTCCAATACTCCAAGTCTTCCATTGAAGTATACAAACTTCACTCTGGAAAGAGGCTTGGTGAGAATGTCGACAACCTGATCATCAGTCGGAATATACAAGAGCTGAATTGCTCCTCTCTGTACCATGTCTCTAATATAGTGGTACTTCATCTTGATATGCTGCAATTGCTCCCTTTGTGCTGGAATCTTCTACTCCCTCTACACTAGAGCATATTAGTGCAAGCTATCCTACTGGACACTATTGCTCATCCATTAGTTTCATGTCTCATTAAGTGAGTCTACTGAGATGAACTTCTTGTTCTCTTGATAATACTAGATGGACTTCACCAAAACTAAAGCAGCTCCTAATTTAGTTTATATATTTGTTGGGACTAATATGCTTGTTTTGGTGTTGTACGCAGATGACATGTTTCTTACATGTTCAAAGAAGCTCATTGTAGGGTGCAAAGAAAATATAGCAGTTGAATTTGAGATGAAGGACATTGCCATGATGCATTACTTCTTGGGTTTGGAGGTTTGGTAGAGACCAAAGCAAATATTCCTCAGGTAGGGTAAGTATGCAGTTGAGATCTTGAATAGGTTTCAGATGGAGAATTGTAAACCTATGGCCAGACCTATGACCACTTATCTGAAGAAGGTAACAACTTCAGATTCATAGATGGTGGACCCACATTGTCTAGGCAATTGATAGGTTTGTTGATGTATCTGGTCACCACTAGGCCAAATATATGTTTTTTAGTGAACACCTTGAGTTTGTTCATGGTGGGACCAAGGAAAGAGCATTGGGTAGCAACAAAACATGTGCTAAGATACTTGAAGCACATGGTGGAGTACGATCTGAGATTTTTAAATTTTTAATTATAGCAGTATAACTTTCATCTCTTTCAACTTATAAACAATATAGGATCACTGAAAGAATAACTATGCACATAAACAATAGAGACACAATAGTTTATCCTGGGAAAACCCAAACTCGGGAAAAACCCAACAAGCCTTTCTTACTTAGAGATTTAGTACAACAAAGATAAGAGTGATAAAATCACAAGAAGAATGGATGTCAAAGAAAACAACTCCAAAAATGTCTTCTACAACCCAAAAATCGAACTTCCTTTGCTTGAGCGAATTTGATTGAGGTGAGTGACAAATGAGGAGGGAAATCCCTCTATTTATACATTACTTTTCGGTGATTTTCCAATTGGGCGATTTGCATTTTGTAATTATAAAATACATTTTATTTGTTTATTATGTTTGCAGGTCGGCTTGGCTAGTGAGGATACCTCACATAGCTACAACAACAACACTCCCTCTTAGCTAGAGAGGTATCATCACGCTGGAACACATCTGAGTATGATATGATCGTCACAACTGGCTTCATACATCTCATCAGCATAAGAAAGGTCAACACAGTCCATACAGGACAACATCCCACACAGGGATACAAGTATACTCTACACAAAATTCCTCTCCACCTAGGAGAATGTTCCCTCACATGAACAGTGGTTCACACAGAACTCAACTCGGTCTACATAGGACCGCCTGTCCTCACTAAACTAAGCTCATCTTGGTCTACACAGGACTGCTTGCATGTCCTCTCTGGACTAAGCTCATCTCGATCTACATAGGACCGCCTGTCTTCACTGGACGAAGCTCATTTCAGTCTACACAGGAACGCCTGTCCTCACTAGACTAAGCTCATCTCGGTTTACACAGGATTGCCTATCCTCACTGGACTAAGATCATCTCGGTCTACACAGGACTGCTTGTCCTAATTGGACTACGCTCATCTCGGTCTAGACAGGACCACCTGTCCTAACTGGACTAAGAGCACTTCCTCTCACCGAGGGAAGCATTCTCCAATACTCCAAGTCTTTCACTGAAGTATACAAACTTCACTCAGGAAAGAGGCTTGGTGAGAATGTCGGCAACTTGATCATCAGTCGGAATATACAGGAGCTGAACTGCTCCTCTCTGTACCATGTCAGAATGTGCGAGTTGAATGAGCCTCCTTTTCTTCTTGATCTGTGGTTAGAACAATGAAAAACAACAAACCCTAATTCTTGACCTCCTGTAGTAATTAGGTCAAAATTGAAAATTTTCAGAATGAAAATCTGCTTCCACAGAAGATGATGCGCCTTCCTAAGGCAAGCTCAATGATGCTAAGGGTGAGGCAATTCTATGGATGAAAGTTGAGGAAACAAGAAACCCTTGTTTTCGGCAATAGTTGCCTTTAGTACTGCTTTGAAACCATGTTAAATTTTTAATTATAGCAGTATAATTTTCATCTTTTTCAACTTATAAACAATATAGGATCACTGAAAGAATAACTATGCACAGAAACAATAGAGACTCAATAGTTTATCCTAGGAAAACCCTAACTTGGGAAAAACCCAACAAGCCTTTCTTACTCAGAGATTCAGTACAACAAAGATAAGGGTGATAAAATCACAGGAAGAATGGATGCCAAAGAAAACAGCTCCAAAAATGTCTTCTACAACCCAAAAGTCGAACTTCCTTTGCTTGAGCGAACTTGCTTGAGGTGAGTGACAAATGAGGAGGGCAATCCCTCTATTTATGTTAGAGTTTGCACTTTAATTTAAATTAGTTAGATCTTTAAACTGAAAGATAGATAAGGACAACAAAACACAAAAGACACAAGAATTTTCCATGGGGAAACCATAAAGGATAAATCTCCGCAACTTCCTCAGAAATAGATTTGTCACTAGTACAATATCAATCAAGATGGAAAATCCAAAATATAAGATATCTTTTGTAGCTCTCTCTCTTTCGCCTCCAATGAACTTGTCTTCTCTCTCACTTGGTGCGAACTTGCTTGAGTGAGTGTGAGTGCCAAATGAGAGAGTGACTCTCTATTTATACTTTATGTTTGGGTGACCTATTTCCTCAATGGGGCCAACCTCACTTACCTAACTGGGCCGACCTCTCCTAGGGAGACTCAAAAATACAATTTACATTTGACCTTTGGGGAACTATTGCCTCGACTTACAATGGAGGTTTTACCTCGATATTCTAGTATGACTGAATACAATAATGACATCCTCGAACGGAGGAAAAACATCTCCGACGGAGGTACAATAAAAATACAATAATAATATAATAATAACATACACATGAATATCTTCCGAAGTTACATTGACAACAACACTCCCTCTTAACTAGGGTGGTATTCTCTCGCCACATTCATCATCACTTTGGATACAAACTCTGGACAACGTCATTATTGCTGGATCATCATCAATGCCGGAACATCATCAACACTGGATCATCATCGTCGCTACTGCAACAATCCTCATCTCGTTGATCATTGACTAGTGACATCTCTCGAATCTATCTGTCATGAGAAGTTCTATAGAGCCAACCCTTTTTCATGTTGGATGTAGGCCTAGCTCTCATCTAGGTCTTCATCATCTCTACGAGCAAGCCATCAAGTAGGTACAACCCAGGACCACACATTACATTGCCACAACAATCACTTGCATCTCCTACTATAATCTCATCATATCTAGATCATCTCATCATCACACACGGAGTGTAGCCCAAGTGCATACATCATGTCCAACAGACCACCCGCGTCTTCCACCTAGTGGATACGGCCCAGGATCACCCCATGTGCATTACGTCTTTCTCGGTCAACCTACGTCTTCAAACATGTGGATACAGCCCAGGAGCACCCCAGGTGCATTACGTCCCTTTGGACCACTTGCGTCTTCCAATATGTAAGATACAACCTAGGCGCACCCCAGGTGCCTTTATGATTGGTGGACCTACCAGCGTCTCCAAACATGTGGATACAGCTGAGGAGCACCGCAGGTGCATTACGTCCCTATGGACCACTTGCGTCTTCCACCATGTGAGATACAACCCTAGTGCACCTGCCTCTTCCGGTCTCATCACTCCCTCTTTCGAGGAATATCGATCTGGATAACACCAAGCCTCTCTCTGAAGTACTCGAACTTCGCTCTCGCTAATGGCTTGGTCAACACATCGACTATTTGCTCGTCTGTCGCCACATACTGGAGCTTCACTGCTCCTCTCTGCACCATATCCCGAATATAGTGGTGCTTGATCTCAATATGCTTCGACTTGTCATGGAACACCGGGTTCTCAGACAACTTCATGCAACTCTGGTTGTCACAAAAGATGCAAGTCGCTTTGAGCTCGAGATCAAACAAATCTTAGATTAGCTTCTGAAGCGATATGCCTCAAAACTGGCCGAACAAGCTGCAACATACTCTGCTTCGTCTGTACTCAGTGCCACGCATGACTGCTTCTTGCTAAACTAAGTGCAGCATCCTGAAGTGCTCTTCCTGTCTGTGGCACTGCCTGCCCAATCTGAATCAACATAACCATGCAGGTTAATCCTTTGATTCGTCTCATACTTGAGCCAATACTCAATCGTACCCTTCAGGTACCTCTATATATGTTTTGCAGCCGTCAGGTGAACATGTCTCGGATCTGTCATGAACTGGCTTAGGGTGTTCACGGAAAAACATATGTCTGGTCTCGTGTTCGTTAAATACATTAATGAACCAATCATCTGCCTGTACATCGTGGCATCAACTGTCTCTGAAGAAGCATCACATAGTAGCTTCAAGTTCGATGCCATAGGTGTGGCCATTGCCTTGCAGTCCATCCTTCTGAACCTCTTCAGAATCTCTACTGCGTATTTTCCTTGACCAAGGAAAATCCCATCCGCATTCTGCCACACCTCCATGCCTAAGAAGTAGTGCATCATTCCCAAGTCCTTCATCTCGAATTCTGTGGCAAGCCTTCTCTTTGTATCTGCAATGAGCTCATCCTCCCCTGTTACAAACAAGTCATCTACATATAGCAGTAGTATCACTGGTCTTCCGCCCTCAACCTTAAAGTAAAGGTTGGGATCTGCTTTACTCTTGGTAAAGCCTAAGCTCATCATAAAGTTGTCCATCTTGCCGTACCATGTCTTGGGTGCCTACTTCAAGCCATACAAGGCTTTCTTCAACTTGCACACATGAGTCTATCTGTCATGTGTCTCGAATCCCAGTGGCTGCTCCACATACACTTCCTCTTCAACTACATCATTTAGGAATGCTTCCTTGACGTCCATCTTGTGTACCTTCCATTTTATTACTGCGGCTAAGGCAAGTATAGATCTGATGGAAGTGTTTCTTGCTACAGGTGCAAATGTCTCCTCGTAGTGTATGCCTTCCTTCTAGGAGAAGCCAAGTGCCACAAATCTTGCCCTGTGTTTTTCTATGCTACCATCTGTAGCATGTTTGATCTTGTAGATCCATTTCGAAGTCACAACAGACTTCCCTACTGGTCTTGGAACTATCTCCCAGACAACATTCTTCATAATAGACTGGTACTCCTCGATCATGGCATCCTTCCATTCCTTCTTTTTTGTTGCTTCCTCGTAGTTGGAAGGTTCTTCATCAATGATGTCACATAGTAGGGCTACATAGCTGGAGTATGGTCTGGGTCTCTTGCTTTCTCTATGTATCCCATCTGGAGCACCATACTTCTCTGCATCTTGTATTGCTTCACGTGCCCATGCTGGTCTTCTCTTGTGGGAATTATTCTCATGAGGTGGATCTACAGGTTCTCGAGGTTCTGCCATGCCGTGGTCTTCATGATCCTCTTGAATTGCTTCTTCCATAACTGTGTCTCTGGTTCTAGGAACTTCAGGTTCTTCAGTTTCTTCATCTTGACTTCATAAATGTTGTTGAATGTTATAGTTGAATTATCGTCACTTGTTCTTCGAAACAAGTCTCTCTTGTAGGTGATGGTACACGATCTTTCCTACATGTCAAATTCAATTGCGTGGTTAGAAACATTTCATAATTTTCAAAACAAGTTCTTATGCATAAAGACATAGGTCACGCAGTCATGAAACTATCTTAGCCAATGCTTCAACACAACATTCATCCATATCCCGTATTCATACGATAACTTTCTAGATGCCTTCCATCTCTACCAGAACATTATTAAGAGTGTGCACTACTCCCAACATGTCAACAAAGAGGTTTCATTCTAGATAAGTAGCAATGGAATGTTGAATAGTAGCATAGGCCACTTACCCATTACTTGCATATTAGTAGTATTCTGTTCATCAATGCAACATGCATAATACACATCTAAATCTAGGAACATAAGTATGTACACAACTGAACAATATCATTTAAGTAGTTAGATATACAAGACATGACAATTCAAATACTTATCTTTGTTTGGTTGTTGGGTGGACTCCCTCTTGATCTTTACTTCCTTGCAGGAACTACTGGAGTGTGTTCTACTTCATCGTCTGATTCTGAGGACCCGTGCCTTTCTTGCTTATGATTGGAAATGTTGAGCAAGTATTCTACACCGTAGATCACTTGTTCTTTGTACTGGAGTAGACTCTGGGTGTCCCTACTTTTGTATCTTAATCAATGCTGAGTTGAATGAGAGGTTCTTCCATATTGATCTTTATTTGTTTTCTAGAGTCCAACTTTGTAGGAGCTTCTCCTACTCCTTTCATGTAATCCTGAAGGTCATCTCTAGCTTCATCTTATGAGGTGGAACCTTTTGAATGAACCCTTGTAACTGGTTACCTTCATTTATTACAATACATATTCTTCATCACTTGAAGAATCCTCTTTTATTCTTTTGCTTGCGGGTTCATCATCTTTTGCAGTATGTGCATGATGCCTCTTCTTGTTGATTTTCTTTGAGGATCCTTGGTTCCTGGGACAATTTCTTGAATAGTGTCCTTTCTCATCACATGTGAAACATATGATACTAGAGAGATCTCTTCTAGGTCCATGATTCCTATTGGGCCTTCCAGATCTTTTGTGATGATGGTCCTCCCTCTTGTTATGATTTTTCTTTGTGTGAGCAGTCAGAGCTTGATCATCATTAGCTCCCATCTTCTCTTCTCTTGCTACTAGTCGAGCTTCTTCCTAGGTGCATTCTTCCCATAGTCTGTTGAAGGTGATCAGCTTCTTTCTGGCACATATTCCTTGAATGAATGAGTCCCATGATTTTGGGAGACCATTCAAGGTGGTCATAACAATCTCTCCTTCTTCTTCATTGTCTTCAATCACTTCAAGTTGCTCCTTGATTTGAGAGACCCTTGTGAAGTAAGATTGCATGGTCTCTGAGTGTTGGATCTTCACATTCTTGAGTTGGTTCCTTAGTGTCATCTTCTGATTGGTGTTCTTCCCTTCGAATATCTTCGTCAAAGTATCAAACATCTCCTTGGGAGTCCTCAGGGATGACACATGAGGGATGAGATGATCTTTGATGGAGTCTGCAATAATTCTCTTGGCCTTGACCAAGTTCTTCTTGTGGATTGCCTTTGCCTCTTCTCCCTCTGGTTTTGGAACCTCCACATTGACATATTTGTCCAAATCATTTTTTTCTAGGACAAGAGAGATTCTATACTCCCATGCTCGGAAGTTGTTAGCTCCTTCAAGCTTATCCTCAAGCTTGGTGTGATTTGTCATTTTGAAATTGTTGATTTTGTACCTAGTGAAAATTAGCTTAAGTCACAAAAAGGGGAAAATAACATGACCCTTGCATTAAATGACTTGAGATGAGCGTTTAATTCCACTTTAGAGATTAAAGTGACTTTTTGATAAATTTAAGTAAAGTGAGTGAAATCAACTTTGGAGAGAATTAAATTAGCTTTTAATCTCATCCCAATGTGGACCCTTAGATTAGATGTCTCTTCACTCACCCCAGCATCCAAACAAAAGGCAAGGGAAAGGCTTTTCACCATTCCATTCTTTCATGAGTTTTGAGAGAGCAGAGAGCAATTCGACTTCTTGAGAGGAGAAGAAGAAGAAAATCGCAGGAGAGAGAAACAACACACATGCACGAACTCCAAGAATCCGTACAGTAGGTCCGTACACCAATTTTGGGCACATTTTTCGAGAAGAAAAATAGTGGCAAGCATTTCCAGGCAGCGACACGAATTTCGAGGCAGGGGCAGAAATCTGTACAGCTTGTACAGTGGCACACAATTCGAGGTCCGTACAGTAAAATTTAGGCAGTCCGTACACTGTTGGTTTGGCATGAATTCCGAGACAGAATTCTGTGTTTTGCGGTTGAGATAAGTTGTAATTCTGTTGTTGCATTTTATTTTACTGAAGAAATAAAAAGAACTCTCTCAAACAGGTTTTCCCCTTGTGGGTTTTTCCTGGGCAAGTTTGCCAAAAGTACCGTGTCTGAAATTTTATGTGTGCGACTATCCTAAAATTTATGTTAGTGAATTTTCCTGTGTTTCATGTATTAAATTGTTCATAAAAAAGTCTATTTCATTAACAATTGAAAGTTATGGGTTTGGGCATTTAACTATGACAATGTGACTGAAACTGGTTGGGGAAAATCACTTAAAAATCTACATGGTATCAGAGCTTTGTTCAAGAAGAGGGCAGATTTTGTGAAGTGGACAGAAATCAGATTTGCATTTTCAGACTTCTTTTGTTCAGTGGGCTGATTTTACTTGAATTCAGATTTTTCCTTGAGATGGCTACCAGATTGAGATTGGAGGACAGGTTGGATGGGGCTCTGAATTTTGCTCCTTGGAAGGCTAGAATAGTTCTCATTCTTGAAGAGAATGAGTTGTGGGATGAAGTGGTGAACAACACACAAGCACAACCAATTGTGGTTCCCGCAACGACAGATGTAGCAACATATACAACCTTCAACAAAAAGGACATCAAGGCAAAGAGAATTATCCTTGATGCAGTCAAGGATCATATAATTCCACATTTGACCACTAAGTCCCGTGCACATATTATGTGGGCAGCCTTAACCAACTTGTATCAAAATTCAAGTGAAAACCAAAAGATGGTGCTACGTGAGAAACTGAAGAACATCAAGATGGCCAAAGGTGAGAATGTGATTCCTTATCTTACGAGGATCACTCAGGTGAGAGATGAGCTTGCAGCAGTTGGGGAGGTTGTTCTTGTCAACGAGCTAGTGCGTACAACCCTGAATGGCATGGCCAAGCCATGGCCTGTATTCGTGGAGGATATTGTTGCCAGGGAGAACATGCCCACCTGGGATCGTCTATGGGTTGACTTTGTGCAGGAGGAGACCCAGAGAGACTTTGTGCAGGGGAGCTCTTCGACTAGTACGCAGGATGAGGAGAATGTGGCTTTGGCAGCCAAAGGGAAGAAGAAGTTCAGGAAGGGCCCCAGGAAGGGTGGGGCTAAGAAACAATAGGGTGGACAGAAGAAAGACAAGCACTGTAAAGTGCTTTGCTTGTCAAGGATTTGGGCACTATGCTGGACAGTGCCCACAGCGGAGGAAGAAGAAGCAGCAGCAGACAACAGCTTCAACAGAGATTGATGAGTTTATAACTATATTTGAGAGAGAGTTTTCTCTCTACGCTGGTGCATTGACAATGGGGCTTCGAGGATTCTGTGGATTTCTGAGGTCTTTTGAGGACCACGACTTGACTATGGAGGCACGATTTGGTACATTCATGATTATTTTATGGTTATTGTGCTATGGGGATTGACCAAGGAGGGATAAAATTACCCCTTGGACCCACCATAAGCCTCTTATGATATTTTGTCATCATGATTTGGTGGGATTCCCCTCTTCTAGGGCGATTTTGTCCACTTACATTATATTTTATTAGTGATCCATGTATTTTATTGTTGAGCTCATCTCAACCATTGATTAGACATTTGTATCTTTTAATCTTAGCCACTCATTCAAAAAGTGGTTAGGGTTTTGGTGCCTCTCCTTCCTATTTAAAGGAGAGAGCCTCTCATTGTAAAGGGACTTTTGGCTCTGGATTATTGGAATAGAAAATTATTATTGCATCTATCTCCAGTGTTGTGGTGAATGTTTTTGGTGTTCGTTCGTTGGTTCTTCCTTTGCACTGAGTTATTGGAGATCTTGTTTGCCATATCTTTGTACCACGATTTTGCATCTACAGGTGGAGGCCGATTTGCTTGGAGGAGGAGGTATTGGTAGGGGAAGACTCTCCCTACTTTCTTCTTTGGAGCTCTTCGTTGGTAACAAGGAGTATTACTGTCCCAGGACCTTCTATTTCATGTTACTATTGCATTTCTCTTGTATTTCCTCCATGCTTGATCTTACTGATTGAATCGCTATTCCTTGGTTTGACAGGTAGAGGAGGTCGCACTTGTGGGCTAGGGCATCAATTCGGCAAGCAAATCAACAATCTCTCATTTGATCTCTGCGGGAATCTTCCTCAACGTCAAGGCATCTCATTCACATCACTCAGGTATGATCTCAAGGTAAGTTCTATCTCCATGATCTATCCAATTGTCAAAAACATTTAAAACCCTAATTAATCAAAACCCCATTTTTACATTTTCTCAGATCTACTTAGATCTAGTTGGTTGCTGGGCATAATATTGAAAACCCACTTCTATAGCATCCACGGCATCCTGGATCTATAGTTTGGTGAGGATTGGCTTCCGTTTGACCCCCTCCCATGCCAACTTAGCTCCTCCCAAGCAAAGCGCACTTCCTAGTTTGAGCAAGTTGACCTAGATCTAGGCGGTGGGTGTTTGAGATTCCACTTGATTTGTCATCTACACATCCAATAACATACACCCAGGTTGTTACTTTCCTGAAATTCACCTTGTGGGCCCTATTCCACATTTTAAGGGATTTAATCCCCATTTTGGAGCACTTGGAACACTCAAATTCAGATCTACTAAGATCTATCCGTTGGATTGCCACGAAATTATAGATCCATACTCGTACTTGACTAACCTACCCGGATCTAAAGTTTGGATGCCATCCGATTTGTCTTGACCCACCTAACCCCACTTTTAGGCCTCCTTGGGCAAAGTCGCACCACCTTGGAGAAGTGAGTTGACTCACTTCTAGGACGTGGGTACTTGAGATTTTTGGAGATTTGAAATCGGAATAATTCAAAACCTAGGGCTAGACTATCACTTTGTCAAATCTTGCCTTGGGGATAGCATTCCTTGTTTTAAGGGATTGTGGTCCACTTGGGTCAAACCTAGATCTAGACACATTCATCCATCAAGACCTCTATTGCCTACTTGTCCCATGTACTAGGAGTCCTAAACCACAAGTTAACCCTACTTTGACTCCACTTCCCAATTCCCAAGGCACTGGTTTCTCTCCAAGTTAATTCGACTTTCCTAGATTGTTGGATTGACTTGTGGATTGACCTATGCATGGTGAACTAAACCCTTGAAGCTATCATGTATCATGGTCAAACTTGTCACTTGTACTAGTTAGCCCCAATCTAAACTACCCTGCACTGGACACGGTTCCCAAGGCAGTGGGTCTTCTGACATTGAACTAGTACACTAGCCCTAGATCTCACTTCAAACATTATAAGTCACTCTTACATCAATCATGAACCAAAGCTATACCTATTGAACCCCTCACTTGGCTTGTGACTTCAACCTATTAGGTCTAGGATAAACCATACACCTAACTTCACTTAGAAATACCCTGATTTGGTGTCTTGGTTTTGATCTCTCCTGTCGGGAGTAGATCGGGTCTCCCCCTTTGTTGTCTGGGCTAGATAACATAGAGTGAAGGTTGCCTCGACTGGCGTGACAACCATATATTGGAGGTCGAGGTGATCGTGGTTGCACCTTTTTGAGTTGCCCTTCCCTATTGCCATCCATGAGTGGATACATCCATAGGGGTAACTACAGTTTAGGTGATAACATTTTGGCGCCGTTGCCGGGGACGCAATAGGCTTACCTTGGAAAAGCTAGTAGTCCTTCCTGCAAGTACAACGACACATATCTTGGTAGAAGAGTTTAAATCTACCTGGCGACTCCCAATCGTGACTCCGCTGAGGAGCGAGCTCATTTACATCCTTACAACACGAGAACTAAAGTAAACTTAGATCAAGTTGAAGGAACCCCAATTACATATCGTAAAAGAGATCCTAAAGCACAACCATCTAACTTCCTTTGGAAGTTGGTTAACGATTCTCCAAACAGAGCTTCAGGATCCCCTTTGATTAATTCGGTTCCTCCCTCATCTCCTAGTTCAAACATAAACATAAACTTACCAAATCCAATGGCCGGAACAAGCCCGGGAAACCAAAATGTTCCTCCACCACAAGCTCCTAGGATTTTTGGAAGAAAGGCAAAACCATCTCCTTTAGACTTTGCTCAAATCCAGGGCGCACCCCATGACATGCCTGAAAAGTATTTTGAAAAGGTTCCCAGATTTGATGGAGTATCTGCTATATCAATTGAAGACCACATTGATAAAGTATGGGAACACATGGAAGCATACGGAGCATCTGAGGAAGATGTGTTCATGAGGGGTCTCCTGGCATCCTTGGAAGGAGATGTTAGGAAGTGGTTTGACAGGTTGCCTGCTTCATCCATTGATGGATATGACAATTTTGTCAACAAGCTAAATAGTGAGTGGTCCCGAAAGTTAGATGGGAAATTTCTCTTACATCAACTGTTTGACATTAAGAAAAGAGAAAATGAAACAGTCCATGAGTTTAACATAAGATTTGACAAGACTGTAGCTGTTATCCCTGAAGAAATTAGACCAAAAGACCAAGCAGTTGTTATTCACTACTTGAATGCTTTTGAGGGATGGGTTGGTTATCAACTAAAGGATAAAAACCCAAATGACTTAAAGACCGCTCAATCAAATGCTAAGATGGCTGAACAAAATGTAGCATCCATGGGGAAACAAAACTTTTTCGATCAATTTACCCCATCCACTTCCAGATCTGACCCTAGACTTCGAAAACCAAAGGAACCTGTGAGTGTGCCAAAGGAGTCCAAGGACACTTTAGAAGTTATGTAAGAGATGATGAAACAATTAACTGTCCTAACAAAGAATGTGGCAAGCTTGAATGACCCTGAAAGACAGAAATCCTTATGGCCCTAAACCTTACTGGAATAACAATAGGAGGCCTGATGGGGATAGGGATAGGCGGCGACCTGAGTATCCAGAGAACTCTGAAAAGAAAGAAGTCAATTGGTGTGATGAAGAAGAAGAAATACCCTCTGACACCATTGACCATGATGACCAACCAGAAAACATCAACTTCATAAATGACTTATCTTATGATGAAGATTTTGGAAGAATTCTTTTAGAAGAAGAACCTTGGGATCAAGATGAAGACATGGTAGAAGAACCTAGTTCGTCGTGTTATGCCATAGAACTCCCAAGACCTAAAGAGCAACCAAAGTATCAAATCTATAAACAAGGAAGTACTTCCCAGCCTTCTTTCCTTGATAAACATAAAAAAATTGATGAAGATAAAAAGGAAGAAGAAGATCTTGCTATGGACGATTATGATCTTAAGATTGATATGAAGAAAGAGTTAAGCAAGATAATGTGTAATATCCCTGTCACTGAGTTAATGAAGGTGCCTTCTGTTAGATGCCAAGTAGAGGAATTTTTCGATGGTATTGGCCAAGAGAAAACTCCTGAACCGGTCCTAGAATCATGTCATATCCAAAAGCTTAGTGGAACACAACCTAGTGAAACAGAGAAGGATCCACCAATAAACATCCATTCAGCCATTTATGAAAGAAAAAGCGGTGGTCACTCTCCCTTTTACCTCACCTTACACATTCAAAACATGCTCCTTCATAACTGTATGTTGGATTCTGGAGCAGCAATGAATGTTATGCCTTTACAAGTTATGAAGGAAATGGGACTTGAAGTGACTAGGCCTTATGGAAATGTCTGTGGTATAGATTCCCGACGAGTGCCATCTTATGGTTTGATCAAAAACCTTAGAGCTGATCTTTTCGCATGTTCAGACATTTCTACCATGATGGATGTAGTGGTCATTGACTTGCCCCCAGCATATGGAATGCTTTTATCTAGAAAATGGGCAGCTGGTCTAGGTGGATACCTCATGATTGGCTTATCATTTATTTGTGTTCCCAACCCTGATGGAGCTTTGATTCGGGTAAACAGAGAGCCTTGTTATAATGAGCATGTTGAATCATTTGATGAAGGGTTAAAAAACACATATGGGGATGAATTGTTAAATAATGCCAAAACTAACCTTGTTGGGGATGAGGAAGAATTATATGAAGTTGATCAAAATATGTGTATGGTCATGGAAGATTCTGATTCCTGTTGGGAAGACAAGCAAATAGTTGAAATAACAAGAACAATCAGAAATGAATTTGTTGAGGGCATAGATGAATTGAGAAGATATGAAAATCAACCTCAAGGTCATGAACAAAACAATGAAATCATTCAAGAACCTTCTATAGAAAATCCTACATTTGAGGAGGTTGATGATGGCATAAGAAATATAGGAGGAGATGAGAGTTTGCTTAGTGATCAAAGCTTGGAACAAACTCCCCCAATAGAAAACCTTCATGATCAAACAAATAATGAGGAGAATATTGAGAATCCAATACATGAAGATGAATTTGATGATATTAGGAGGGGAGAAAGAATTCCTTTCACTGTTAGGGAATGGTTTGCCTTGACTGATCACAATAGGGAAAGAGAAAACCAAGGGCTTGCACCTATTTACCCATGGGAAAACAATCTTGCAACGTCTACTAGGGTTGAAACAAATGTAGAGTCTGAAGCCTCTTATTATTCTGATATAGAAGATTCTTTATCTCATTTATCTCTAGAAGATGGTAGCTTAATTCAAGTCCATGATAACTCTCTAAGTTGGGAAGAGGATGCCCTAATTAATGATGCACCTGAAGGAGACTATAATCTAAATAACTTTGCTATTTTTCAAACTCCTTCAGAACCTCAAAGCCATGCTTTATCTGCATATCCTCATATCCCTAGTTTCCTCCTACCATCCGAGTCATCTAGTCATCATACTCATGATCTTTCTCACATTCCTAGTTCCTCTACATTTCATCCTGAGTCAGTTTCTACCAGATGGGAAAACATGGTTATTCCTGTTCCTTCAGGGGAAGGTTCTAGTCATAATACTGGTGTATCTCATGAGCCATCTCCCTTGGAAGAACAGAGAGATTTCTGGACTGTAGGTGAAGTTGTTAAAAGAGTTGTATCTCCCCATGAGGAAGAGCCAAATGAGGTAATCCAAGCAACAAGAAGGGAAGTTAGGGAAGTCCTTGTTGGTAGAGTTGCTATTTCCTTAGACGGTGGTCCACCCAGAATTGATGCAGTTCCTTCTAGGAGGAGCTCAAGGATTGTCACACCTCAACCGCAAAACCCTGCTGAAATCCATCCTATGCCTATTCGTAACATTGGAGTTATCCCTGAGTCAGTCAACAGAAATAGTTTTCCTACAGGGAGTCAAGTCATCATCCCCAACCATTTATTGCATGTAAGATCGGGGCAAGCTGAGGACTTATGGGTTGGACCTTTCACAGTAGAACGATGCATTGATGGCATGTGCTTTCTGACCACTGGTAGTGGACGACGTATTTTGTATCCTGTAAATCAAAGGGACTTAAGGGATCAGATCCCTGATCCCACATAGTTGGGATCTCTCCGCTTGCATTGCCTGGTAGATTAGGGTAGGTAGGAAACCGAATAAGCCTACTTAGGCAGTAGTTAGTCTTTTTAGCCATTGAGTCTGGCACCTTCTTAGTCTCTAAGCTCCTTTGTAAGCTCCTAGTTTAATTGAGTACCTGTCACTTTTCTTTTCCTGCACAATAAATTTCAAATTTTGCAAATTATGTTAGTAGTTTAATTTACTTTCTGCATTTATATTTCATGCATTTATATTTTTGACATAGAATAGATTTTATTTCAGTTGGTTTTATATTTTTCCCACACATGCGGCATGAGGTATTTTTGATGTTTGTGAATGCAGAAAATAGGTTGCAAAAAAAAAAAAAAAAAATTGGAAGCAAAATGGTAGAGTGTTGGATCGTGGATTCGAGTAGCAGAGTTCGAGGACCAGAGATTCTGAGGTTCTCAAGCGCTTATTTCAGCAGAGCACTTGTCCCAGCCGGAGCCAGATGTTATCACATATATAGTAGCCGGGCTACCATACATTATTTTTCTCATTCCAGTACACTATTCAGCCAGTTCCCTTACATTTGAGATGCTGAGATGAGCATCTATATTGGATCACTATCATATTGTGGATAGCAGTTGTATTCCCCATGCCATGACTGAGTCTCAGGACACTCAGAGAGATGACCGATATAGCCATTATACCATTTGTACAGAGCAGTCAGTAGTGTTCAGAGTTGCAGCAGTAGTTCCAGAGGACAGATGATGGTACAGGTTGATGAGCATTCAGGTATATGACTCAGTAGGTATATCATGGTGTTATGGTTAGATTGCTTTTATACTTATTCTTATAGCATGTCTTAGCACTCAGTGTCATGATCTGGCGATCATATAGATATCTGGACCTGGTTGATCTATTATATATATTATATTGTCCCTACTCAGACTTAGAAGTTCACTATTCATACTCATTGGTATGTACCCTCCTTAGGGAGAATAGAGGTGATCATTCAACCATACCTTGGCTTGCTAGTGTTGGCTCCATTATTCATTGTCTTCATCCATCCATGGCCTACCTTTTAGATTATCACCCTGACTTACTACTTGACTAGTGGCATGGAGGACTTTTCCCCACTGTAGCCTCTGTATTGGATGAGCTTCCCTGTTTATTGTGTCTCGGCTCTGAGTTGGTGACAAAACTTACCTATGGTGAGTTGGAGTTCCTTGTGAATTCCCCCTAGTCACTAAGTTGTGTTGGCTAAACCTGAAACTTTTAGTGCTGCCATCAATACAAAATCTGGAAAAATGAAATGCTATATCTTGTATGAAAAGCCCATTCATGCAATGTGTTTCTAAACACACATGAATGAGAGGCATGCCAAATGAACATGGCAATGAAAATAAAATGTTATATCTTTTGGAAAATAAAAACCTAGGTAAACAAGCTGTCCATGACACACCTAGAAGTGCTCAGGTAAACAAGTGCCTTAAAAACACACCTGCAGCAGAAAGCCTAAAGAAAAAATGTAAATCTATGCAATGTGTTTATAAACACACATAGATCAAGGCTATGGAAACTTCAGGCCCGAAAGCAATAGAACTTAAAAGCTATATCTAAACAATTGCTGGCCTTATTTATATTATGGATTGTGCGCATCTGTGAAGGTGAATAAACCCTCTTTAAACAACTCATCCATTTGTGAGACACCGCCATTCCCTATGTTATTGCTCATTCAGTATATACTATGGTGTATATTCCCTTTCCCTTGCCAAAGTGTCACAAAGTTAAGTCAGTCAAGTCATCCTTTAGCCTAGCCAATTATTTCAGCGTTCACCCGTCACTAGCAAATTGATCACAGCTATGAAGTGAGTATGATCCTGAAAGTCTAGTCTGAGTAATAATAATAATTAACGACACTATATATTTGGATTTAGATCGCCAGTAATGATTACTCTGTGTTATAATTGTTATTTGAATAAGTTGTAGAGCATGTATTAACCTTGACACTTTGCAGCAGCCTTGGATGATGGTCTGAGTTATATTTGGTCTTGGTTAGACCCAGTTTGACCATGGAGGACCATGGGACATGAGATGTTAGACCTTATGATGATATGGATAGATGATATATGGTCTATGTATACATACATGATGGTTCTATGCAGCAGCTACAGGGTTATGATGATGATTCTTGGGTTACAGCAGTATTTGGTCATTTACAGATCATTATTATTGGCCTTGTTCCGGTATATTGGATATTTATTTTGATCATGCAGAGACTCATATGGTGTATGAGTACACATCTTGGATGGATTTGGACCTTCTGAGTCCAATGGGACAGTTTGTTTTCAGTTCCGGGCACTTACAGTGATGATTGAGCCTCAGTAGGCTGTCCCAGTGCAGTTTTGGTCTGTCGGAGGCCCTGTCAGAGCAGATAAGATTTTTATCCGGTTGACCTAGGGCGCTGATGATGGAGGGGGTGGTCCAGCCACTTGTTTTTACCATTATACCCCCCTCCCGGACACACTGGTGCCCTCACCTTGACAGCGCAGGCACTCCAGGAGGCTGTTTGGGGCAGTTTCACGCTTCCCGAGGCATTTCAGGATTGGTAGAAATGGCTATTGAGGAAATCGATTTGGGCTACTGAGGCAAAGTTATGGCATGGGATGATCAGTGATGATAGATCGGGGTCTTCCACACCTTCTCCAGCAGTTTCAGCTTCATCGGGGCCCGCATCCATCACTTATGGCACTTTCTGTGGATTTTTGAGGTCTTTTGAGGACCACGACTTGACTATGGAGACACGATTTGGTACATTCATGATTATTTTATGGTTATTGTGCTATGGGGATTGACCAAGGAGGGATAAAATTACCCCTTGGACCCACCATAAGCCTCTTATGATATTTTGTCATCATGATTTGGTGGGATTCCCCTCTTCTAGGGCGATTTTGTCCACTTACATTATATTTTATTAGTGATCCATGTATTTTATTGTTGAGCTCATCTCAACCATTGATTAGACATTTGTATCTTTTAATCTTAGCCACTCATTCAAAAAGTGGTTAGGGTTTTGGTGCCTCTCCTTCCTATTTAAAGGAGAGAGCCTCTCATTGTAAAGGGACTTTTGGCTCTGGATTATTGGAATAGAAAATTATTATTGCATCTATCTCCAGTGTTGTGGTGAATGTTTTTGGTGTTCGTTCGTTGGTTCTTCCTTTGCACTGAGTTATTGGAGATCTTGTTTGCCAAATCTTTGTACCACGATTTTGCATCTACAGGTGGAGGCCGATTTGCTTGGAGGAGGAGGTATTGGTAGGGGAAGACTCTCCCTATTTCTTATTTGGAGCTCTTCGTTGGTAACAAGGAGTATTACTGTCCCAGGACCTTCTATTTCATGTTACTATTGCATTTCTCTTGTATTTCCTCCATGCTTGATCTTACTGATTGAATCGCTATTCCTTGGTTTGACAGGTAGAGGAGGTCGCACTTGTGGGCTAGGGCATCAATTCGGCAAGCAAATCAACAATCTCTCATTTGATCTCTACGGGAATCTTCCTCAACGTCAAGGCATCTCATTCACATCACTTAGGTATGATCTCAAGGTAAGTTCTATCTCCATGATCTATCCAATTGTCAAAAACATTTAAAACCCTAATTAATCAAAACCCCATTTTTACATTTTCTCAGATCTACTTAGATCTAGTGGGTTGTTGGGCATAATATTGAAAACCCACCTCTATAGCATCCACGGCATCCCGGATCTATAGTTTGGTGAGGATTGGCTTCCGTTTGACCCCCTCCCATGCCAACTTAGCTCCTCCCAAGCAAAGCGCAATTCCTAGTTTGAGCAAGTTGACCTAGATCTAGGTGGTGGGTGTTTGAGATTCCACTTGATTTGTCATCTACACATCCAATAACATACACCCAGGTTGTTACTTTCCTGAAATTCACCTTGTGGGCCCTATTCCACATTTTAAGGGATTTAATCCCCATTTTGGAGCACTTGGAACACTCAAACTCAGATCTACTAAGATCTATCCGTTGGATTGCCACGAAATTATAGATCCGTACTCCTACTTGACTAACCTACCCGGATCTAAAGTTTGGATGCCATCCGACTTGTCTTGACCCACCTAACCCCACTTTTAGGCCTCCTTGGGCAAAGTCGCACCACCTTGGAGAAGTGAGTTGACTCACTTCTAGGACGTGGGTACTTGAGATTTTTGGAGATTTGAAACCGGAATATTTCAAAACCTAGGTCTAGACTATCACTTTGTCAAATCTTGCCTTGGGGATAGCATTCCTTGTTTCAAGGGATTGTGGTCCACTTGGGTCAAACCTAGATCTAGACACATTCATCCATCAAGACCTCTATTGCCTACTTGTCCCATGTACTAGGAGTCCTAAACCACAAGTTAACCCTACTTTGACTCCACTTCCCAATTCCCAAGGCACTGGTTTCTCTCCAAGTTAATTCGACTTTCCTAGATTGTTGGATTGACTTGTGGATTGACCTATGCATGGTGAACTAAACCCTTGAAGCTATCATGTATCATGGTCAAACTTGTCACTTGTACTAGTTAGCCCCAATCTAAACTACCCTGCACTGGACACGGTTCCCAAGGCAGTGGGTCTTCTGACATTGAACTAGTACACTAGCCCTAGATCTCACTTCAAACATTATAAGTCACTCTTACATCAATCATGAACCAAAGCTATACCTATTGAACCCCTCACTTGGCTTGTGACTTCAACCTATTAGGTCTAGGATAAACCATACACCTAACTTCACTTAGAAATACCCTGATTTGGTGTCTTGGTTTTGATCTCTCCTGTCGGGAGTAGATCGGGTCTCCCCCTTTGTTGTCTGGGCTAGATAACATAAAGTGAAGGTTGCCTCGACTGGCGTGACAACCATATATTGGAGGTCGAGGTGATCGTGGTTGCACCTTTTTGAGTTGCCCTTCCCTATTGCCATCCATGACTGGATACATCCATAGGGGTAACTACAGTTTAGGTGATAACAATAACCACCTTAGAATGCTATATAATAATGTAACGAGGGATAATTAGTGTGTGAGAGATGTAACATTGCAATATCATCAAAATAAAATGTTTTTTATTCTCTCTTGACCATTGTCTGTGAATGTATGTACATTGAATTCCTGCATACTGGAAGCGGTGAAATGGAAACACCGAAGATTAATGAAGATACAAATTCAAAAATATTAATTTATAAATAAAAAATAAAATAATTTAGAAACTTTTGAAACTTTAAAGAAGGCAAATTTATATGACAAACATTCTGACGGCCTCAAGAATATCTAAGAAATATATTTGGAGAAAATTGGCAACATAAAGCAATTTTGATCCAGTAGTAGTGAAACAATGGTTTGTCTACAGTTTAAACATACATGCAACATACAATAAACACATTCAGGAAGATGCCATCAAAACAGGTAGAATGAAAGTCGGCATGATTTGCCCAATGCCCAAAGCAGTGATATACTTGTAGAGAAGAGTAATAATGCCTACTTGACAGTTGGGGCACAAGTCTACACTGATAGTCATTAAATTAAATCTCGTCAGATCTTGGGGTCATACAACTTAAACAACCATGGCCAAAAGTGCCAATACACCGTTTGTGGATTTAGAGCCATATGTAGGTTAATGCCTGAAGGGTTTCATGTTCTGTGCAATAGTACACAACTGGGAAACAACCCTCCATCAAACAAAGACCTTAGCAGAAATTATTTGCTTGTTCTCCATATAATTTTGCTTCGAGCTTGTTGCCGCTTGGTTTCACACCTGGGAAAATGCGACAGAAGTCTTCAAGTCACTGGTGTGGCCTTGGGGGCAAGCTAGAGTCAAGTGCTGTCACCTAAAACTCGACTCCTCCATCTAGGATTACTCCTAGCGAAGCCAAGGGGGGTGGACCCTAAAAAGTAAAAAATAAAACTAGGTGTTTAATCTATGAAAAAACAAAACAACCTATCTAGGAGTTAGAAATTTTTGTGAACCAAGAGCAATGCACTATATATAAAGAAATATCATTCATTGTTCATCATCATTGTCATTTGAAAATATAAAACATCCATCATCATGAAAAATAAATAAGTAGACCAGTGCTGATAAATGGAGTTAGAAATAAAGTGCTTGAAATTGAAATGACAATGTTGTGCAATTGTTCTTGGTTAATTTTATTATTAATGTGGTAATGGCTCTTTTTATTAAGGTTGGGGGGATTCCCAATATACCAAAAGGTACTGGGAATATGTCCGGAATTCAACGAGGTGGCTTCTCACTCAGACATGTGGGCTGGATCGGAGTCTCTGGGAGGTGTTCAACACTATACCAAACGAGGGTATAGTCTAACGGTATCTCGAGGGCACTACCCAGTGGTTCCCGCGTCCTTTGAGAAATTTGCCCACCAAAGTTGAATAAGTGTTTGTGCCGGATTTTCACAAATAGGTGGTTTATTGGGGTGTGTTAATCCTATTACTAGTCACTTATTCCCTTTCTGGTGTGATCAACATGTTCAGACTGAGCTGCAGTGATTCCATAGCATACGGGGAAAAGCCTTGTTAATTTTAAGTGTTTTACAACAAAAAATTTACTTTTTTAAAGCTCCAAGAGTCTCTTTTCGGGCCAGCACTCGAGCAAGCCCTTATCCTAAAACCTTACGTCGGGAAAGCAAGGGGGTGTTTTGGATTGTAGTAAAAAAAGTGAAACTTTCTAAAAAATGAAGAAAAACTAGGTCCTGAGTGAATTCGTGGCCCGCCAATGGAATGGATCAATGAGGTTAATTTTAGCCCTAGTTGATTTTATTAAAGTACTGAAAAGTAAATCTAAGCTAAAAAATTGCACGCCATGAAAAATGAGTCGACACAGTTCCCCCCTGGGGGGATGGGGTGTGGGCACTAGTTAGCCCACTTGCTCTCGTTTAATATTTTGTCACAATGCAATTTAGAGTGCCTCAGTCTTGTAAAATGACTCAATGGCTTACAATAACAGAAGGAAAGAATATCCAATTTGAGAAAATATAGTTTATGGTGCTCCGGATGGCCTGAATCTTCAAAATTTGTCCAGCATATCCTCCTACCTGTTCATCAATTGCTGCAAACCAGCAAGCAAACGTTAGTAAAAGATGGCCCAAAACACTTTAAGAGAGTGTTTGTGTCACCTTCAAAATACCCAAAAAAATTCTAAGGCAAAAACTAAGTAAACAAGCAAAAAAATGAATTAAGTGAGACACGCCGTAAGGCTTGTCTCCTTAGGATCTTTGCACACTCAGAGAGCTGCAAATTCTGAGCTCTTAAATCAGCCAAGTAAACCTTTAAAATCAGTAAAACATATTACTTGTTCAAGCCTTTTAAAATATGCAAAAATTCAAACTTTAACAAGAAATATGCTTCTATTAGATCTAGATTAAAATTTTACTTTGAGAAACACTTAAGATCTAATAAATAAATCAGATCTACTTATGATATTGCAACAGAGAAGATCTGAGATATGCAAACCAAGGTAACCAAGAAAAGTTTAGAATTTTTTTAGTTGATGAGAAGGAAGAAAAAACGCTTTGAACTTGGGCTATGGGGTCCACCAAAGTGGGGGATCGATGGGACTAGTTCTCCATGGATCTGTTGTGAAGACCAATGGATGCAAGCAAGCTCCACAAACTCTTCAGATTAACAACTTGTAGACACAAAAGACAACTCACACAAGCAAGATCAAATGCAACTAGTGTAGACTAAAATAGACAGTTAGATACAAGTATTTGAACAAAAATATCATTGAAATCTGACTTCTCTATGATAACCAACAAAAAAAAAATGGATTAGATCACACTATTTTCACCTTACTAAGATAAACATCTCCTTCAAAAGCTAGTTCTTGATCAACAAACAAGCATGGATAAAAATTGTAAAGACACATATTACCTCATATATTTAGCTAGAACATGGTCCTCCACACAACTCAGATCCACACATAAATTTGCCTCCAAAGCCTTTATTCATTAATCAAATGCAAAAGATTACAATATGTAATGACCCCATTCAATTAAACTCATGACAGGGAAATTCCACCAATCCTACTAGTTCCCTAGGTTGGATGGAGACATTGGAATTTGGAATTAGGGGGCTAATAAATGATGTTTGGACATTAAAATAGCATAAATATTTAATAAAGGAGATAAATAAATAAATACAAGAGAAAATCAAAGTGGCAATTGATCATGAAGACACATGGAGGTTGTGGGGCCCACACAAGCTAGAATTTCTATGCCACACGGCATCCTCCTCTTGCAATTTCGAATCCATGGGAAGTCTAATGTTCTTGGGATGAGTTTGAAGGCCCATACTCTTGGCAATATGCATCATAGGTCGAATTTGGATGGAAGTGTAACTCACATGGAAAAGGAAGGGTCAAATGAGAGGTTCTTGGACACTTGGGCTAGATTCCCTAACATCTATGACAACAATGATGAAGATGCTATGACATATATGACAAATTGCAGACCTGAGGGTTGACATCTGACCAATATTACATGTCCTAAAATAGCATCTAAGTGAGCGCTCAAGGGAGTTAGAGAAGGCCAAGAGATGCCTACTCGAATTTGTGGAAGGTGGAAGGCTAGGAAGTGGGAGACATGTGGCAACACTTGAATCACTCTCTAATTCGAATTTTCTTGGAGTCTATGGATGGCATTGGAACCTTAGAAGACTAGGGATGTTTATAAAATACAGAAATGAAGTAAGAGAGGGGCTTTTGATCATTTTGAGAATTTGCATTTGTGAAGAGAACTAGTAGAGTGCTTCTCTACTCGCCTTAGCCAATTTCGAGGGTGAAAGATTCCCATCCTAGTTGGTATGTGGAAAGGCCATTCAGGCCTTTCATGGGAGCTTCAATGGAGTCATAAGTTGCAGATGTAAGCTACAGGACAGCTCGTGGTCACTTCTGGTTCAGCTCATTCCCCCAACCATTTCCAGTTTGCTTGGCATATTCATCATCCTTGAGGGAAGGCGCACTTGGTGAGCTATTGTACTCTTTGGGGTAGCTTCTAATGCCCCATTTCTTTTGTAATATGATGTAAATGCTTTGTTCTTCACCTTTAGAAAGTTTCATGTCGAGATTCCAAGTGGAAATGTATAAATCTGATCTTTAATGAGAAAATGGTGCCTTTTCCCCACTATGTTGATGTTTGCCAATGTTGTGATGATAATTTCGAATGAATAAGTGAACCACTAATGGAATAATGATATATGGACTGTTAATAATGTGTATTACAAGTTTCATGTTCAGTGCCTAAGCTTTTGGAGTCATTTGGTTAAGTTTCATAGCATTTGGAGAAGTTTGCCTATCATTTACCCCAAGGTCGAAACTAGGATTTTATACCTGATTTGAAGAGAGTTGTAACAGACTTAATAACCTGAATAGTGATGCATATGAGACCTTAAGAATGTCCCCTAAACATCCCCTGCTCCTGTCCTGAAATTCGAAAGGATCCAACAACACTTGGAGAGCCATTTTCAGCATCTACCCAGGGGGGATTTGAACCCCAAATTGCTAGTTAGGTGCCCTACATTGGCCATAATTAAAAGAGGATTGCATAAGTATTTTAAAGGTCCAAAAGCATCCCTGAACCTGATATTTATGTTCTAACATCATCCATACACCTTCTCAGAAGATTTGAGAGCAATTGGAACAATTTGGAGACCAAGACATCATAACTAGTCAAAGGTTGAACTAGTGAAAAAAGTTGAAAAATTCACTATTTTAATAAAAATAAAAAGGGACATTACACAATAACTTAAGAGCAGAGGTTCCACCTTCTCATGCTCAACAATGAGAAATGAATATGCTTAAATAGAGAAGAGCAAGAGGGTAGGCGCATTAGTTGAGGAGAGGATGGTGGAATGGGTGGCATGATGGGTGGAGCAACTCGTGGAGTGATAAGGGCTGACCCATCCTCTTAACATGCTGCAAAACGCAGCCCATGTTCAGCCAACATTTCAGCTGCATACTCCACACGTGGGGGGGCCCCTCTCTTGGGAATTGCGCCCACCTTATGAGGGAATGCGCCCTCCCTAAGTGGGGTGTCATTCCCACTACCCTGGCTGCCCATATGTCATACAATTCAGCCCAAAACGTTCCTCAAACCATGCTGAAATATTTCTGACTTCAAATCCCCAAAGAAATGGAGTTTAATTTTTTACCACTTTTTTATTTTTTTATTATTTTTCTCTCCATTCTTCACTTTTTTTGGATTTTTTGTCACAAGTGAAAAATAAATGACCCAAACACTATGGAAAGTGGGTTTTGGGGTATGGTGGGTGCTCTGAGTTAGAAAACGAGCACCCCCATGGCAAAAAAGATCCCTAGACCACACTTTTACGCCTTTTACAAAATTTTTAATTAAACCATTAAAAAATGGCTTGAAAAACGGAGAAAAAACTTTTTTCACCGGAATTAAAAAAAACCTAGGGAGACCTAGCACATGAGCACACTACTCAAAATAATGCCTAGCATGTTCATATACATTGACCCATGGAATTTAATAACCCCCTAAGGCCCGTTTACCTCACCAGGTATTCCAGCTTTGGAGGAGCAGGAGAAAAACTAAAAAAATATGTTATGCAAAAATGCAATACATAATTTATAAGTGAAAAAAACTCCTTGGAATACCTGACTTGGCCAAAAAGTCCTAGGAAACCAAGTCCTTTACAAAAATACCATGCTAGTACATTTTATTACAAACCCCACAGGGCATGGACATGTGAAGGAAAAATTAAAAAAGGGGCCCTCAAAAATGCCTGATGGACACCAAATCATTGAAAATGAACATGTAACATGTTCAACACTGCCCGCTCACTTGATAGTCCAACCAAGTACAACTTAGTTGGCAACAAAGCTCACTCCTCACTCCAACAATTTTAGTCACTTGGCATGATTTTCTATGGGTGTTGTAGGGATTTAGGCCGAAAGAGATACACAGATGCATGCCCAACGATGAACAATGCAACTGGCATCCCATATATGCATATGCTGGCATACCGACCTTCAGAAGCAGAAAAAAGTTAGCAGCACAAGCATAATAATCACCGCACACAGAAGAATGCCATAACCTATAGTCTGGAGCAGCTGTAGAAAATGATAAATGTGCTTGGCATCGGGCATGGCACTTTCTCCATTGGTACTTGAGAATTTTAATTTGTCGTTAGTCAAAATTCAAAATTGGAAATAAAGTCAAATGAATATAAATGCCAAACTGGGTCAAGAAGGTTTTTTATTTTGTCAAGGGAAGGGAGAAATGCTACTTTATTAATACAAGAAAAAACACATTACAACAGAAGAGCACAAACTGAAGGAGCTCCATTCTACCTAAAGGATAATAAATTTTCCCTAGGTTAGATTAAGCCTGGAATCATAATTTTGGTCATAACCACCTACCACAGGACCACATATTATTGCAGGAACTAAAGGTATTTTAATTTTTGTTTGAAGATTTAATTCTAAAAATAATGTGCAATTATGTTGGAGGTTACCCCCATTGTTTGTGAAACAAAGAAGGAAACCAATAAAGGTTGTATTTGTCTAGCCTCTAAAAGACTTTATGCAACGGGTATAGAAGTTGGTAGGCTCAGTTTGATAGACATGAAGGTGAATCCAACCGAATTCTACCTTCAAAGAAAGAGGGCGATGGCAATCTGATAGAGGTGAAAGATTTTGTAGAAGAGTTCAGTGGTATTGCCTTCAAAATTAAGGAGAGCAGTCTGATAGAGCACCAACAAAGGGACTTGAAATCTGGAGATGCATAGAAGTTGAAGGCATGGCACGTAACCTGGTTACCATCCTAAAATTCTTGAGTTGTAAAATTTTAAACTTTCATATCGAGGGGACTAAGATTTGGGTTTAAGTGCATTGTCTGTAGGAACTGTCTGCAAGACATGGCCACACCTCTTAGCCAGTCATGCTCCTCAAGATCTAGGGATGCCTCCCATGTAGGGCCTTGAACCAACTAAGTTTCTTGTTTGACTTTCTGAAGAAATGTTTTTTATCTAGTGAACCGTCAGACTGTTCCAATTGTGCTTCACAAGTTTAGCTTCTAAGATTTGAGTTTGATATTGCATCGATATTGGATTTGCCTTTAGTCATGCTGCTTCTCATGAACAAAACATTTGCTTGTTTTGATTTCGTTTGTGTGTCTACCTATACAGAGTAGATGTCTGATAATTCTTGCACTAATTTTCTACATTGGGTTTAACATCTGGTCTGCCTAGATTTGTTATATCTTTCTCATGTGGCTAAAGCATTTTGAAGTTTTGCTAGTTTATCAAGGCATTGAAGCCCTGTGTTCCCTGTAGTGTGATGAGAACTTCCATTAAAGGACCACCATACTACTGTATTTTAGGACAATTCTATATTTTATAGAATATTTACCTCACTTGTGAATTTACAGTGTGTCGCTTCCTCTATGAAAACTATTGTTACATGTTAGGTGCATGTACCAGTTTCAGATGCAACAGGATTAGTTTTCTGAATGGTTTATGAGATTTAATATGGATACAGCTTGAAAGCATTTTGTCTTGACATTTGTTTCCACTAGTGTAAATGCGTAGGAGGTTTTGCCTTGACATTTGTTTACATTTGCATGAATGAATGTATAGAATTTAGATAATTGATAAATTTACAAGTGGCTGATGTATTTTGCAAATCTATATGCACAGGTTCAACATAACAACGAGAAAGATATTGAGAGGTAAGAGTCGCTCAAGAACTCTTTTTATTTTGGCTTTTTATGCATATATTTTCTGTGGAACATAGTTAACAAAAGTGTTTAGTTCTTCCAGATTTTCCCAAATCCAATATCTTGAGAAAGAAAATAAAGAAACGATTTTTTCAAAACTGATGGAAGAGATGGAAGCCAAAGAGCAGAGAATCGTTCCAAGGTTCAAGCATGGCTATAAGAAGTCTCCACCCTTTAAGAAATTACGATATATGAAAACTTTGGCCAGGATATTAACCTTACGAAAAGGTATCCTGGATAGCAAAAGGTCACCTTGCATGGTGTCTGCCTCTTCATCTGGTGCGGGTGATGCAAGCGGTGATTCACCATTTGCTGCAAGGGATGACCACACAGCAGGAAATGCTAAAAATAATCAATTTAACAAGAAAAAATCAGGCTGGCCATTTTTAGGGTTTGGTAAGAAGCGATTCTTAGAAAGAGCCTTGGCCGAATCTACAAAGAGGCTACAAGTACAAAAAATGCTACGGTCTGGAATTTATGATAGAAGTATTGCACAAAAAGAGGATACTGAAGTTCACAATAGTGAGAATACGAGAGAGATATCAAAACCGATGGATCAAATTATTTTGGACATATTTAAGAGTGGAAATGAGGTGTACAATGAAAGAGTGATTAAACAACATAAAAGGCGCCATGAACAATTTAAAACATCTTTGTTAGGGAAGTCCAGAGAAAAAGCAATGAAAACAGCCAAAAAAATGGCTCTCTATAACCGAAATCAGATTTTAAGATCAAAAAGGGAAAATGCATCAACAAACTTATGCACCCATTTTCAGGGAGAGGATAATGATGTGAATGAAGAATCAGCATGACATTTTCTTATTCTGGATCACAAGGAAAAAACTAAAAGAAACAAGAATACACATGTTTTGTGTTCTTTGTCACTGTTAATATGGAGTGTTTTTCATCCCTTTAAAAGCCACTTTATTTTGATTTTGGCAAAACAAATGAGTTTTGAGTTTTCAAACATGTTTGTTCACCCTTCACAACTTAAGTGTTAATATATCAAACAATTCCTAGCCTGTATTTTTTTGGTTGAGTAAAATTCAGATCAAGCTTAGTGAAGAGCATTCCGTTAATATGCAGCGGGACATGCACGATATCAATGAATGACTATCTTCAATCAACAATATTGAGTGGGTTTCTTTGAAAGAGTTACACTAAGGCTTCGTTGGTGAATATTTATATTTACGTATATGGGCTTTGTAAGCTGCTCAAATATGTAAGTATCAAGTGATAGGTATGTTCAAGAGTTGCACTGTATTCTGTGATTTCTCCAAAATTTGGAGTTATAGATATGTTTTCTTGTCATGAGTATTGGGTTCACAATCATACGTGTATCCTCAGATATTACTAGTAGGATGATTGGTTTGAGCAAAATCTTGTTAATATGAATAATATAACAAAACCTGGTTTTAATCTCATTTTTGCAAATTTTACATGCATTAAGAGAGCAAACAGATATATTTCAACTTTCTGGTATGAATTCAAAGCAAAAGAAAAAAGCCATCTTCCTGGATTCCAAAGTCTTCTCGGATATAATCTACTATACTTTCAGTGGAATTTTGTAACATTACTGAGTATCTCAGCAATATAACAGTATGAGATTTTCATCATATTTTTATGTGAAATAATCCCATAATTACGCAGTAAGGCGTTTTCTCTATGGTGAGTCCTATGTAAGCATGCTTGCGTTCCAACCTGGGTCGTTGGATGTGTTAGACGACCATCCAAACGTCGTCTGCTGTTAGATCATCGGTGCCATCAGATCACGTCACATAATTTTCTGTGCGTTTCTTTGTTTTCTTGTGAACTGTAACTCCTACGATGGGACATTTATTACACCACACCACACCCGTTGATCAATGTGACAGCCATTGAAGAGCACTGTGAGGAGGGAATGTGACAGCCATTGAAGAGCGTTGTGAGGAGGGAGCGATAGGACATTTATTACACCACATCCGTTGATCACTGTGACAGACATAGAAGATCACTGTGATAGAGGACATACCAAATACGTTTCAGCGTTGAACACCGATCCCTTGTTTCCCTGTAAGATCGTTCTACAATGGCACAGAACTTGTACTCCATTGTGCCGCTCAAGATATTTATCAATTGGAACGCATATCGATGCGTGTCCACAATGAGAGATCATGGGGGTTGCATATATTCTATTGCCTTTGCCAAAGAATATAATTTTCAGGCCAGTGGATCCATTGCTAAGGGCCTTCGAGTATGTGGAGAATATGATCATTCTCGATAACTCGTAGAACTCTGTAGATTTGGCCGCAATAATTTTCTTAAGAAATTTGAAAACATTAGGTCTGCTTGTCTCCGCCATTGCCATTAGTGTCGTTTCCTTCTCCTCCATGACCACATTCAATCTCTATATCTATTGGAATTATAGTATTTTTGGGCGGATTTGATCGATCCTCGTCCACCACCAGCTGAGGCCTTTGCAAACCGTGAGTAGAGCCTTATTCTGCTCTTCCATCCGTGTAAATGCGCTCTTCTTCACGGCTCCAGTCCCTCTTTCTTTTACCTTATGTGATGGAGATGGTTGATTCACATGAATTTTTCTGCCAGTGGTGAAAAGAAATGCCGAGAGAGAAGGTGGTAGTCGCTTGTATGTGTTGGCGGCGATTTGCATGCATATCACGTTGACGAGAGAAATAAAGATGAACTGGTATGGTCTTGGACATGACGTTTCTTTGTTGCATAGAAAGATCACATGTATGCATTCTATGCCCAGCACTTGGAGGCAACTGCTCCTACAACCAGTGTACATAAATCTAGGCTACTGTACCTGTCATGTGTGTCTGCAGGCAGAGCTTTATGTGGCTGATATCGTTTTGTGGGTTAGATAAACAAGATAGATAAGCCACTTTGTGCTTAGTCTTTGCCATCAATTCATTATGAAAATAGCAGCTCATTGACAGTCATACAGTTCAATCAGCTTTTGCCCTTATTTTCATTTTGAATAATGTAAAGATAAACTGAACAGTCACAACAAAGTAATGAAGAGTTAAATCGATTTTCACTTAGAATCTTATTAAGATAAACTCAGCATTTTAAGCTGCATACATTTGACTCATTTTGCCCAGTCGCATGCTCTTAATTATCCAAATAACGATTCGGAACGACATACCTGCATAACTGCATAACCAAAGAAAAGGATAAAGTTTCCTCTTCTTTTAGTACATAGAAGATTGTGTTCCAATGAAAGAATGGTCAGAATTAATGCTTTCCTAGAATCATAAAATAATGTACTTTGAATTATATGTAATATGGTTTCATACAACTATGTAGGTGTAATGATTGTATTTCTGGCCATACCTTGATTCTCTACTTAGAATAGTAGGTATTGGCATTCTCCTAGGATAAGTCACTTTGTGCTTAGTCTTTGCCATGTATAAAATAATGTACTATGTAATATGGTTCCATACAACTATGTCTGTGTAATGAGTTATTACTGGCCATACCTTGATTCTCTACCTAGAATAGTAGGTATTGGCATTCTCCTAGTGGACTAGTCCTCTAACAAATGGTGAACCACCATTTAAAAAAAACTATGTCGGTGTAATGGTTGAAAGTGTTGTCCTCTTCGTGATGTTAAATGTTGTGTAAACTTCTAGCCTTCCAATTTTTCTACCTTGCATGCTTTAGTTTGGAGGGTAGCTAATCCCTTTAAAAAAGAGATTAGCTACATAAATAACTTGACCATTCGCCCACCCTTTTTTATTTTAATTGAGTAATGGATCTCTTTCGGAGTGGCTTTGGTAGAAATCCATCTTTGGTAGAGATTGAGTAGTTTGCTGAGAACCAATCGTTTTGGATTCAAGGGGATTGGAAAACGAAAGGGGGTTTTCTAGACTAAAGGACATTATGAATATATATATTCATAATCTTTGGTAGAGATCAAGCTCCTCGTGTGTCAGCCGACACTAATTGTATAATCTTTTTTAAAGTAATTTTTTTCTTTCTCATTCATTAGATGGAAAATTTTCAATAAGGTATAATTCTAGTATTGAGTTTTCTGGAAGTTCATTGTGTTGAGAGTTTGAGTTGATTGATGCGTTTTGAGAAGCTGTAATAAGAAAAGAAAAGAGAATGACCACAACAAAATTGTTGTATAACTAAAAAAGAATAAAATTAAAATAAAGTTAAGTAAAAATAAACAAAGAATTATAACAACAAAATTGAATCTATAGTAATATATTCTATAGGATTTATAGAAGTTGTAATAAGAAGACAAGAGGATGACAAATTAAATAGAAAAGAAATAGATGTGGAGAAATATAATATAAGAATTGTGAATTAAAAATTTATAATTATAAATAAGTGAAAAAGAAAGCAAATACCAATAATAAATTATAAATAAGGATAAAAATAAAATCAAAGTAAAAATGAAATTATAATGATAAGAATTTTAAAGAGAGGGAGGTTATCAAAATTAAAAAATTAGGTAAGATCAATAATATGAATAAAAGAGAATAAAACAAAATAAAAATAAACAAAGAATTATAATAAAAAAATTGTATGATTAAAAGATAATGAAATTAAAATAAAATCAAATAAAAATAAACAAAGAATTATAACAACAAAATTGAATCTATAATAATATATAGTAATATATCATGTATTATCCAGTTTTTTTATTAAGATTAATAATAAGAAATTTTATAATAATATATTTTGTTATATAATTTTTCAAAAGGTTAAAATGAATTAATGATACATATTTTGGGAGATTTTAAAAAAGAATTATAATGTATATTAAATTTTATAATTAAAGAATATAAGAAGGAAATTCCTTATAATAAAGGACTAAAGAGGAGGTAATGAATTAATAATGAAATAATGAAAAGGGGTAAACAAATTACATAAATAATTTTTTAGGGTTTGCACAAGAGAGATGACGAGCAAGAGGAAAAAATATAGACAAGAATAGATGTTGAGAATCTAATGAGAGGAATTGATATGATGGATTAGGGGTTTCCAAGATTGGCTTAGTTTATAGCCATCTTATTGATTCGAGTTACTGGGATATTTTTCAATTTCCAAAGCTTCTTTAATTAGACGAGAGTAGTGAGTAGTAGAGGTTAGAATTCTTGTATGGTCGAAACAAATATGATGTTTGGTGTTGAAAGAATGCTTTGCTATGGTTGGTTTTTTGTGGCTATTGTGGTTGGTATCCGTGATGTGTTCTTTGAGTAGAGTTTGGATAGATTTGCTCGTTTGGCCAATGTAGGTTTTTCCACATGAACAGAGAATTTGGTAAATAACCACTTATACTATGAAACGAGAACTTTATACTATGAACAAGAACTCTAGACATAAAAACGATGATTAAACACCAAAAACACCCACCAAATAGAAAAGTGTTGATACCAGTATACATGATTTTTTTTGGGTAAAAAATAGAGCCACGGCCTAAACATACCATACTGTTGTTTACAAAAACTTTAAAATCCACCCTTAAATTAGATTTTTTTTTTTCTTCTTCAAGAGATAAATTACAATTTTTTTTTAAACTTGCATATTAAACAAACAAACAAAAAATCATAAACAATTTCACCACTCTAACCATATAAAAACAAAGAAATTCTAATGCGATTAATAATGAAATAATATATTAGACCATATAATAACAAATGATTCATATAAATATTCAAAAACTCATTTAGAGGTTAAAACTCATTTTATATTTTTATAAATTTTAAATATAAGATTTGAAATGACAAGAAAATTATCAATTAAAAAAAGTTAAAATACTAAATTTCATAGTTAATCAAAATTATTGTTTCAACATTACAAGTTTAAAAACAAAATAAATATACCTAAAATCAAAATCAATGCCATAAATTTTATAACAAAACGAAATGTTGAAATATGCCAAAAACCTCTTTACAATAAACAAATTTGTTAAATTTGTAGCACAAAGTATCTTTGTCCTTTGTGTTAACTTTGATTCAATACTAGCATTGCCTTGCATAACAACACAACCATGAAACAATGTTATAAATCCCATTATGATTGATAGGTTAGCCCTCGCTCATTCCATTATTAGGGAATATCACTAGGGAAGATATTTAAATTCCTTGTAAGGGGTTGGTACCTCATTGAGAGTGCAAGGTAGTCTTTTATATCATATTTCTAGTTAACACTTTATAAATTAAATGATGAGAAGGAGAAGGAGAATACTTAATAATTGTAGTCCTACTTCTTGGTTTCACTCACCAATGAGTTAGTTGGATCTTCAACACAAAGCTCCTCCTAAAACCTACACACAATCAACAAGAGCATACCTTTCTCACTATGGTAAGCATTTTATATGGGCAAAATAGATTCACAATTATTAACCAAAGTAACATCAACCTTAATTATTTAATAAAAAATGTTGCAATAGGAATTATATAGAGGGGGTTGAGGTTGAACAACTTTTCCTTTTAAAATGTATATTACAAGACTTTAACTAATTTCACATTAATAATTTTGGTACTTTTATTTTAAAATAACATTTAAAAAAATATTTAGCATTGTTCTTTTTATCTATCCACTAAATCCTCTTATTGATATTAAAGAAAAGTGGTCATCATCATCCATTTTTTTTAGTAAATATATAACATGTTTCTCTTTATCTTCCCAATAAACTTTCTTCATATTAAACGATGGTAAACATCATTATGATCAATAATTGAATTTATAAAAAATAATTGATTATATAGAACATAAATTATCATATTGTATTTTTCTTAGATTTTAAACATCAAAATATCATTTTTATTTTATTCAAATAATTAAATTATTTACAATCCAACAACGTTAACAACTAAATCCATAAACTTCTTCTACACATATTTTTATATCTACAATAATTTTATTTCCTTGTATTTGACACATGAAACTAAAATACACCACATGTAAGAAATCAAAGTTTACGAGTGCTTTGTAAACTTGAATTCAATGTATAAAATGAAAAGGGACAAGCTGTTAGTATAACTGATTTGGCATGCGGAGAATTTACAGAATCCAGTCTAATGTAGAGCCCCTCCTTTACGGTCCTCCTGAGCTGAACTTGAAACTTTAACAACTTCATACAAACAGATTAGCTATCATAATTATTGGAAAAATAAAATAAATTAAGTAAATAACTTAACAAAAATAAACACAACCATAACCTGTCAACCCGATTCAGCTGGTCTATTGTCGTCCGCGTCTTTCGTAGGATCCCTCCAGCAAAGCTCGTTTAACCATTGGCCAAGCAATAGTTAGCTTCGCCACCCAACCATAGGCTCATACTCTTAGTTGTATGGCCTCCCCCGAGCTTTGGGTCGTAAATCTCACACACATCTTTCAAGGAACTCCTCAATGGGTTTCCCCCCCCCAAGAATTTCTTGCCAAACCCCAATAACAAGTCGCATCTATCGCAAGAATTATGATAGCCATCCAAAAACTAGGTCCCTTCTCCCTTCCCAAGGCCTTCCTTAAGTAGGAAAAATTCCTTGTGACACATGTCGCTCCATGCAATAATATTTATTTTATTTAAATTTCATTGATCATTAGGCTTTATTTTCATTTACTGTAGACACAATTTCTATTTTTTGTTAGAGTAAATTAAAGTAACTAGCAAATCAAGTTGTTTATTGATCTCTTGCCAATATTTCAATTCATAATCTTGAAATTCAATTTAAAGCAAAAGGGCCCAAGAAACCTCCTTTCAGAAATTATAAATTCAATCTCAGAGAGAGGTTTGATACGAGGATGCGAGGATACATTTCAGAAATTTAAAGCAAGAAAGCATAAGAAATCTCCGTTGCAAAGTCATATGTTGGACTGTAGTTGACCGACCGACGCCAAAGGAAAACAACGAATTAGAGGATAAATTGGAAAGAACAGGGTGTGGAAAGGCTAGGTTTGGAAGGACGGAATTTAACTCTTATAATTAGCTATAAATCCCAAACCCATTGGCATATAAATTTAGAGGTAGCACCCAAACTATTGCCTATGACGCTCACTCATGTATACTTATATACTGAAAGGATAGGATGTGTAATAGCAATTAAGGCTGGCTTTCCTATACAGTCATTCAGAACCAAACAGAGCACTTCCCGCACACGATTTCTTAAGTGCTGGCTTTAGTGAATAAATCTGGCTTTAGTGAATAGATCAGCCTCGGGCTCAACCAGATTTGGTTTATTTTTCCCAGCCCTCGTGCCCAACGTCTTCTGATGGTTAACTCGATTATGGAGGCAAGAATTTTGCACGATTTAAATTGAATTGGAATTTTGGAAAAGCCCGTAGATGTTTCAATAATTATTTCGTAACTTCTGCTGTGGCGCAGTATCAGCTTCAATGGGAAAAACTCTTCTTAAGCACGAATTTACTGGACAGATTCTTGTGGCGTGAAGGGGCTGTCTTCACGACTAGGCTCAAACTTGAGAGCGCGATGCTCAGCATCACGCAGCTCGTGAGGGGCTGCCCTTTGGCACCCAAGTGAGCCTGGGCGTGAAGAGGCGTGAAGGGGCTACCTTTACACATATCAAGTATCAAACTTGGAATATTAACACCAGTTTGATAGGGAAAATCTATCGCAGAGAATTGGGGTGTCGACTGTGAGATGGTAGGACTGCAAATATCGTGAGGCAAAAGGAATTAAACATCGGGATGTCTCCAGGCATCATTACACAATACCGCCCTCCCCCATGGTCAATTGTTTCGTAAAACGGTCAAACCAGGCCGCCAACGAAAAGTTAAAAAAGAAATGAAATATAAGTCTGATTTTTTTTCTAAGGCGCGATGTAGACGAAGTTCAGGAACTCGAACAGATATTTATGAGACATTAAATCATGATAAAGTCAAAAGCACTATCTGCATTCATAAATGCCCAAAGAGAGTGGTTAACCGAACCAATAACTTGACGTTAAGGTTATAGTCGTAAGGGTCTGTCGATTCTGTTTAGTAACTGAGAAATTTACCGGAGTCGTCGTGCAACTGCTTAACTGTAATGTCCCAAATTTGGCATTGGGTCACAATGGCCTAATAACATTGTCCCTATTCAGTAGAGTTTGTCAAATTGATGCTAAAGTTCAAATAATTGCCAAGGAGGAAAATTACTAGTTTCCTAGGTTTGGGGTGGAAGCTTTGGGATTTGGAATAATGGGGATAATAAATGATGTTTGAACATTAGAATGGAATAAATATTTAATAAAGGACCTAAATAAATATATACAAGTGAAAATCAAAATGGCATTTGACCATGAAGACACATGGAGGAAGTGGGACCCACATATGGCTAGATTTCCCCACTACACTTGGCATCATTCTCTCACCAATTCGAATTCAGGGTGAATGGTAACATACTTTTGGGAGTCCAAAAGGTATTATTCATGGCATGACTCATCCAAGGTCGAAATATAGAGGAAGAGTAACTCCCATGGAAGAGGAAGAGACAATTTGGAGCTAGTGAGACACTTGGGCTAGATTCCCTAGCTCTATGACAACAATGATGAAGATGCTATGACACAAATCAGACCTGAAGGCTGACATATGACATATATGACATGTCAGGGCTAAAAATAGACTCCAAGAGGGCGCTCAAGGGTGTCAGGGCAGCTAAGATGCTTCCACATGTGATTTGGTGGAAGTGGGAGACTAGGAATTGTTGTACAAGTGACGTTCTTTGGAATCTCATCCCAACTTGAGTTGGCATGAGTCTCTTGGAAGGAATTCGACCCATGGTGGACATTAGAACTTTATAAATGTCAATAACAAATAATGAAACCGGCTTTTGATCATTTGTAGAATTTGCAATTGCATTTGTGTAGAGGGAGAGCTAGTGGATGACTAGTTTCTTGCCTTAGCCAATTTCGAGGTTGAAAGATTCCCATCTAAGTTGGTAATTGGAAAGGCCATTCAGACCTTTCATTTGGAGCTTTAATGGAGTCTTTATTTGCAGGTGTAAGCTACAGGGAAGCTCATGGTTTATTCTATTGCAGCACATTCTCTCAACCATTTCCAGTTTTGATGTCATATTCTTAATCCTTGAGGGAGGGCGTTTTTTGGTGAGCTATTGTACTATTTGGGGGAGCTTCTCATGCCCCATTTATTTTTTAATATGAATTAAATACTCTGTTCTTCATCTCCATAAACTTTCAGGTCGAAATTCCAAGTAGAAATGTATAAATCTCATTTTTAATGGAAGAACAATACCATTTCCCCACTACCTTGTTGTGAACCAATGTATTGATGATGATTTCGAATCAATGGATGATTTTCTAATATATTTGTGATCAATATACTGACATGGATGTCTTATACAAGTTTCATGCACTGTACTTGAGCATTTGAAGTATTTTTACTCAGTTTAGTTGTATTGGGAGGTGAAATAGTGCCATTTCCCCAAGGGTCGAATTGGTGATTTTTACAGTTGAATGGGAGAGGGTTGGAATAGATGTAATAATCAATTAATGGTGCACATGAGACCTTAATAACATCATTAATACATTCCCTACCTTTGTTCATAAATTTGAGTGGGTTTGGAGGCAATTGGGAAGCCATTTTCAGTACTTACCCTAGGGGGATTTGAACCCCAAATTACTAGTAAAATTGCATATTTGGTCCAGAATCTTAAGAGAGTTTGCAGAGGTATTTTGGTGGCCATATGTAATCCCAGAACATCATATTCAAGTTCTAATATCATTCATACACCTTCCTTGAAGATTTGAAGGCATTTGGAGTCAATTTGAGACCTAGAGACCAATACTAGTCAAAGGGAAATCACTAGTAAAGTTACCTACATTGACCAGAATTGAAAGAGTATTTGCATAAGTATTTTAAAGGTACAAAGGAATCCCTGAAACACATATTTATGTTCTAATATCATTCATATAACTTCTCAGAAGATTTGGGATCATTTGGGGCAAATTTGGGACCTAGAGATCAAAACTAGTCAAAGGTCGAACCAAGGAAAAAAGTGAAAAATTGTTATTTTAATAAAATTCCTAACAAGGGACATTACAGTGGTATCAGAGCATGGTCCTTGCAACTGTGGATTAGGTACATACATTCAAGAATAATTGGTAGCCATGTCTTACTATTATGATGAATCCTATGAGTACAATTCTTATGAGGAATATGCAGATGCTTATGAGCAATATGAAGCAGAATGTGAATGGTACGAGGAAGAGGTGCCATCATGCAACACATATTACAATTTCAAGACAAATGAAGATTATTCTTATGACTTTAGATCTGATGAATATGAGTGTGTCACACCAACCAAGGATAATTCTATGAGCGAGTTCCAAAGATGGAGAGAAAAATATAAAACCTTGCCCCAACAATATCAAAAATATCAAGAATATCTTGCTTCGAGCAAAAATACACAAAATGCCATGTCTTTTGAGTACTATGCTGAACATGTTTTTGAAAATAGGCCAAAAAATGAAGATGTGGAATTAGTGAAGAAAGGTTTATGCCCTTCTTGTAAAAACCCTTGGAGCGAGTATCATATATGTGTGCATGAAATGATGTCCTCCTTGAGGAGAGCTTTTGAGATTTATTCAAGAAGAGATTCCAAATATACTGATCCTAAGGAAAACAAGGGGCAAAATGCATCAGCTTGCTTTAAGGAGCAAAAGGAAGAGACATCACAAGTTCATGAAGAAGATTCTATTGAAAATATGGAAGATCATTTCGAGACACCTTCTAGCTTAGACATGAACCAAAGAGCATCTACTGATGGATGCTTAAACTATGAAGGAGTACCTACTGATGGGTGCTCACACCTCTATGTTGGTGACATAGAGATCACTTTTGAAAGTGTTTCTACAAGTACAAGTTTCATTAAGCATGATAATGAAGACCTTGTAGCAGTTGAAGAAGAACCAAGATCAACTTCCCCATCACCACTTGAGCTTCATGAAGTTGGTCCAAGAAAAAATGAAGAAGATGAGGAGGTTCATTTGCAAGAGCCTCATTTTCTTGAAGGGTCCTTAAAGATGAATAAAAAGAAGATCCAAGAGTCCCTCAGCATTCTCCATGACACTCAAGCATTGGTGTCAAATTCTTGTTGGAGAGCTACTTCATTGGAGGAAACATCCTTCCTTGAAGACATGGAGAAGATTCAAAGAGCAATGTGCCACATCAAAGGTAATTTCATGTCTTTGTTTTTTGATAGAAACCATTTGTTTGAGCTTAATGAATTGTTACATGATGCATACTTGAAGAATAATGAGGATAATCATAAGCTCACAATTCAAAATGAGCAATTTCTTGAAAAGTTGCAAAATACTTGTTTTTCCTCCTATGTTTCAGATTGTCAAATGGTAGATTGTTTGGAGGATTTTCATGACATGGTGGATCATGAGAAATGTGAAAATTTGAATGTTCTTAATGTGTTTGAAGATGAACTTGAAGAGATCCAAACACTTGATGTGGTGGAAGAGGAATTTGAATTGTCTCTTGATGAAGGTTATGCAATTTTTAAAGAAGAGCATGATTCCTCACATTGGAACCAAACTATGACAAAGAGTTCACACTTTTGAAGGAGATGCATGATACTACCCATATGGATCCTTCCCATGATGAAACTTCTGTACTTTTTGATCATTTGGGTGATTTGGTTCATTCTCCCACATCCTACAATTCCATGTTTTGCAACATTAGTCTCAATGAAGTATGGGTGAAATGGTTCTTTTTTATGGTGCCACGTGAGGAGTATGGAACTCCTAAATTTACTTTTTATGATGATATGGTTGGAGCACATTCTTATTCACATTTGCAGCAGCATCCTTTGTTACTTTATGATGATGCACATCTACATGGATGCACCTATGATATGCATTTGAGTCACTTGAAGACTCATGGTTTTTCTTGCTCAACACTTGATTCATTTGATGTTGGAGGAACTTCATCCAACACTTGGGTGAATAGATTTATGATTGGTGAACATTTTTGTTGCAAGCCACATACTTTGTTATATCTTTATGACTCTCACATTTAGGGATGTATGGGTGAGACTTCTTTGAGTCATTTGAAGTCTCCTTGTTTTTTCTGCTCATTATTTGGTTCAGATTTTAGTGGAGATTCTTCATTCACTTCTTGGATGAAAGAATACATGGTTGAATATTTTGATGCATATCACATCCTTTTGGAGCAGCATTATAGGACATGGGATCCTCACCTATGTCATTGGAGCAGATTTGATTGGTCACTTGAAGCTTGTATGCACTTGGAAAATGGTGGTCTACTTGCTTGGAGGTATAAGCACTTTCATGACTCTTTGATGAAGCATATCCTTGATGTACATTTTCATTATGTTGTTATGTACTTTGATGATATATATTTGGTACTCATGATGTTTGGAAGGATGCATACAAGAAAATGGGATCCAGGAATCCTCCTAACTAATGGCATGGGTTGGAGAGCACTCTTAATTATTGGGGTGCAATACAAGCAATGGGGCCCTGGAATAATTTTTGTCTCATTGGTTTCATTTTTTTGGGGGAAGCAAGCAGTATGGGAGATGGATTCCCCACTTAATGAAGTGATTTTAATCAGAGTAGTGCAGCAGCAAGCATGGTGGTTCCTCTCTAAAATCTTCATGGAAACTCAAAGACTCAAGGTTGGGCAATTTAATGGCAACTTCAAAGAATTATACAAAAAGCAGGTTCTTCAACACCCATGTTTAAAATTGCTTGAGGACAAGCAATATTGGGAAGGGAGGATTTGTAATGTCCCAAATTTGGCATTGGGTCACAATGGCCTAATCACATTGTCCCTATTCAGTAGAGTTTGTCAAATTGATGCTAAAGTTCAAATAATTGCCAAGGAGGAAAATTACTAGTTTCCTAGGTTTGGGGTGGAAGTTTTGGGATTTGGAATAATGGGGATAATAAATGATGTTTGAACATTAGAATGGAATAAATATTTAATAAATGACCTAAATAAATATATACAAGTGAAAATCAAAGTGGCATTTGATCATGAAGACACATGGAGGAAGTGGGACCCACATATGGCTAGATTTCCCCACTACACTTGGCATCATTCTCTCACCAATTCGAATTCAGGGTGAATGGTAACATACTTTGGGGATTCCAAAAGGTATTATTCATGGCATGACTCATCCAAGGTCGAAATATAGAGGAAGAGTAACTCCCATGGAAGAGGAAGAGGCAATTTGGAGCTAGTGAGACACTTGGGCTAGATTCCCTAGCTCTATGACAACAATGATGAAGATGCTATGACACCTATGACACAAATCAGACCTGAAGGCTGACATATGACATATATGACATGTCAGGGCTAAAAATAGAGTCCACGAGGGCGCTCAAGGGTGTTAGGGAAGCTAAGATGCTTCCACATGTGATTTGGTGGAAGTGGGAGACTAGGAATTGTTGTACAAGTGGCGTTCTTTGGAATCTCTTCCCAACTTGAGTTGGCATGAGTCTCTTGGAAGGAATTCGACCCATGGAGGAAATTAGAACTTTATAAATGTCAATAACAAATAATGAAACCGACTTTTGATCATTTGTAGAATTTGCAATTGCATTTATGTAGAGGGAGAGCTAGTGGATGACTAGTTTCTTGCCTTGGCCAATTTCGAGGGTGAAAGATTCCCATCCAAGTTGGTAATTGGAAAGGCCATTCAAACCTTTCATTTGGAGATTTAATGGATTCTTTATTTGCATGTGTAATCTACAAGGAAGCTCATGGTTTCTTCTATTGCAGCACATTCTCTCAACCATTTCCAGTTTTGATGGCATATTCTTGATCCTTGAGGGAGGGCGTTTTTGGTGAGCTATTGTACTCTTTGGGGGAGCTTCTAATGCCTCATTTATTTTTTAATATGAATTAAATACTCCATTCTTCATCTCCAGAAACTTTCAGGTCGAAATTCCAAGTAGAAATGTATAAATCTCATTTTTAATGGAAGAGCAATGCCATTTCCCCACTACCTTGTTGTGAACCAATGTATTGATGATGATTTCGAATGAATGGATGATTCTATGATATATTTGTGATCAATATACTGACATGGATGTCTTATACAAGTTTCATGTACTGTACTTGAGCATTTGAAGCATTTTTACTCAGTTTAGTTGTATTGGGAGGTGAAATAGTGCCATTTCCCCAAGGGTCGAATTGGTGATTTTTACAGTTGAATGGGAGAGGGTTGGAACAGATGTAATAATCAATTAATGGTGCACATGAGACCTTAATAACATCATTAATACATTACCTACCTCTGTTCATAAATTTGAGTGGGTTTGGAGGCAATTGGGAAGCCATTTTCAGTACTTACCCCAGGGGGATTTGAACCCCAAATTACTAGTAAAATTGCATACTTGGTCCAGAATCTTAAGAGAGTTTGCAGAGGTATTTTGGTGGCCATATGTAATCCCAGAACATCATATTCAAGTTCTAATATCATTCATACACCTTCCTTGAAGATTTGAAGGCTTTGGAGTCAATTTGAGACCTAGAGACCAATACTAGTCAAAGGGAAATCACTAGTAAAGTTACCTACATTGACCAGAATTGAAAGAGTATTTGCAGAAGTATTTTAAAGGTACAAAGGCATCCCTGAAACACATATTTATGTTCTAATATCATTCATATACCTTTTCAGAAGATTTGGGATCATTTGGGGCAAATTTGGGACCTAGAGATCAAAACTAGTCAAAGGTCGAACCAAGGAAAAAAGTGGAAAATTGTCATTTTAATAAAATTCCTAACAAGGGACATTACATTAACCCCCTAATTGTGTTACTATTTCTTTAAAAGGAGTCTTAGGTAACATAATATATTATATATATATCATATATTTTATATAATAATTCATTCATGTACCACCAGTCAGAGGAGGAGATCGCGCAACAGCTGGAGGTTGTAATTACTTTCTGAAATCCTCACGCCATCACAATACCACCACTTGTAGAGTATCGGTTGATCTGTGTTTTATCCTGAGCAGAGTGCGGGATTATTTGATTGGGCATGAAGGGGCTGCCCCTCATGGGCTGCGCGATGCTGAGGATCGCGCTCTCAAGCTTGAGCATGGGCGTGAAGGCAGCCCCTTCACGCCACAAAAATCTGTCCGGTAAATTCGTGCTTAAGAAGAGTTTTTCCCAGTGAAGCTGATACTGCGCCAGAGCAGAAGTTACGAATTAATTATGGAAATATCCACGGGTTTTTTCAAAATTCCAATTCAATTTAAATCGTGCAAAATTCTTGCCTCCATAATTCAGTTAACCATCAGAAAACGTTGTTTTCCTATGGCGTCGATCAACTACAGTCCAACATATGACTTTGCAATGAAGGTTTCTTACGCTCTCCTACTTTAAATTTCTGAAATGTATCGTCGCATCCTCAGTGCACGTATCAAACCTCTCTCTAAAATTGAATTTATAATTTCTGAAAGGAGGTTTCTTAGGCTCTCTTGCTTTAAATTGAATTTCAAGATTATGAATTGAAATTTCAAACCTATAAAGAGTCTTGGGCTTTTCTCATCTTGTTTATTGCAAAGTCATTACAAATCTCCTTTAAAAATAATAATAATTTAATCTTCCCCAAAGATGAATATGAGACTGAGACTGAGATTGGCAAGAGATTAATGAACAACTTGATTCGCTAGTTATTTTAATTTACTCTAACAAAAACAAAAATTGTCTCTGCAGTAAATGAAAATAAAGCCTAATGATCAATGATTTAAGCTTTACGAATTCATTCTCATTTTTTAGTGTAGACAAGAGAATTTATTAACAAAAATGTATCCTCGCATTCATAATATTGAAAAATTCTGTATGTGGGTGAAAAAAGAAAAATTCTATGTATGTGGGTGAGAAAGGCAAAATTCTTACTCACATTATGAAATGAAAAAAGATTTTTTTCACACATATTTATTTATTCTATTTATTTATAGAATATAACATAATTAAAAAAAAATATACAAAGGAACCATGCGAGGTAAAAAAATATAAACTAATTTTGGTTTACAAGGATAAGCATGGCTATAGTTCCAAGTAGAAGCTTACTATTTTGTAATTTTAGTTTTTAGTTTCAATGAGAGAGAGATAAAATGGCCTCTTTCTAAAAACATCAATAAAATTCCGTATAAACATCAATATGTATTTAGTGAGGATAAAATAGAAGTTGTGGCAATTTATGCTTTCTATAATTTGTTTTCTCTTCCATGTTTGTTTAACCATGACACAAGTTTGTGGATACATAACAAGGTGTTCTTATCCATAGCACTTTTTTGGTTTCATGGAACAAAAATAAATTTTGTATCTTGAGCTTGCTTGATGTGGGCATCCCTCTATGGATCACAATTATTATTGAATTGATGTTAAATCTCCATGCACACATGTTGATACATTATGGAGCTAAACCATGATGGAGTGCTAAATGGATAGTTTTCAGTGAATTGTGGGTATAGAATTTATATACTAATTTGTATCTTGGATAGTAGTATAATATAAAGTTATCAATATTAGTGTGAGATGTAGTAGAGGGATTATTCATATAATCCATACTAGTGAACATCATTTTCTATGTATCATATTGCCCATTTTGTATCTAACTTTGTTTTGGGTATATAATTTTGGAGATTTTATTTAATGCATGGATCTAACTCGTATCATCTCGTCGTCCTAATTCTGGAGTGTCATGTGGACAAACTCTTTACAACGTGGTAGTTAGTGCTCAATTGAAAACCATTTTCTTAAACATGTATTCAATATCATGTGCTCTTGCTTATGTGTATTCAAATATTTTAAATGAATGTAAGATTATTGTTAATGATATTATAGTTTACTAATGAGTATGAAAATAGATGAATAATTAGTGATATCACTATAAAATTTAGAGATTAGTTACACTAAAACTTTTATGCCGGTGTTCATTCTTATTGCGTAATGGTGTTGATGATTGTAATGACAATTTTAATTGATTTGTAAATTGTCAATATGGATTTTCTTTGGGAACAATTCATCACAATAAATGTTATAAGTTTCTACAAGATCTTTGTTATGCATTGTTTTACTGCCATTTCCCCATCAATTCTTACTACTGGATTAATTAATTATTTATTGAAATGTTTTGCTTCCATACCATGATTGTATTAAGTTTTTATATATGATAAGAAATATAATTGCAACATAATAGATATTTTTGTTATAGATGATTTTTTTCAATAAAAGAACAAGAATTTTAAGGAGAGGAAAAAGGCATAAGCCTAATGTATTATAGGAAAAAGGTGGGTAGAATAGAATTATATGCTATATTCATTTTGATGCTGAGTTCAATGAGTTTAACTGATTCATATAAAATGGTCATTTGTTTAGGGGGTAGGTTTTAATTTGTTTTTAATTTTTTTATTACATAGTTTAGGGGGGGTTTAGGAGGGATGTTTAGAAACGAGCACTTTGGGAATCTTGCAGACATAGAAGACCCAATGGAAGAGGACATTGATGTCCCTAAAGAAATCCAAGCTCCAGAAAATTCCAATTTCGATGAAGAATTTGGCCTGCATGATATTGTTGATTAGTTTCATGTATTGAAGAAAATGTTAAATTTGACAATTTTTTTATAAGATATATTAGTAATGTTTTGACTTTCAGACTTTATCTTAGAAATAAAATTTCTATATATAATATTTTTAATATGTTTTTTTACAAAAATATGGTATAGTTTTTCTTGAATTTATGTGAATCATCACTTTTTGGAAAATAATATGAAATAGTATCATTTTTATACAAAAAATCTCTAAAAAATCATTGAAAATGGTTTTAAATGTCTTTATTTTCTAGAATTTTTTACAATTTTGTCCATAAAAATGTCTTATTTTATAGAAAAACTTGCAAAATGTATATGTTTTGTATTATAAATTGCTTATAAATATATGTTATTTTGTTAAATTTCTAAAAACACACTTGAAAATAGAAATTAAATATATTTTACGACAAAGATAATTCAAAGGCCCCAAAAAATGCCTCAAAATGAAAATGTGTGATATTGGTATCAACCCTTTTTGAAACGGAGGTAAAAATAGCTACTAAAATTAGGAAAGAGAAAAACGAGAACTGTGTCAAGTTCTCGTTTCATAGTATAAGTGGTTAAATGCCTTGGGATAGAAAAGGATTGGATTTGTTTTTTACGCTTCTAAATAATTGTTTGAAAATTTTATGGGGTTTGAAGATAGTTTTGATATTCTTTTTAGCTAGGATTTTGGCCAGACTGACAAATCTATCCAGACTCTCAACTCAAAGAACACATCGTGGATACCAACCACAATCGCCACAAAAAATCCGCCATAGCAAAGCATTCTTTCAACACCAAACATCACATCTGTTTCGACCATACAAGAATTCTAGCCTCTACTACTTACTACTCCTCTCATCTAATTAGAGAAGCTCTTCAAATTGAAAAACACCCCAATAACTTCAATCGAGAAGATAACTATAAACTAAGCCAATCTTGGAAGCCCCTAATCCATCATATCAATTCCTCTCATTAAATTCTCAACAACGTAAATTGAAAAACACCCCAATAACTTCAATTGAGAAGATAACTATAAATAAGCCAATCTTGGAAACCCCTAATCCATCATATCATTTCCTCATTAAATTTTCAACGTCTATTCTTACCTATATTTTTTCTTCTTACTCATCATCTCTCTTCTGCAAACCCTAAAAAATTATTTATGCAATTTTCTCACCTTCACCTCTTTTCATTATTTAATAATAATTACTAATTCATTTATCATTACATTCGTATGACTTCCTTTTATCCTCATTATAACTAATTTCCTCCTTGTATCCTTTAATTATGAAATTTAATATATTTTATAATTCCTTTTTCAAATCTCCCAAAATATTATAATAAAATTCCTTTGAAATTTTTTCTTTATTAAATTGTATTACTATAGAATTCCTTATTATTAGTCTTAAACCAAAAAATTAGATGATACATAATATATTACTATATATTAGTATAGATTCAGTTTTGTTGTTATAATTTTTGTTTATTTTTATTTTATTCTCTTTTACTCATATGAAGGTCTTATCCAATTTATTAATTTTGTTTAAAATTCTTGTCATTATAATTTCATTTTTAGTTTGATTTTATTTTTAAAATTATTATTGTTATTATCTTTTTTTTTTCACTTTTTCAAAAAAAATTAATTCATAATACCCCACAGCTATATTTCTCCACCTCTATTTCTTTCCTATTGAATCTACCATCCTCCTCTCTTCTTATTACAATTTCTATGGATCATGATGATGAGCGGAGGTTTCACTTGAAATGTGTCGATCAACTCAAACCCTCAACATAGTGAAATTCCAAAAGACTCAATACTATGTATAACCACTGTGAAAACATCCAATCTCGGAAGGTATGATTGCTTGAATCAAGTCTAATTCATACATAAGGTGAGTTGTTTTCCAAAGATAGGAGAGAATGTGATTTCCCACTAAACAAATCTCGAAACTTTCTCACCCTCTATTACACAAGCTTTTCCCATTGATAAATTCCATTGATTGAAGCAACTTGCCTAAGAAATAGAGGTCTAGGTCATTTATGTCACCACTAACTATTTCTCAGAGAGAAAGGTTGGGGGATATTAAATGTTGAATAGATTAGTTTGTTGCAATCAAAGCAATAACCTATGACAACAACGACCTATCTATACTAGACTATAGGTAGGTAAGATCCTTTAATCTCATTCCTCTAATTGACGACTGAAAAGAGTCCAACAAAGGTTCGTAGAACGAAAGGAGTTAGATTTCCTAGATCTTATTTTGGGTTAAACGTCCTCCATTTTGGGTTCATCTACCAGGCATTCCCTTTGACTACTGGTCCTTGATACTCTTCAGGGAGATTGGAAATTACTTGGGAGAATTTGTAAAAGCTAATATGGATTATGATACTTTAGGGGAAATGTTGATGGCAAGCATTATTGTAAAGATCGATGTTAGAGATGGATTAGTAGAAAAAAATGAAATTGAAAGGGGTTCCATCGCTCTTTCTCAAAGAATTGATTATGAAAATGTTCATTTCTGGTGTTTTCGATGTCATTAGTATGGCCACTCAACAGATCATTGCCATTTTCCTTTGAAGCCGTATTTTGCTCCTTCTCCAAAAGAATTGATCAAATGCTTTCGTTCAGAGGATCGAGGGGGGGGGGAGGAATTACGGCCTTCCCCGAAGGATGGAATATATGAAGAAGTCAGCCGTGTTGTGGATAATGTATTCGAACTGAGGCCTTTATTCGAGCCAGGACCCGTGTAGCCTTCGAATTTGGGTCTTACTCCATCAACATTTAAGCAGATAGATCCGAGTGAAATCCATGGTGCGAAAAGTTATGGTCAATTGGAAGGCTCTGGCCCAAGTATGATATTGGAATCTTCTTCCCTTCCCTTTAATTCTTGATCTTTTTTTCAAGATAATTCAAGCACTTGTGTTTACCTCCCTCCCTCCCTCGTGGGTTCTAGGGAATCCCTTTTCCTTATCCCATCCTAGTAAGACCGATGACCTGTCCTACCACCTGGGTGGACCCTGTGGTTCCAAAGTATTTAGTTTTTATTGAATCGAGGTCTACAAAGGACTCTGAAGAAGGAGGGGTTAGATATAACTTGAGACCCAGAAAACCTTAGAGTGAATCTCACTTAGTTTCTGGGGGATTGAGGTCAAATGTAGGCATTTTTATTAAGGGGAAAGGGAGAGGCTGCAAATCAAACCTCTCAAAAGCATAGGATAAAGCCAAGCTTGAAATGGTAACATGCAAATAACCTTTTATTGACGAGGCACTTAGAGCAGTGAAACCCTGACAACCCTTGTCATGGTTTCCAAACGAATATTTTTTCGTATAATTGCAGGGGTTTTGTGAGTCCCTCCAAAAAATCATCACTCAAGAGATTGGTTGATTCCAATTTTCTAGATATCATCTTCCTATAGGAAACCTTGGGTGAGGGGGATAATATTGTTAAGATTCTAGAAGACATCTTCAAATGATGGAATTTTTTTTCTTTTGATGTCAGAGGATGTTTTGGAGGATTGGCGATTGGTTGGAATCCTAAGTCTATCAAGGCCATAAACTCTTGGGGTTTTAACTCGGGTTTGTCATTTGAATCCTACTCAAAATATTTAGGTATGGAGCTTTTGGTCCTCAACATTTATGGCCCTTACCTAGATAGGGTTGTCTTCTGGGATTATTTGATGTCAGTTTTTTTAAAATCATTCTTCTACTATTCTGAGTGGTGATCTCAATTTCACCTTGGGAGATTCTGAATTTTGGGAACCTAAGGCCATGTTGGATCCGCTCTCGAGCTACTTTATTAACACGTTTATGGAAAAATGCCTCTTGGACATTGAGCCTATCAAGCTTAAGCCTAGTTGGAGAAACAAGACTGGAGATGATCGCACAACAAAGTGGCTGGATATGTTTTTGGTCTCTGAATCCCTTGCAGAGAGCTCTATGAATTTAAGGCAATGGGTCATTGGAGGTGGTGAATCTAATCACTTTCCAGCTAGCCCCTTCAAATTTAATGTAGGTTAGATTAACGAGGAAGCTTTCGTATAGAGACGAGATTAATGGATTCCTTTTGATCCCTCTTCTTAGGTCTCGGCCTCTGTACACTTCGCTGAAAATTTAAGAAACCTAAAGAAGGAAACCATAGGGTGGGCTCATTGGAAGAGATTGCATAATGAGTAAGAGCTAAAATATGTGGAAGCCTCTCTTTAAGCTATCTATGATTCAGAAGGATGTGGTTATATAAAAAATGACACAAAATACCCTCCTTCAACTCGAAAACAAACAAAGAAATATTTTAGCAAACCAAGAAGTGGCGTGGAGATTGAAAAGCAGGGCCATATGGCTACAGTGTGGGGATGAAAATACCAAGTTTTTTCAAGCTTATGCTAGGGGTCATAAAATAAGGAACACTATTTGGAGTTTGAATGACCAGGATGTTGGTGAGATCACATATTTTGAAGGCTTGGCCAGGATGGAAGAAACTACTTCGAGTCTCTCATTAGGGCTCAAGTGGCTCACTCAATTGTAGAAATCACTAGGATAGTTCTATTTTTCCCGGTCTTTGTCAATGAAGATGACACAGTTTTCAAAGGGACAAAATACCAGGGCCATATGGGTGGCTGATAAAATTCTTTCTTGAATCGTTAGACATTCTTGGGGATGATTTATTACAAGTGGTTGAAGAGTCTCGTTGAATAGGTTTGTTTAATATCTCATTGGGTTTTGGAGAAGGCTCAAACAATTATGTTGAACTTCTTTCCCTTAAAATTCTCTCCCTTTTTCCCTTGGAAAAAGGATGCTGAAACCTACAAGTTTTCGGGGACTTAAGGTTATGTATCGGTTGGATAACTGGGTCCCAAAGATGCAACAATTCTCATCAGGTTCCTATTGTGGATGCGATAAAACTTATCAAATCAAATTTTGACTCTTTCTCCTATCTTCATGTCCATAGGGAATGTAATTGGATCGCAGACGCACTCTCCAAAGATGGGCTATAGTTAGCCAAAGGACAATTTTTGGTATTTGAATTTTATAGGGACGAACATACTCACTACTATTTCACATTTATGGTGTCATGGAATGTAACTGAAAAAGGATGATATATTTACAAACCTTTTAGAGCTACCACTATTCCTGGAATATATGCTCTCGTATATATCCGCAATATGTAATTTTGCACTCTTTCGAGATAATAAAATTATGATTTTTTTCAAGGAAAAAAATATGTTGATGGATTAATTAGTAATTACCATGGAGTTTCAATTGCTTCACTGGAACGAGTTGATGGTCCATCTCAAAGAGACTAGTAACTCCCCTATACTCTTGATTATTATGCTCGATGTCCTTAGAATCATATCAACATATGGTGAAGAACAGACATGAGTAGATCCAGGGATGGAACTAGCCGGGGTTGTAGATAGCATGGCACCAACAATGGGTGATGTAGAAACAAGGGTACTAGCATTAATAGTGGGAGTAAAGGCTACATAAGGAGCATGAGCAGAGGCTCTAAGAAAAAATGCTTGTCTGCAACTCCCAACGTCGGGGGATCCCTGTCTCAAGAAGGTCTACAAAAAGACAACTCTGTGTCAACCATCTTGATTCATTAAAAACAATATCATATTCATTACATCAATTGATGGAATACAATTTCAAAAACACGTATGTTGTACTTTTTTATTTATTTTTGACATCAAGATTTGAGATCTTTGTTTGTTTTCTGGAGTATCTTCAATGACCATCAATCCTTGAAGATCAAGTGCCCACTGCTTGACCTATTTTCTAATAGCGACAAGGGGGACGAGAGCATCATAGTAGTCTACATTCCACTGATCGGGATGATGCAATGACTTAGGTTCCTACAAAGAATCAAAACCCATAACATCGATAAACAAAAATAATATCATTGGATTAGGAAATCAACAAACAATAATGATAATAATTAACATATAAATAATGGACGTATATTATTTGACCTGCCTGTGGTCAATGCTTTTCCCTCAATTAGCCTACAACACAAATAATGGGCAATATTTTAAGCAACATTTTAAGACAAATTTTGATCAGTACGAAAAATAGCAATTTCAATATGCAATAATATATATAGTTCTTCAATAAACAACATTTTAAGACCAAATTTGATCAGTGCAAAAAAGAGCAATTTCAATTTGCAATATATATGGTCTTCAGTAAATAATGAATATAGGTGATAAATGACAATCACCTTAATCGTTGATTTTATTCAAATTATGATCGATCAACAACTCATTCCTGTAGCTATTGATTTTATTACACAAACCACATCTTTCGTTCCTTGAAGCTCCTCAAACATACAATTGGGTATCTTGTTTGTGCTTCCAAGACGTGAACTATTTATAAACCCACCAACATGTCCTGAATATTTTGGCCTTCCATCAATATCCTTGATGTTGATTGTTTTCTTTCATTTTGTTATAATTTGCATAGAGTCCATATCTGCACATACTCGATAAATACTAGGATAATAGTGTCCAATGTTTATAATCATATTTTGGACCTACATAATCCATCAATTCAACTTCACAATTGTATGGAACTTTTACGCCGTCTATTGAAAAGAACCCCAACCCATGTAAACTAGAGGGAGCAATTTGATATGTTCTCTCACCGATAAAAAATTGGTGTTTACCTTAGGAAGAGGGTTTGGTTCCCAGTTATTCACATAATGTTTGTATTGCAGTGGCACTTCATTGTCTTTGTCAGTCTCATTGTCATATGAGAAAGACCATCCTTCAACAAGAAACATTTCCATACGTTTTTTAAATTTTCTTTTGGCATTGCTACCTCTAGTTGTTCTTGGCGTGTTGCTTGATGTTTCTCCTTCTCCTTGTACTTTAAGACAACCATCACTATCTGAATCAATATCTAACAAATATCTATTCGGTTGTCCCTGCAATTAACGTCAAATAACAACAACAAGGTTGTAATCGTATGAATGATTGTGCGTGAGTTAAAATTCATGTCATATACCTTATCTAATTTACTTTCTAATCTAATTGCTATGAAATTTATCTAGTTGTATGCCACCTTGTCCTATGAAATTTGAGACACACCATCTTGCGCTCCTTGGTCTGAATGAGGAGTCTTAGATTCCCCCTTTAATTTAATTTGGTATACTTAATGTGGGAATCCATTCAATTGTGTCAGGAGGGAGTGTTAAATAACTCACAATAATCTGACCATCCCAAAAGCTTCCTTTGTGGTGGTAGCAATCTTCAATACTTTTCACATTGAAAAGACAAAATACCTGATACTAATCACAGTGACAAATGCAGATCAAATTCTACTCCTTCTACACTGCATAGACATTTAGATTTATTGCATTTATCTAGAGAGGAATTTGCGTAGATTTCTGAAAGTAAGAAAAACTGAGAATTCAACATTGAGAGTATTTGATGAAAGTAGTATTGATCAACATTGCACATGACATGATGTTTCAAAATATAATAGCTTTGTTACAATAAAAAATGTAGGAATGGTGAGATCTAGTATTTATGTTAAAGTAGAATCAAAAGTTCCAGAAAAATGCGTTTTCAGATCAGAGGTATTTATTAGATGATGAATTGGAATCACTGCTTTCAATACAAGAAACTGATACGCCAAATATTAACCTTGTGGTACAGACTACTGCAGAGGAAAATGATTGCATTAATGGGGGCTCTTGCAAATGCTCATCTCAAAGTGTCTTTGAGGCATTCTCCCCTAATGTGGGGTTCGTAGAATCAAGTGAGGAAGCATCTAAAGGTGTGGTACAAATGATCTACGAGAGCCCCATCCCTACCTGCAAAGGGAAACACTTATATTTCAATTGTTTATTTAGATCATGGGAATTTTGTCACACCTTATAATGGACATTATTTCTTATTTTGGACGAATATAATTGGGATTTTTTTATTGAATTTAAAAATAACTCGATATAAAGCTATAAGGGAGCATATAGTTTTTAAATTTTATACTTTGTACAATAGATCATATGTCCATTTACATATCTATGATATGAATGATCAAATCATGTAAAGCTTTCTAATAGACCCTTGTTGTCTATGTATTTTTTTTCTTAAGCATTGTCTTGGATGCATATTTTGCGTTTTTATATTTTGGAAGCATAGTTGTGTTGAGCAAATGCACAGGTATCACCCATCTCTAGTTCTCCCTTCTTTGTGTCGGAACAAAAATAAAAGCAACTAAAGTATGCCTAAAAATTTTGTTCTCACTTAACCCTCCCCTCTCTCCATAATGTACGATGGGATTGTGAGGTATCCCTCTCTTCCATTCAACTTAACATGGAAAGAGTTCAAGTCACCCCAAAAATCCAAGTAAAAGAAGATGAATAAACACAATATCTATACAATGGAAGTTCTATCGTGTCTTTGCTTGAGGTTGACAAAACCTCCACATTGTTGAAAGTCATGCACTCCTAGGAAGAGCGCATGTCCTGCAATTGGAGCCAAATATTACCACCTATATTGCATGGGTGTTCACCAAGGTTTTCCTTGGTTTTTTGGGCACGTATCTGCCCCAAAACAACAGTTAAAAACCAAAATCTCAGCCCTGGGATAAGTGTAAGAAATTATGGGCATGGTAAAAACAATCAACAACCTTACTTCTCCATTTTGAGCAACCTCTAAGCCTGAATCAACTTTCTAGGCATAATTTATCAAGTAGATAGTCTTCATCTTGAGTTTTGAGCTAAATTCCAGCATCAAAATGCCCTAATCCTCAAATATGGGAGGGGTTGTCCATGAAAGAAGCACATCAGAGCATCCATACAACAATGGACAACCCTATTAATGCATAAGTTTTGGGCATGAAGAAAGCCAATTTTGTGGTGAAAATGACATTTATTCCAAGTCTCAGTGGTGAGTAGGGTGATTTATTTGTAGCAGCATGCCCTAACAACCATGAAACTCCAATTATGGGTTAATTCATGAGAATTATGGGCATGAATAGTGGCAACATGTAGCATATATCTCAATTTTTGGTAGGTTATATCAATTTTTTAGCCCTAATTATTAGTTCTTTAGCAAAGTTCAAGGTAAAACAACAGTAAAAATCCACCATAGTAAATGTTGGGCGAATTTTGGGCACATTTTTGGGTGTTTTCATGGAACAACAGTCACAAAACAACCTGAAATAATTTAGAAATAAGGCATTGGAAGGTCGGAGGGTTTATTCTACTTTGTTAGGTAAGGTAAGGGTATGGTTCTATGGAGTCTTTCTTTCACTTGGACTTATTCTCTCTCGCTATATAGTTAACAAAATGAATGATATAATATGTAGGAGAAACACTTTGTAAGGTAATATCTTCTATAGAGTGGGGCATGCACTTACCTTCTTATTTCGCTTAAAAGTAGGCAGATGCATACATTGAGAGCATAAAAAATTCGACAAATGAATCAATCGGGAAAGTGAAGTATTTACATATTCAATAAATCGCACCCTAAACCTCATCTCTATACCTTAAATAGTAGTAGAACAACATCAACAACAATTATGGGTGCGAAGACAACCCTAATCCTTTAATCCAATTAAATTATTTAAAAATCTAATCCTTTAATCCAATTAAATTCTCTTTCTTTTGATAGGTCTCTTCCCTATGTGTCAATTAGAATAATGAATAGAAAAGGGTAGAAAGGAAATCCCTAATAATGGCCTATAAATGATGTGTGGAATATTAAGGTCCATCGTTGATGAGGATTGAAAATGATGATGTGGAGAAGCATGATTCTACTCATCTTACTTAGCTAGCGGAATAGAACTCTAATTCAAGCCATGCTAATGTTGGAGACACTCCATTGTTATTAGGACCTTTCACATTTGGTGGACCCTTTCTTGGATAGCCAACTTTGGATGGTTAGTTCCTCACTTTATGGAGTTAGTTGTATGTTGGAGGAGTTTTATGGGTTAAACCCTAGATCCAAGGAATCCACACCTATATTAATTATATCTTTACTTTGCATGATTTAGATCCAATTGGTCAAAAAAGGTAGCAAAACAAGGCATATAACATTCATGCATAAAATGAATCAAAAAATAAATTATAGCAACAATCATTAGATTAAAAAACTTGGATACATAACAAGACAAGAGTTTCATTTCAGCCATGTGCTTTCATAAAAAAATAGAGAAGAAAGAACTTATGCTTCCATCGAAAAAAACCGATTGAAATAGATTCATCAAATCCTTCTAGTCAAGGAAAATAACTTATTTGCATATGGAGTAGCTTTATTACATTCCTAAATATCATCATTAAAACATACACAATCATCTTCCCCACAAGTGCAACCCAATGGTTGACCACTCGAATCATAATCCCAATATAATTTTGGTTGAGCCATTTTTAATTTCAAGTGAATGGTCAGGCTAAAATGATTCCATGGGGCACCTATGGCTCACTTTGCCACACACACTTCTTTCCCAAGCATTCTCTCCCAGTTGTAAGTTGTAGGGAAGTAGGTGTCAAGGAGGCTGGTAAGGATTATATTGGTGCGCTTGACATATCTTCTAATGATTAATGTACTCGTGCATGGTACATTCAAAATCATGTCTGCAATCATACCGATGCTTCGTTTCCATTGGCCATGGTTGATTTGAACAACGAGAAGATGTGTTGAGTCAACATAAACATCATAAGGTGGAAATTTTGCATAATAGGATTCTGGTGGCAATTCATTCATGATGGCTTTGAAAATTTCTTCCTTTTCTTCTAATGCACAAAGAGGAAATATTTGCAAATCTTGTTCAATACAGAAAAGAGAATTTTTAATATGCAATATATATAACAAGGGTATGTTAATTATATAAAAGATATTGTAGAACAAATTTATTTATTAATGGTGTAATCATAATGTCCTTACTTTTCCAACAAAGAAACCTTAATATAGACGTTAGTGGTTTCTAATTGGTACAAGAAAAACCGTTTGTAAACATCCCTTGATTATTTGTCATTTGCCTCTTTAAAAGAGACTCTAAGACTAACGAATATATTCACACCTAAATCCACATATATTATGCACCCTAAGTTAAACTTACAACTCAATTCAAGCTTAGAAATATGAATAATATAATCCTACAAGGAATTGAAGATTTGGTGTAGATCTCTTATTTAGCAAGTAGGACCAAGTACCCTAAGCCTTTGTGGTAATTTTTCTTGGATTGACAAGATCACTGTCATTACTAATCTATCCTCAAAAATCAATGAGAGAAGGTGGCCATGGATATAATCCACCTTTTGTGGGATGGGGTAAGGAATATTTTGAATATTACTGGTAATTGGTTGTCAGGATCATTAATTTCCAGTTTTGTACAAATACAAGGGAAGGACTCCTAGTTCCATGGGCACTTTTGTATTTTGCTCATGACAAGAATATTGATTCGTTGCAGGTAGTAGATGATTCTAAGGAAATTGTTGACTAGGTAAGTAACAAATGTAGACTTCAAGTTTCTCTTTTGGATTGGTGGATACTGAGGATCAGAGATTGTGGATTTCAACATTGTATGACACCAAGTGTGAACCTTTCTTAATCTATTTAGTGCACCTAAACCAAACATTTATTGCTAAAGGAATTATCCTAAGGGTTTCAAATGCAATGTTTATACTTTTATTTTTTTATTTAGGGTTTCATAGGGTTTAAACACCCCATCAATTGGTTACTTCAATAGCTAATTCATCATTTTCTTACTTGAGACAATTATCCTCGTACACATGGGAAAAATATTGAAATATTAAAAGCAATAAACGCTTCCAAGGACAACATATTTTGTTTACCCACCCCATGACTGATCATAGCGAGAATGAGCATCCTTGTCATGTCATTGGAATCACTATGTAACCCATTCACTTGTTCATGAATGATCAAGTCAATCCTATATGCAAGAACATCCGGGCCAGCATCCCTTCCATGTATAGAGTTATAAGTAGTGGTTTACCAGGTTAAAATTCTGGAGGGGCACGCATGCAAGAATGAAATTTCAATTTAATTCAAATGGATAAAATAGCTTATGCATTCTATATTCATCAGAAAGATCCTTCTTTTAAAATAAAAATAATAATGATGACATCAAACCCAATCCCTTATATCCTTGGCCTTTTATCACAAAATATGTTTATCCCTACTTTAATGAGTTATCATGCCCACCAGATGGTTCGAGAATAACTATGTTCGTTAGCATTGGGAACAACTCGATTATTCAACCAGTGGACATAATTAGGATGGGGAGAATCAGGGTGGAAAAAATAACAGTCGGATGCCAACGACGGAAGGAGGAAACATATTTTGTTTAGATGGAATTAATCAACAAGAGTTTTCACAACAATACTCATTGATTTAGGGGGCATTGTGGTTCGTTGTCTCCTCACTTTTGTCTCCTCTATATCCTCCCCCGTCTCCTTGTGCCCTGCCTATCTCTAGCTCAACTCCTTGTGCCCTGCCTATCTCTATCTCAACTCCTTGTGCCTTGTCTATCTGTGGCTCATGGGATCTTTCCCTATCAAATCCTCTATGGGATATTTCCCTATAAAATCCTCTATGGGATATTTCCCTATCAAATCCTCTATGCTCATGGGCTCTTTCCCTATCAAATCCTCCGTGGGATCTTTCCCTATCAAATTCTCTTTGAGCTCTTTCCCTATCAAATCCTCTATGCTCATGGGATCTTTGCCTATTAAATCCTCTATGGCTCATAGACTTGGGATCTTTCCTTTTGGTATTGGCTATGTGTGGTTGTTGGCTCGTCGATCAGTGGTTGTATGAATGGGTGGCTGTGGGCTCCTTGATTCATGGTTGTATGTAGCTCTGCATGGATTCACTTGTTGAATGGGCTCACAGATCGTTTGTAATATATTGGCGTGCCTTTATTGTAATATATTATATATTGTAATACATAATATATTATAATATATATAATATATTACAATATAATATATAATATATATTGTAATATATTATATATTATAATATATTACAATTATTATATATTATATAACTCCTAACGCCTAACACATAATGATATATACCCTATTCCCTAGTAAAATAACACTTAACTATTAATCATTATAGCTTATATAATTCCCAAAATCAACCCTAATCCCTAACTTGAAACACCTAACCCCTATATCCTATATAGATCCTTGTCACATCTACCATTCATCACCCGCAAGAACCTAAAAAACCTAACCCATATAGTCCCTAACTTATAACCCATCTTACCCATTGTAACCACCAATCCTTATCAAGGTCTGTTTTGTAAGTTCATATCTAAACTTAATTAAGAATATGTGTAATAAATTTCATTGAGCATAATAGAGATTTTGTTCCAAACAAAATCACTAAATAGTTTTTTAAAAATAAAGAAAAATTTATGCATTGATCCTATACTTTCTGGTACTATTACAATGGGATATTTACATGGGGTTGCACAGTTTGTCCATTGTGGGGGTGGCATGATCATCAAGCTTAATGAGGATCATTTTTTTTTTCTTTATGGATGGGTAGTGGACTTGAGACCAACACTAGGACTGAAATTTTGGTATTATGGGCCTTACTGAAGTTTGCCACTAATGTTGGTATCATGTCTTTGTAGGTACTTGGTGATTCGAAGATCATAATTAATTGGGATTCTGGAATATCAAATTTATAGGTGGATACTCACTTGAACACTGGTGTCTTAACACCAAGGATTTGTTCTCTACTTTCATTTAATTAACTTTCAACATATTATCTGATAATTGAACCATGATGCAGATACTTTGTCAAAAAAATCCATTGACTTAGAGGAAGGACTACTCCATTTTGAGGAACATTTCGAGAATACAATTATCTCCAGTGGGACATATCCCATGTATTGATGATGGCATTTTGTAATATATGAAATTTGAAGCTACAGTTTTAGTATTTTTAGCATCAATCTATAGCACAACAATATTTGAAATTAGCTAAGTATACAATTTTGGTCTATATTTTAAAAGTTTTGAGGAATACTGTGATGAAATCAGTTGTATTGCTCTAGTAATGGGATGTAATGCCCTATAGTAAACCAAAAGATTGTATTTGGTGTAATGAGCATTGCGCTCTTTGATTCATTTTTGAATATCAAGAAGCATGTTTTTCCATGTTGACAAAAAGAAGTTGTCCAAACTTGCACAAGATTCGTGGACTGTTGAGAGATATATACTTGATTATTAATTATATGTTCCCCTTTAAGTATCGATTGTAATAATGGGGATTCCATTAATTACAAACTGAGTGATTCAAAGGCCCAACAATGTGGTCAAATAATAAGCAAATAATAGATATCAACATTGTAACCATATCATAAATTTTAATACAAAAACACATAGAGTTACCAATGCAATAAAATGACTATAAATCAACACGTTAGATGCTTTTAAAGAGATGGAATATGTAAACATGAAAAAAGAGAGATTCCCACATTTTCTTAGGTTCGTTCAATGCTTATTGTTTTCTTTTCAAAATTGTCATTAAGACACATATTTGCAATTAATCTTATTGATAATTCCCCAATGCCATTATAATTTACACCCATGACATGTGACTTCTTGTGTTACTATTTTACACAGCCAAAAGGGATCAATTACATTAGCTCCCATAATGTTGTTCCTGAACCCAAAGTCACAGAGGGATCAATTACATTAGCTCTGCTTCTCTCTCAAAATTTTTAGCCCTTGGAATGTCTTGTGTTCTTCCTTAAATGGGCCTCTGCTTGTTGTTTCCTCTTTGAGCTCTACAAAGATTTTGATGTAACTATTTCCTTTTTTACACTATCTAGCATATTTTTTCTGACATCAATTTGAGATATTACTTGGGTTTTGCAGAAGTTGTCCATTTCATTTGTTGAGTTGTTGCTGACGCGGAACCCTGTTCTTGTGCTTGCTTGGCAATATTCTCATACTTAGCTATATCGAGCCAGTGCTTTCCCAAGGGGTAAGAATATTCTTTAATTCTTATAAGTGTTGCATCTAAATTCATATAGCATTCATAAGAGGGTAGGGTTAAACCTTTTAATATCACTTTGAGGGTTGCCAACATCTCAAAATATTTATCTAGAAATACCACAATGTCTTTTCTAGATAAAACAGTCTCCACACGTGCAAATGTGTTGTCATCATTTATAACCTAAGTCAGCGTTCCTTTATATTTACTAGAGGAATATAAGTTCCCATTTCCATCCCATGAGGTTGGAAATCCCTTAGCAATGGCATCCTTTAATAAATCCTTGAAAGTAGTCACATCCGTCCTCATCTGCTTTAGCATTTCATCGGAGTTATCCATAAGGACCTGTTTAGTGAGGATCTTCTTTGCTTCCATCAGTAGTCTGGTCATGTTCTTCACACCTAGTTGACCCAACTCTGATTTGGTCTTGGAGTTCAGAAACTTGATCACGGTTTTGAAAATGTCGGGCTTATTCTCCAATTGTTTATTGATAGTTGCCACATCTCTGAATCCATTTCTAGTTAACTCCATTTCATCATTTTCAAAAACAAAAGAATCCCAATAGACAAAAATACCTTCGCTGATTGAGTCCCATAGCATGCTTTTGGCATTTCTCAGTGCTTCTTTTCCCTTGGATACTTTAATGGTATGTTCTAATTGTTTCTAAAGTTTACCCCTCTCTACATTGGAGGTGTTGAGTAATTGTTCTTTTTCCTTGGCTATGTCCTCAACAACACCTCTTTGTTCTTCTAACTTTGTCAATTCTTCTTGAATGGATGACACTTGAATTTGGGTTGTGTCCAAATCATCTTTCAGTTTAGTTTGCTCTAGTAAAGCTATATGGACCTTTGGCTAAGAAGTGGATGGTTGTGTTTGGACCACCTCTCGTTGTTTAGCTGCTAGAGCCTTTTCTTACTGCAATGTATCAACTTGAACCTTAAACTCTTTTTCCTTGTGTTTCCAGGTATCCATAGGAAGCTTCTATTGGTCTCTCACTTCACTTTGTAGCTTGATTTTTTCTTGTTCCAGAGTAGCAATTTCAAGGATTTGGACATTTACAGCTTCTGGGAGCTTCAATTTCTTCTTAAGGGCTACGATCTCTTGATCTTTGCCTTTGATGAGATTGACAATATAGATGCCTTCAACTGATTTTGATGACAATTGAATCATTTAATGTTATGACTCCTTTATCTTATTGAATATGGCCATTTTTATGTTTTCTCTTGTTTTAGTTGACTGTCCAAATTGTTGATGTTTTTTTGTGCCTTCTTGGCACTAGTTGTGGACATTATAACACCTCTGTACAAAACCTCACTAGTTTGCCTATGCATTTCCACTAGATCCAAGGGGTTGATATATTTTAAAGGAAATTTGAACTCTATCCCTTTGTAATCTCTTTATGAGCCTGCTCCAAATGCAGTCAGTTCCAAAAGTGCCAAATTGAGGATTTTTGTGTCATACTCAAAAGCTACTAGAAATTTAGTTTGACCCTCTCCTATTTCCTAGGCCTAAGTTGTGGCTTCTTTTCTCTTTTCTATTCCATCTCTTTTTATATCCACATATTTTGAGAATATGGTGGATTTTATTCCTATTGAAGATTCTCATGCAATCCATGTTGTGTCTAGTTGTCGAATTTTCAATGAAGATGGCTCAGTGCTGGAAGTCTCACTAGGATTCCCCTCAGGATTGCTTGATGATGGTGTGCTCCCAACAACCTACTCAGTGGTTGTTGTAAAGGATAGACCTTGTATCGATACTTCTTCCATTTTGAGCCTCTTTTTTTTTGTCATCTTCATCCATCTCCATGTCATCTTATGTTTTTGACATGGTTCTTTTACTAGCCCTCTCCTCAACTACGAGAGTTTTCAATAGAGATGACTAGGCAATATCTCATCCAACTGATCCACATCAATGAAGTTAGGAAGAGAAAAATTTTGTTGGATAACTTCCATGTCTGATGCATGTTGAACCTATTCTTGTTGGGTTCTTTGTGCAATTCCCATTAGTAGTCCTTCATCCAATAGAACTTATTTGACCTGCTCTGATGACTCCAAGTTAGCAGTCTTATCATTTTGATTGATGGACATACTCAACAACCTTATTGTCCTTCCTTTGCTTTGAAATAATATAATGAGGTTCATAGATCCAAGATTCTCCTTTTTTGAAGTCTAGCTGAGCCATCATGTCTTATGATACTGCTTGAGCTTATCTGCGTTTTATCAAGAATGGACCTACTTGCTGTGGTAACTTGAATAATGAGGTTTTCTTATATTGTACAAAATGAATCCATTCTGAACTAAGTGTTTGTCTTATATATTCAAGAGAAAACAATCTTGGGGTGAGGAAAAAAGGTAGTAGATATGGTTCCCCTTCAAAACCATAGCCTCTAAGAATAATATGATATTGAAAAATGAACCAATCACCAAAAATGGAATCTGGACTCAGTTGCAATAGTGTTTTTGACTCAGGAAATATTTTGGTAGGAGGAGAACCATTGAGAAAATAATATATGATTGACATGCACTGATTTACGCAATATGTGAATCCTTCATTGTTTGGCTTCCTCATGGGCACATGGGCCCACTCATAAACTGGCCAAGGATTTCCAAAGATATCTACATGATGAACACCAATGTGATCAAAGAATCCATGATTTTGAGATAAAATTTGGTATACTAGGTATGATTGATATCTGAAAAATTTGGTAGCATGAAAATCTACCAGTTCTTGATGCAGTGAATCTGATAGGAACTGACAATAGTCAAATTTAGGGAATACACCCCCTTACCCAGATAAAGAAAGTGATCAAAAACCAAGGTGATTGTCTTCAATCAGTTCATCATTATCCCCCCCAGGACTTGAAACATGATAGAAAAGGTTATTCTAACAGGATCAACGAATATGGAGGAATTGTAGGGAAAAGGCTCTGTAGGCAGGGGTTCCCGGAGGTAAAAATTTGATGAGTAACTAATCCTTGTCCTCCCATGAGAGAATGTGGCACTAAATTGGAAGAAAAACATCAGTAAAAGGAAGAAGCTTTTCAACATTTAATTCTTTGTAAATTGAGCATACGACATTGTTTCCATTTATTGCCAAGACCAATCTGTTTTTAACTGCATAACTGCTTGAGCACCAAGAAACTAGTTCTGGGAAATGGTAGGTTTGGGGTATTGTCGCACATACAAGGTTCGACTCCCATAGATGGAAATGATCTTGTGCGGTCATGAAATTGAATTGGGAATATTTTATCAGCTGGTACAGGTAAGAGAAAGACAATTTAGGGTTGAAAATTTGGTTATGGTGGTCAACCGGGGTCTCACCAATGGGGTTAGTGTTTATAGGTGGCCTAAAAGTAAAACAGGTACGATTAAAAAGTAACCAGGTGCAAGGAACAATATCTACCTGTGTGAAAAAGGCCTTCATATGTATCATTGGAGACGTGCTGGAAGGACAACGATGGGTGCTTTCTTCGGATGGCGATGGGTGCTTTCTCAAGGTTTACGGGATTCAAGAGCCAAAATGACAACAGGTGCTTTCTCCGAAGGAATATTTGATTCAAAAACCCTTTGAAATTGAGGCTCCATGTGTCAAAATGTGTCAACCTTCGATTGGCCCTTTGTTGGTCATGTCCTCTGTTGATTGCCTCCTCATCCACCCTGAACACTTTTCCCCTTTCCATCCATCCTCGTGGCATTTTCATCTTCTTGTTGGCACATGAGATAGTGGGATGATTTCGAGGGAGCGAAAAAGTGGTTTCGAGGGCACCTCAAGTTGGTTTCGCAAACCACTTTTGTGCCCCCAAAAAGACTAAGGCATAAACCACACACCTCTGGTGGTTTTTATTTTGAGGGCACCTTCTTGCTTTAACCATCTTTTGATTTCCTCCACTGGAATGAATTCACGTTGTTGATCATAGGAGAAATCAACTCCTCTCCCAATTATAATCTGCAATTGTGTAGCCTGTCATATAATTTGTAAGCGACATAAAATTTGTTTGTTGACTGCACGTCAAAGTAGCATCGATACCATAGATTAAACGTCAAACTAGAGTCACTTATTTTTTAATTCAAATTGAAGGCTTATTTTAGGTATGAAGGACGTAAGGGTTATGTTCAAAATGCATGCAACTACCAAGTAAAATTCAAAATGCGATGCATGTAGCTGCCAAGTAAAATGGCCGCAACAACACTAAAGAATTATTCCCGCATTAACCAAGATTTATGCCCACAACATCTAAGAAATATGCCCACATAGTCAAGACAATGATGCCCGCAGTAGTTAAGAAAATGCCCACAAACCACTTAAGAAAATTCTTGCACAACACTGAGAAAATTCCCGCACGACACTGGGAAATGCCTGCACAACACTAGTAAAATTCCCACACAAGTCTAACCAAAATTCCCACATAATCCTAAGCAAAATTCCCTCACAAGCTATGCAAAATGCTCGCACAATTCTAAGTAAAATGCCTGCACAAGCCTAAGTAAAATGCTCGCATAGGCTAAGTAAAATGCTCGCACAGGCTAAGTAAAATGCTCGCACAGGCTAAGTAAAATTTCTGCACAAGATGAGTAAAATGTTTGCATAGTCCAAACAAAATGCCCACACAAGATAAGTAAAATTCCCACACATACTCATATGCGCGCTATACAAGTCTAACCAAAATGCCCACAGCAGCCAATAAATATTCCCACATAGTCAAGACAATTATGTCCGCATCAACTAAGAAAATTTTCGTAGACCACTTAAGAAAATTCCCACACAACATTGAGAAAATGCTTTACAGGCCTTCCTCTTGGATCAAATCTAACAAAATATGACCAACCTGCGCTATCTGGTACTTCTAAACAAAATACCTGCTCACATTGTTTTGGAAGTACATAGGGATTTGCGTTTGGCTCATACATAGTAGTATTAATCATGGAAAATCCATTGTCATGATCAATAACAGTGATTTCATCACCTAGTAGCAACAACCTATACCACTTTACCTTAAAGAGAACCACTTTGAAGGATTTAAAATCTATATCCAATATTGTAATGTCCCCATTTTAACCCTTAGGAAATATTTGGCTTTCAATGTAAATATCGTATACATGCGATGTATGTTTTCCCTAGTGTGGAGCTCAAGGCAAAGGCCCACTAGTGGATGCTATATTTTTATGTAAAGGAAAGTATTTATATTCTGTTATTCATGTGTTATTAAACCATGGGACATTGTAAATGATGTAAATATTATTATTACAATAAAAATACCAAGAAACCTGGCTATAAAGGCAACTAATAAGAGAGGGCCATGTGTATCCACTAGGGAGAGGTGAGAGGGTTGTGGGATTGAAACTTGGACTGCCAAATGTCATCCTTAGAACCCATTTGACCTTCCATGCTAACATTTAATTCTGCTGCAAAAGGTGGTTGAAGAAACTGTTGATGAAATCGATGGAGTGTGGGAAAACCCTAAATTTTTGGATGGAAGGGTATGGGGCTTTGTTTTCCTTGACCCGCACACGACTCTACCATGGGAATTCATATTACCTTATCCCCATTCCATTAGGCAGCAACAACCAGAGTTTGAATGTAGAGAACAGAGAGCCGAGCAACGAAGAGAAGAAAGGAAAATCGTGATTTCTGAGAAACCCAATTTTAGAGTGTCGAATCCGCCCAGAAATTGGTGTGGGAAGCTCAATCTAGCAGGGGATCCGTTGACCTGAAACCTAGGGCATATTTGCAGCGTGCGAGATGCTAAAAAACCCATGAATAAGACCTTAATTTAATGGTTGAGAAACCAGCTACAGGATAGAGTCAATTTAGCCATAGAAAGTGAAGAAAAACCCAAGTGGAAAGGACGGAGAAAGGATGGGACAGAAGGTAAGGTTGCTTGATAAACCCAGTGAAGGCTAGAGTCTAAAGGATCCAGCAGCTTGGAATTTTCTATGGCCACCCTAAAGAGCATTGGAGGGAAGGTATGGCCTGAGGGACCGTGCAGTAGTGAAGGGAATACTTCCTTGTGTTGGGTGTGGTAGGTATTGTGGTTTCCAAGACTGTTTGAGTGTGAATTGAGAGGCCTGTAGCTCTGAGGTTGAGCTCACTGGATTAGCATCCTCCTCCCCTGCTCCTTGAATGCTTGATAAACCCAACAGAGTGTTGGATTAGCATGTGTGTTTGGGAGAATCCATGGCTGTGAGTGAGCTTGTTTATCCCTCCTTAGTGGATACACATCCCAACTTGGGGGTGGTCTCTCAGCTGAAAAAGTATAGGCTGTACAGAGACCTACGGTTGGGTGGAACATTGCTCTCACATATCTAGTTGCTTGGACTGTTCATCTTATAAGATAAGTGTTCTCTATGGTGTTAAATGATACTAATTTCCTATGTATGTTTATGTGTTATTTTAAGTCAAAATGAATGGAATGATCACATGATTTTAGTCAGTAGAAGTATGTATATAAGCTTGAGTATGAGGTTGATTCATGTCTGATTTCTTCACCATTTACTTGTGTTAGATGTGCTACTAATCTTGCATGTTGTAGATGCATGGGTCATATTTAGTTCCACTGTACATGTTTGTTATGCATTGCACACACTTCTAAATGCGTTGTATGGAATCACTTGGACTTGGGGAAGGAATTAGGCAACCCCTGTTGTAGTTCATGATCCCTCTATGGGTCAGATGAAGGGGGATGCCATGACAGAGTGCAACCAAAACTCCTTGCAGTGGGTTAAATAGGTTTTGATGGTCTTCAAGGAATCTTTTTGATTGGAAATGAGGCAAGGTCATAGTCCTCAGGTGTGGCAGGGGTCCACACCATTGCATAGAGATCTCCAAGAGATTTCCAACAGTACCAAGTTTTCCCAAATTGGACTAAGGATGAAGAAGTTATCGGGCTGGGCAGTTGGTTGTAACAGAGCATGGCCAACTCCCAACTTTCCGCCTCCGTATTGCGGAATGCGGAAGTCGGGAGCACATTTCTGCAATGCCGGGCATTTTGGCGCTCCGCATTTTTGACTCCCGCACTGTGGAATGCAGAATTCGGGATCGTATTTCTTCGGTGCCAGACATTGTGGCGCTCCGCATTTCTGACTCTCGCATTGCGGAATTCGGGATCGTATTTCTTCGATGCCGGGCATTTTGGCGCTCCACATTTGTGACTCCGCGGCATTGCGGAATGCGGAAGTCGAGATCATATTTCTTCGGTGCCGGGCATTTTGGTGCTCCGCATTTCCGACTCCCGCAATGCAGAATGCGGAAATAAGGGTCGTATTTCTTCGGTGCTAGGCATTTTTGCGCTCCGCACTTCCGACTCCCGCACTGCAGAATGCGGAATTCGGGATCGTATTTCTTCAACACCAGGCATTTTGGCGTTCCGCATTTCCGACTCCCACACTGTGGAATGCGAAAGTCGGGATCGTATTTCTTCGACCAGGGCATATTGGCGCTCCGCATTTCTGACTCCCACATTGCGGAATGCGGAAGTCAGAGTCGTATTTTGTTCGACGTCGTGATTTGAGCGTTCCGCCCTTCTGACTTCCAATCTGCGGATCACGGATTGAAGAATTGCAGACCAGAGACAATTGCGGTTGTGCAAAAAGATTAAAGTTGCGAATAATTTTTTTTTTAAATTATCGGGCTTGTTCCCCCATCACTCAAAGGGCACTAAGGGGATTGGGGACGTGACAAATCTGTCTTCCAAATAGCCATAGTACCCCAAGTCTGATGTGACCAAATGTCTTTCACCCCTATGGGAAATATTAGTAACCTCGAAAATTGCAATTATCCCACTATCATAGGTTTATTCTTATCATCCAATTGTTTGATGCGATATTTTATTCCATTCAACCACATAACTTAATGATGTTTCATCTACGTGTTGATCATGTTATAAATGCATTGTCATGAATTGATAAATATATGTACAAGGTAATTTCAGGGACAAAAAACAATACAACAATGGGATTTGAAATGTAAAAATCAAAGTAAAATATTTCTTACATTTCTATCTTTTGCATCATATGCTAGATCAATTTCCTTCTCGGACAAATTTTTATCATTATCCATAAAAGATCTTATAATCAACTCAGCCACCCTAGTCCATGATAAGGCATGGTATACTTCTTTACATCTTTCTATCCATATCTTCATCCAATCAATATTATTTGCAATGTATAAATGAATTGCATCCCACTCTACAATAACTGGATGAAGGAAAAAAATAGATTTAGTGAACCAACCAAGCTTCAAAAAGTATGTACGAAGATAGTAAATAGAATAAAATCTATTACCTTTCACTTTTATCCATCTACCTTTCCCGAACAACACCTCCCCTTCAATTTTTTTGTGGAATTGTCATCCCAAAGGAGAGGCACATTTCTATCACCCACTACTTGGGAAAAATACTCACTAAAATATACAGTGGATTGATATACCATATAGCCTTCAACCATTGAGCCCTATGGATGTGATATTTGTCTAACAAAATCCTTCATTGCTTTCAAGTGTCTCTCCACCAACCATATTGACCTTGTGTGTGCGTATCTACACATTTCAATCTCCTCCACTAGGTGTATGAGGTAGTGTTCCTATGCATTGAAAAAGCTTAGAGGAAAATACTTTTTCATTTCACACATTAGATGGGGGGTTTTTCTCTTCCAATACTTAATATCATCTTTATGGATTTCTTTAGATGACAACCACCTACAAGTGGAAATAAATTTGATTGTGTCAACATTAAAATACATAAGGCAAGCAACAAAAATGTAACGAGTTCTACAATTAATATTTCAATTAGAAATTTTTACATACCTCACGTACTTGTTGAGATCATATATAACTTGCTTTATCTTATTGTCAAATCGATTTGGGAGAGCTAGAGGTAGAACATACTGCAACAAGGATTGAAGCATTATCATTTAATTTTGCTTAGAATTGAATTACATGTATTACTAACAAATATTGTATAAATCGTAAGATAATAAATATTATAAAATGTCAAACCTTAATAAAGGTATGCCAATCATGATTTTTAGCCCCACCAAAATCACCTTTCTTAGTTAATATATTTTTTACATTCGAAGCAAAACCCGTGTGAAATTTGATCTTTCCTACAACCTCTTTTACAACATTTCTCTCTTGCTCTATTAATAACCATGGAAGCTTGATCAGATTTCCATCATTGTAGCAATGCTGCATTGAGTTGGATTCCTGAATGTTACGAATCATTTTAGCAATTTTTTCCTTGTTATTCCTCCCATCTATAAGTTTCCATATGCATTGCGTGATATTATTTCCAATATGCATTGTGTTAAACAAATGAGCTATTTGTAGGTTCTCATAGTATGGAAACCAAATGAATTGCACATAGTATCGTTTCAAACCTTGTGGAATATAACCATGATTACCTTTGAGAAATATCAGATATGGAATAATATTTTTTAACAAAATATAAAAAATAATACAAGTGACAAATACCATGAACGTAACTAAAACCAAATACTTACCACGAATCTTCTCAAATGTCGTTTTCTATAAATGAGACATCATTCTTAGTGGTTTTTTCCCACTCTCTTCATTCCCATTAAACATATTTTTTTCATAAATTTGATACCTATGGTCCTTAGGGAGGAAATGCTTGAACTCGTTGTTCACCTCCTTTCCTAATCTTCTTGAACGTCTAGATATTGTTCCTAGACAACACACTGGACACGCATATTTATCCTTTGTTTGAATCCCTACAATTTATATAGTAATGTTAATATAATGCCAAAAATATTCAAAGAAAACTTCAATAATAAATCATATATATATTTACATCACAGGCTTACATACCACAAAAATGTGTAATCCCTAGTGCATCATGAATTGTCCATGTAAGTATGCCATGGAATTGAAATTGTTTTTACCTTATTGGTTTGGAGGTGTCATACATATTGATGTCGGATCATAATTTCAAAAATTCATCTATGAGAGGCTCAAGATATACATCCATATATTTAACTTGGTGATTAATTAGTTATTTGAAAATTAATATACATAGATACGTTATTGTACATGCAAAATTGTAAAAAATAAAACTTAATTGCTTATATGTTGTTAACAATCTTAAAGATAGGTACTTGAAATAATTAATTCCAACATGACATGCTCTCTCTTTATTGTCATCCAAGGAGGAAGGTTATTGTTTATAACAAAAACTAGCCAAACAGAGTAATTGGTTTTGAGCTCTCCAAATGGATTGACACCATCAGTTTCCATTGAAAGTTTAACATTACAAGGTTCCTCTTTAAAAATGGGCCATATGTCCTCGATATATCTAAATGCAGAACCATCTCCATTCATTCTCAGAACACCAGCTTCACTTCTATGTCGCACATGATTGTACATCAATTGTGCTTTGTTTTTTCACCTAAACAGTCATTGCAAACATGGAACTATCGAGATATGGCGAAGAACTTTGCAAGGCACTTTAGTTGTTACATGATCGATACGATATCTACTAATTCCACATTCAGGGTGTTCATTTTTATATGCATGTTTTCCATAATATATAATATGATCATTAGGACATGCATCAATCATGTTATACTCCATTCCTATATCTTTCAAAATTGCGCACATTTCTCTCTATTTGCGAGGTAAAATATTTGACGGTTGTAGAAGAATATCACCTAACAATCTACAAGAAAAAATATAGAATAATATATTGGAAAATAAAAATTTAGGTCCTTTATATTACAATCACAAATAAATCACAAAGTATTATAATTATATATTAAAAAACTCTTACATAACTTAACACATGTGTCATTCTTATGTTTGAAATACCATTCATTACCTTCAGTTTCACTAGCAACAAAAGAGAAGAGACAAGACTTGTATTTGAGTCTTTGTATAAGGATTTGTGTTCCTTATCAACAAGAGGTACATCATGAATATGTTCATAGATCCGCATGTGCATTCTCATCCATGACAACAAGTGTGTCATGTATCAACCTATTTATCCCTTCATTCTCAAGGATATTAAGGTCAGTTTCTTCCATACTAGTATCAACTTCAATTTTGTCACCCTCACCATGATCTCTACTATGAATTGTAGCATGTGGAGTTCCAAGCATTGGTGGTTTTATCTATGTAATAATTACAAAAAAATAAATACAATTAGTATCGAACCAGGAAAATATTAAAACTATTGAAAAATGTCAAAAACCGTGTTTTTGATATCTTATAGAGGGGTGATATTCTCTTTCACCTTCGAAATGCCCATAGTTGTTGACCTAACAACTCTTCTTATGTTTATCCCTTTGGATTTTTTACAAGGGAAATAACATTTCCCATCACCAATATAATGATCAATTCGATTGTGATTATTATGTATAGATGCAGGTTTACCATGATTGATACACCATGTGCGCCAAAAGAATTTCCTTCATTAGGAGCAAAATCTGCAATGGCACTGAATACAAAATCAATAACAATTACGGTATATGAGCATTTTGATCGGCTCTACTAGCGCCTCGGTTAAGGTTACCTGACATTTTTTTCTATCTTAACAAAATACAAAAGCCATTCATTAGCACAATAAGAATAAATTCAAAGAATTTCACAAATAAAACACCTTGATATTATGGACTCTATGTTTCATATTAATAATATTACTAGGAAACTGTTATATAGTGTTACAACTTCTCCACTGTGCTAAATTTATTGATACAATCCTCACAACCCCTTCACACTTTACTTTAAGATCTGGCCTTCCCCTAGATGGAGTAAATTTCATAGCATTGCTTAGGAAGCTTATTTTGTAATACATGTCATGAAATCCTTAAACTAAATTCACCCTAAGAACCCTAAATCTTCAAGCTGATAGAAACACAAACTTAGCTCGTAATCTTGATCAAGGTAAGTTGAGGATAAGTGGGGAAGAAGGAGGTTTGGTTCTATATTAAGTGTGCTTATTGAGAGCTTGTTTTAGGACAAAGATCTTTGAGGACTACTCGGTCTATGCCTGTTGATTTAAGATAGCACTGGAATTTTCTATCAGACCCTCTATCTTAGTGCTTCTCAGGTGAAGTTTTATCAGTTAATTTTTACTTTTTTACAAGCAACAGATCATAAGACTGGAAATAAGGATAATATTGAGAATCTTCCTGATAAAATCCATGATGGAAAGAAGTGAAATAGAGAATTTTATATTCAGGATTTAGTGAAAAGATAAAAAGATTACGAGGAATGCGGTGTCAAGGACCGGTTGCTTGCCCATATCCAACACGATTACTTGGAAGTTCAGTTCAATCAATTGAGGATGAGACTAATAAATGCAAAAATTGAAATCTAATTTTGGAAATGTAAATTTAAGGATTCTGAACAAGAACTCAAAGAATTGAAGAATAATGGGCATGATCTTGCTAAAGATATGTCTCCCTGGATGTTAAAGAATGAAGCGGGTTTGGCTTATATTAAGGATACAAATGAATATGAGAGGAAATTCGATGAGAAGAATGGTGTTGAGGAAGCTCTTCCTCCTCATTTTCCTTCGAAGGAAGACTAAACTCCATAGCTTACAAAAATCCAGGATTCACACCTATGTTATGTTGATCAATGAAGTGTGAATGCATTTTGTTATCTAGTACTTTTATTGGAATCTATATCAATACTCAAATAAAAGGGGCCTAACTAGGGACCAAACTTACTTAGAATCATTACAACCACAAAGATCATATACATCTTTTGAATGTCAACAACTACTCAATCGACCATGAGCCTCAATAACTCTACTATTTTTTTTTCACCTGCTAGCAATCCAATTTCACAAACATTGACCTTTGTAGTAAACCTCAAACTACATAGTGACTCACTAAATAATTTAGGATTTGAAGAAATGTTAACAAAGGTAAGCATCTTGGAATCCCCTCCAAGGCATGATTGCATGTTGAAAAGACCTGTTAGAAATGATATGTACATAATAACATTAAACCAACAAGCATTAGCTATGACTGCATAAGGAAGCTATTACCTAAAATAGATATGTTAACTTTGAATTTTTGTAAGATACGTGTTGCTCCTTAATGTCCATGGCTAGAATGACATCCCCTAAGCTTGAAAAGTTTTTGTTAATGGATTTTTTAAATCACTTATGCCATTTGTTAATAACGCAATGATTGAAATTTCCTTTGTGCTTAATTTAATAAAGGGCATAGTCAAAAAGCTCAAACAAACATTCAAAATATCATTTTGGGACTAGGAATGAAATGCTTCAAAAAATGTGTTTCCTTTAAGCATTCACCCGTCACTCCACTCCTCAATAAGCATTCAATTCCAATAAAATCAACAAGGTTAAGCACTATAGTGCTAGAGATTCCAACTCCAGAAAAACATATGAACTATTATGTTCATTCTACATGGAGCAATTTTGTAACAATAGGTATTTCAGTCCGACCGAGATCTTTTTTTGATATATAAAAAAGTACACAATATTTTTGTTATAAAAAAATGTTGCAGAGAATAAACTGACCTTGAGAATGTCAAGAAAAAGGAGGAAAGTCCTCTATGAATATTTGGGATACAACTACAAAATTGTTGAAAATGGAAGGTTTCAAATATTTTAATTATTAAATGACATATAATACAACACCCCTTACTAATGAACATACTCTAGGAAGGTTGAATCAACACAAATTGCAAAACTCATCATTGCAGGCCATCTTATTTATCTATGTGAAAGTTCTAGTTTACTTTTCATGCAAGAAAACAACACCTTGAGGCCACTTTGTGAGAATTATACAAAAAAATGATACCATAAGAAGGGATGAAGAAAGAAAAAATAAAAATTTCCATCAATGGAAACATTCATAATAGAAAATAGGAACAACTTGTCACAACAACAAGAACAATGAAACCCTTGAAACTCAATAACACTATGAACTTCAAGGAAACACTACAAGGGACACCACTTCCATTGAAATAAGCAACTATCATGTTTCTCACAAGTTGTAGAAGAGAAACATTCACACACAAGAATGTGTTTGTGGGATGCCAATGGAAATATGCGATTTGCTTGCAATGACTCTCACTGAAGTGCCTTACGAGTAGAAGGAAGAGGAGGAAAATAAAATAAAATCTAGCACTAAAACCCAATAAATTTTGTTATTCCAAATATTTAAAGGAAGAAAACTAACATTTCATAGAAACAAATCAAAAGGATAATCTATTGAAAATGGGAAGAAACCAACCCAAAAGAAGAAGAATTCTAAGAATTCTCACCCACTGGAGTTGCTAGTTTTATTATAGATATTTTCACCTATAATGGTATATATAACTAATCCCTAGTGAGAGGGTTGAGGTCTCACTAATATAGCAAGGACAAATTCTTTATCATTATTTCCTCCAAAAAATATTTATAACTGAAATGCAAGAAAAAGGTAAGGTGAAAACTTGTTGAAAGCTTTTGCTCATGGTATTTGTCATTGATTAATCAAGTGATTTTCCAACATTTGATCTTTCTTGATACTTGCACACAATTACAATAAGACAAACCTTCTCAAACCAATATAATCATTTCACGTGAATACAATAAATTCAAAATTAATGTTCCAGAATAACTTTAGGTAAGTCAATTCAACACTAATTCTATAATTCAAACGCAATAGCCTTGACAATGAATAATAGCAAGAATTCTTGCATGGGAGTGGAGAACATAATCTATAACAATATAATCAAAAGACGACAAGGACTTGAGCCTTGGTTCCTCTAGCCCCAACCACTAATCAAACTCTAACTAATTAGGACAAGGAGATTCATAGTGGATCCAAGAACGGGCTCAACAAACACTAGAAGAAGAAATTTTAAACTTGGAGAACAAATTAATAGAGTTTTTCTCAATAACATGATTATATGCTTGGTGATGTTTTCTATCTATCACATTGATTAACAATATGCTTTCATGAATTCTCACTTGATTTGGAATTAAAAAAATTCGCATATATAGAATTCCATCTCCCTTTCACAAAATGAATAAAATTGTGCTTATACAACAATTGAAATGTAGAAAAATATTGATGTTGCAATTTACCTACTTTTCTCAATCTCTCCTTTTCCCACCAATATCTCCTCTCAATCTGTCCTTCAACCTTAAAAAAAGGCAGTAGAGGCCATCCAGGTACAATTGGAAGGGTAGTGGCTAGAGTTATGGACTAGGGAACCTCAATCACTTGAAACATAGCCATAAGTGGAGGGATTTGCAAGGGCAAAGGTTGGTACAAAGTCATATTCTAAAACAACATGGGTAGTCGTTGGCTAATAAGCATAAGAAACAAAGGCATGAACATAAGTGGATCAGCCAGTTGTTTCCTTCCAACTCCTTTTTCGTGTAATCTCTATATGAAACTATGGACTTTGGTAATCTCATTCTAGGTGCTCTAAGATGCAGCTCTGGTGCATATCGGGTCTGGTGTAGCTGGTATGGGTTTGATTGGGTATAAAAGGTAAAATTCCATGATTTTACTTACGGGCTATGTTGATCATCTCTCCTTCTCGATCCCAAGTTTCCATAAACAATGGCTTTTTTCATACCAAATGGATTTTAATTTCAGTCTCACACGCAAAAAAGGGAAAAAAAGATAGTGGTACATTGTTTAAGCAACGTACAATGTAAATGTCGATTTCATTTCGATTTGAGGAGGTGAAATTTTCGCAAACATAGCTTAAGTGATGTTTGTCGAAGCCAAACCCGAAATTTCGACTAAAATTTCCACGTGTTCGTTTTCATTTTGACACATGAGGTAAAAAAAAACTTGAACATCGGTGGAAACATCGAATTTGGGGTCCATATGTAGTAGTGACTTGTAAATTCTAATCAACATAGGCACACCAAATCTCTGAGAGCGAGTACGCTACTCATAAAATCTATAACAACCCATCATTATATTTTATATAAAGATCAAATTCAAAGAATTTGGTGGTCAAAACTATTTTGTTTCAATTACGGTATCTCATGCCCTACAAAATAAATACTTCATTTGACCCTCTAAAATTAATATTTGCCCAGCTATAAATACATTTACATTTTCTCATACACTAATTGCTTGCATATTTTGTACATTTTCCACATTTAACATTTTTTTGCACTTCCTTAAACTTCATGATTTCCATTTCCCAAATTCTCCCATAACTACATCGCTTCTACCTCACCCCCTTATTGCAATATAATGTTTGCATCATCGGGTACAATTGCTAGTTAAGTGTTTATTTTAAGCTTTTGTTTACTACATATGTAAATACTATTGTGTGAAGTTGAGACATAACAAATTCGTGGATGCTTCGTCTAAAAGAGTAAACAATAATAAATATTGTATGGAGCAGTACAGGGATGTGTGAGGTGTTTTTTCTTGTGTAAGTCGGACTCACAATCAGTTATTTGTTTCTTCTATTAGAGTGAATGAAGAGACCTAAAAGGTGTGGTCCATATGGAATAAACATAGCATGAATTTTGGTAGTCATTTCCTGTAGTTTGAGGGTGAGGGTGAGGGTGAGTGCATGTTTTTATTGGGGTAGACGACCTCTTCATTTTCTGACCACTTTGTTTTCAACTGAATAAAATTGTGCAAACATTAATGTAATTGTATGGGGACATTCAAAACTTAGTCCTTCTGAACTTGGCTTTATTAAAAAAATGAATAATTTTTGTCTTGAATGGGAGGGATAGAGCAATGTTTTAAAACTCAGACTTGGACTCAGAACCGGTTGAAAGTTGGCTCAGACTTGGACTTGGAAATGACTTTGATCGATTTGATTTCAATAACTCATTTTTTAAATACATAAAATATTCAAATTCTCAAGGTAAAAATTTATTTCAAAGATTCCAAACCATTAGAGACAAAGTATGCACAGCTTACTCATGTGTATACTATGTAAGGGTGAATATATAAAAATGGAACAAAGTGCAATACCTATTTGAATCAAAATTGAAAATACATAATCAACGAAGCTCTAAATGGCCTATAGAGTCCAAAAAACAATGTGATATGCCTACAAGGCTACAATATCAACATGATCAATCATCTAAGATCAAACTCATCACATGGGAAAATTTGACTCATTTCATATTGTTAGCATACCTAGATAGTTGATTGTTGGACTGGGACAATGGAAAGTTGAGGAAATAACCAACAAAATAACCCAATGGCCACAAGTAATAATGAGGTGACCACAAGTTGGGTTGTATCCTCCTCAATCATATGCCAAATCCACTACAAATTGTCTAAGAAGATTGCACCCAACAACCTCAAAAACCTCTAACTGCTCAGCTTGCATTTTTTCTCCGAAACCTCTAATTGCTCAGCTTGCAATTCTGCACCAAAACCTCCAAATTCTCACAAATTCTCAATGAATATGGAGTGATACAAATAGAGGATGGGGGATCCTCTTCATAAAACATCAATGCAATCCATATCTGACGCAAAATACATAAACAAAGAGGCTCTAAATGGCCTATAGAGTCCAAACAAATTATGCTACTACAAATAACTACATATCATTAAAATCATTTCCTATATTGGGATCCTATTCATAAATAGCACTATGTTCCCCCCTCCTCTAGGATCTAGCCCTTGCCTCTACCTCAAATATCAAATTTGATCCTCCAAGTACATTATCCAACACCCTACAATTTTGATGAAACTTCCTAATCCAAACATTAAAATAAGGTAGAAAAAGATTCCCATGCTTAATAAGTGATTTTACTTGACTGAAGGGTAAATTTTTATTGAGGTCATGACAGAGGAGTTCAATAACATTCAACAACAAGGCAACAACACCACCAAATAAATGTACATAGAGAGGTTGATGTGCTTGATTAAATTCCAATCCCTTACCCTCATACATGATAGAATCCAGTGGAAACATTGCAATCCTGAAATCCTGAAAACTGTTAAGTCTGTTGAATTCTAAATGGGATCTAAAATTCTACTTTTTGCAAATGAAGTTTGAAGACATTAGAACCACTGTCAAACATGTTGAAAAAATTAATGGTAATGTTAAAATTTTAAGTAAAATGATAGAAAATGAATGATAAGGAGAATGTCACTTTTAGTTTAAAAATTTAATATTACCATTTAATATTACTGACTTCAATCTCACTTGTCCAAAATTGATCGGGTTCGTACAAAATTGGTCCCCTCCACTCTGATATCTTGCAATTCAACCCAATCAAGTTAAGACGAACTAGATCGGTTTGACCAGTTTGGTACCGAACCAATCAAGTCAAGGTATTACTCGATCGATTTGGTACCAAATACATTGACCTAGCCGATTTGGTGATCGATTCAGTACCCTGACCAACTCGATCAAATCAGTTGGTTTCGAGTCCGAGTCACCCGTTTCTAAAACATTGATATAGAGAGAGCACAAAAACTTGGCATGATGTTAAAAATTGAATATTTTTTGTTTAAGAGAGCACACGTAATGAAAGCTAAAGGACTTGGCATTTTTCTAATTTGTCTGCAAAATCAGCAGCATGTTGCTGAACTTCTATCTTTCCAATCTTTATCTTCTGTCCCAGAAACTCGATGTCGGTCTGGAATATATTCATCTTCTTTTCTGACAACACAAATCAATCCTTGTAGAGAACATGAAGCAAAATTCTGAGGTGCTTAATATGTTCTTCAATGGATTTAGAAAATACTAGTATGTCATCAATATAAACCATGATCCAATCCATATAAGGTTATAGAATAGATTACAAAATTCTCTGTAATTCGAAAGGGGCATTATTCAATCCAAAAGGAATTACCTTCCATTCATAATGCCCATGTGGCACATTAAATGTCGCTTTGAACTGATCTTCTAGCTTAATCCCAATCTGCCAGAAACCGGATTTTAAATCGAATTTGGAAAATATTTTAGCTCCTGCAATTCTTTTGATCAAATCTGATTTGTTTGGAATTGCATACCTGACCCATTCCAAAGAATCGTTTAGTGGCTTGTAGTTAATTACCATCCTTGGCACTCCTCGGATTTTTTCTAAATGTTTGTTCACATAGAAGGCTGCACAGGACCATGGATTCATTGAGTTCTGGATGAGTCCTTAAACTGCTTTGTAGGATCATACTCCAAATTCCATATGGAGTGTGATATTTTCTCTATTGAAATTAATGGGAGAAAAATATCCTTCTTCCTTATAGTGAAGTGGTATCCAACATTCCCCTTATCATCATACTTTAATCCATGATGGGGAATAGTGGTGGACAACAAACTTGTCCCTATTACACATTCATGTGCAAAATCATCTTCTACCAGCAGAAAAATGCAATTTACACAAAAATTGATCAGGCATACCTTTCCATGGATGGTTTTGTACTCCACTTCCTTCCTTCCTCTGAAGCCTCTGACTGGGCTTGGCATGGCTCCAAGTAGTTTGGATCGACATATTTTCTTTTAAGAAAACACATGTCCGCTCCTAAGTCAATTAGATCCAAGACTGTTATTTCATCTTCATGCACCTTGATCTTTATTTTCACTACCGTTTTTTTATGGACAACCATCATTAGGTGCATTTCATCCTTTTCAAGTGGCAGTTGCCTTTGGGAAGATACAACTTCTTCTTTTATTCTTTCGACTGCATTTTTGAGTTCTTTGACTTCTTGTACCAGCTTCAGATGTTCTTTGTGAAGTGTTTCCAAGTCTATTCTTTGTGGCTCTTGGTGCATTTTCCTGAGTAGTGGATACACATTTTTCTCCATGGTGGGGAGATCTGTTGCTTTCCATTTCCACTTATTTTCTTCTTTATTTGAATCATCTTGTTCTTCTTTAGAAGTCTGTACATACTTTCTTCTAAATTTTCCTCTTGGGGTTTCTTTGCCTTTTCCCTTCTTATCATCAATAAATATTTTGTTAATGTTGTTTACCAGCTCGTCAATTTACTTCTTCTGACTTTGTTCCTGAAGGTGATATGTCTTTGTGATGTTGCTTGATCCATGCAGAGAATAACCTTTGTTCATGTTCTTTCTCCCCTTTTCTTCCTGTGATAGTCTTGGGCATTTTTATGACATTCTGGAGCAGTAATGGTTTCCGTGGGATTCCCTGAAATATCCACCTTGTTTTGTGATTAGATATGAGATCTTCGTATGATACTTAAAAGACTTGAGATTCCTCTTTTCATACATTCGTTTTGAGACTTGGGGCACTTCCCCAACAGCTGGTGCGTATTGACCCACATCTCAGACGAAGATCACGGAAAATCATATCTTAAGGATGATTTGATAAAGATTCCTTGCTTTCATGTTCTTGAAGGATCTCTCATCCAGATCTATAAATAAAGGGCTCTCCCTCTCATTTGGAATATACATCCGAGAGAAGGAGAATCCTAGAGTCTTTAGGAGTTTTGGTCAAGTATGCTCTGCAAGTGCAGCCTAGTCTGAAAACATTGCATCAGAAATTCCAATATTAGGAGTCTAGTCTTAGAGTTGTGAATATGCTTTGTGAATTGCCTTCATAGGTATAATATCGCACCATAAAACACTATGAGTCTTGTGTATGCAAGCTCTGCAATATTTCTGCTACAAATATTAATAAAATTCTGGGTACTATTCCAAGTTTTGAGATTGTCTATTTTTGGTCTGTCTAAGTCGTATCACCCAAAAGCCCGTATCTGTAATTACTTAGATATCTCACAAGATTCATCATTCTGGTCGTGAATAACATTTAGTCGCAAAGTAATTCTCAAGGAGGATTCACCGCGCATGTTCGACAATTTAAAGAGTGATCTAAGAAAGGTAGCAATATCGTGAGTTGCAGATATTCAGACAAGAGAGAAGCAATCCCAGCGTTGAGATATTGTCCAGTCTACCAGGTCTAGAGGCCCCTGCTGCAAAATTGGTATCAAAGACACAACATAATTTCCAGGTTCATTATGGATACTCATGTTTCCTACAATGATGCTTTAAAATTCAAATATTAAAATGAAGCTTCTACTTCTGCTTCTTCTATGGATGTTTTATTTCCTAGTAAAGATGTGCAATGGGTAAATCATGGATGCTCTGAGTTTGTAAATAATGATCCCTCTAAGCCCTTTCAACTTCCTCATCTTTATGCTGAACAGATATATAAGGATATGTCTATGTTTCATTTAAAGTCCAGACAGTTATTTAAATTTAGAGATGGAGTTAGTGAAGTCAAAGTTAATACAAGCTCAGTAGGCCAAACCCTCAGACTTCTAGATCTTGCTGAAGTTAAGTATTATAAAAATAAATATGGAAATAAATTTGTAAATTTGGGACGAGCTCTTATTGGAGTAGATCCTTTAGTTAGACATGGAATAGATTCTACAGCACTTGTTTGTTGTCTAGATAACCGCCATAATAAATTCATGGATGCAATCATAGGAGGTGTGCAAATGCCCTTGTCCAATGGCATACAATATCTTGATATAGTACCCGGATTTAATATTTCCCTCAATGACCCATGGATCCACAAGGTTTTGGAAGTAAAAATATTTACTTCTAGTTTTGATATGAATTTCGGTGCACTCAATTTACGCATTCATCATTCTCTAGCACTGCACTTCACCAATACAAAAAACTCGATCAATCAGCTTCTACCCATGATCAGGACATTGTTGTTGTCCTGGTTAAAATTGATCCACGAAATGGTGCCCTTGTACCCTCCAAAATAACTTGGAATCAATTCAGCTTTCCTCCTGAGTGGATTATTGATGCTCCTAAACAATCACCATCCCAAACCATTACTACCTTAGACATCCGTGAAACATCCTCCTTTGCAGTCATCTCTTTTCCTTTGTATGCTCAATCTTCTACATCCACAACCCAGCGTGGTGGGAATCTACCAATATGATCTAGATCCTTACACATTAACCCATCTGAACATCCTTTATCAAGAACAACTTCTCTCAGAGAACCGATGCTTAAAGATCCTAATTGCCTTCATTTAAAAGTCCCTATGAATATTCCCTTACAGTTGTATGTCTAGAGTGTCAATGCATGGTACCCGCAAAATATCAAAATCATGAATGATTCCACATAAAATAAAAGATCTCAAAAACACCCATGTCCAAACCCAGATTGTGATCCATCTCCCTTAAGCCAGTATCCACATGAAACACAACTAATGATGGCTTCTTCTCCCTCTGGTTGGTGGAAAGATAATTTCAGAAAAGCATCCAGTTCTATAACTGAAATACAAAAGGATGAGGTGATGGATGCTACATCACAACTAGACAGGATCTTGTCAATCTAGAAATCACATCTAGATCGCCCAGGACTTGGATTTTGTCCCATGTCCAACCAAACAAAGCAATTGCTTGATCTACCTGCCAAAGAAAGTGAAAAGGATGAACATTATAGGTTGACTATGCAGCAATATAAAGTAGAGAAGAGATTAGCTCTCCCCCCGTCAAGACCGAATCCCTCTACAGTCAAAGATATCAAAGAACCATCTATGGCCCATAAATAAATCTTTGAAACTATCAATTTTGGACACTCTCCCTTTGTTCCCGAAGATAGGATAATGAAAAACTTATTCTATTGGGACATGCATACTCATCCAAAAGCATAAGAATTCTGGAATCAAGACCTCCCCAAGGGAGAAAGAAGAAGACTATCAGAAAGATGGAATTTTGAAATGGACCTCTGCAATCAATGGATATCCTTTTATGAATGGAATAAAGAGTTCCAACAAACTCTTTCTATGATGCAATCTAGTCCTCAACCTGAACCAAAACAAATAGAAGCAAAAGGAGAAAGGACCTCAAAAGGACACCTTTGGAAGACTCCAACAGGAGAAGAATTTTATACAGAGTTTAATTTCCCACCATTCAGACCTATTAAGCTATAATACGAATAAGGTGTTGCACATGCGGCCCCTTTTATAATCAACAATGACAAAGCAAAACGAGCCAATTGGTCAAACTTGGATCTTAAAGGTCTAGAAATCCAAAATATAGAAATCCAGAATAAAATGCCTTGGGCCAGCCAAGTCGACTCTCTGTAGTATAAGAATACATGATGAAATCCAGCATCTCAGAATTGAAGGCCAAAAGCATGAACACCCCCTAGTCTCTGCTGAAGAGGTAAAATCTATTTGTGAATCTCTCAAAGATGAGCTCACAGATTCTATCTCTAATCTAGATAAAAATGTAGGAGTTTCTTTTTCCTACATAATAGATAAACTAAATGAAAATACAAGAAAACTGGGAAAAATACAAAATGATGCTCACAAGCCCAAGATAGATCCATCAAAGCTTGGTCGTTATGGAGAACTACCCTCTGCAAGCTCCTTGAGCATTCAACCTTCAAATACCATTCTGAAAGGAAAAGAAGTATCCCTCATAGTTGTTGAATTACGATGGGACTATAATAAACACAGGAAAATTTTTCCTCCCGATCTATACAAAGAAGACTCGGGATATCAAGAGTCTTATAACCCAAATAATTTCTATTCCTGGAATTTAGATGATAAAAATGAAGCTGAAATTCTTGACATGGTTAATAAAATGATGGTTTGTTTCAAAGCCTACATGTCAACTAGTAAATATGACCATGCTGAAGTTATGAATATTATTGTTTCTGGCTTTAATGGCAATCTAGGTGTCTGGTGGAACACTCATCTACCAACCCCTAAAAAGTTTGAGATACAGAACAGCACACGAAATGATGAGCCCAACATCCTTGGGGCTCTCTTAGTAGAAATCATTGCAGAATTATGTGGCTATGGCACCCCCATTGCTGAAAAACACAAACAAATCTTGTTGCGGCTTTGTATAAAATCTGTTACCCAATTCCATTGGTACCACAAGCAATGGATTCGTCGCATCTATCAAATTGAATTTGATAGAAATGAAGAAAAGGTATTTAAGGAAAAATATTTTGCAGGTCTGCCCTCAAGATTCCGTGAACATCTTAGAGAAAAGTTCCAGGAGGATCTCACCTACCATACCTGGGGTTAGTTCTGTGTTGCTGCTGAAAAAATATTTCTTCAGTATTGTGAAGCTAAACAAATTGAAAAGTATCTTACCCACAACTCTTATTTTCGTGGGGGAAGGGAAGTTTGTCGAATGTTAGAAATAAAACCACAAAAATATTGACATAAGAAGAGCAATCACCATTCCAAATGGATAGCACAACGAAATCCATTTCACAAAAGGTCCAAAAGAAGACAAAACGACATGCGGGAAACTGAAGAGACTTACTACAAACAAAAGGATCAAGCTCATGAAAAGAAAGAAGCAGAATACAGGAAAGAACCATAAAAAAAGGAAAATCAGATGCTTCTGTTGTGGAAAAGAAGGCCATATTGCTCCAGAATGTCATAAAAATTTCCCAATACTATCACAGGAAGCAAAGGGGAGCAAGAACATGGACAAATAGAGAAAGGATGTTCCCTAAATCCAAGCCAATAGACGATAACTTCAGAGGCCATCCCAAGAGAGGAAAGCCCAGATACCAAGGCCTGATGTATGCAGAAGTAACAGATTCAGATACTCTTGAATATGAATCTAGCTCTGTAGAAGATGTTGAACTTATGAATATCCAGCAAATGTATGATAGGCCATGCAAGTGTGGAGGAACCTGCTACGAATTCCAGGAATACCAAGAAACATATGAATCATGTAGCTCTCCCCACTCTGATGAACAAAGGTTATTCTCTGCATGGACCAAGAAGCATCACAAATACGGATCACCTTCAGGAACAGAGTCGAAAGAAGTAAACTACTTCATGGCTGACACAGAAGAAGATCCAAAGGTCCTAACGAAACGGTCGATAGCCCAGATGAAAGAAGGAAAAGATAAGGACGAGCTGGTAAACAGCTTTAACAAAATATTTCTTGATGATAAGAAGGGAAAAGGAAAAGAAATCCCCAAAGGAAAATTCAGAAGAAAGTATGTACAGACTTCTGAAGAAGAACAAGATGATTCAAATAAAGAATAAAATAAGTGGAAATGGAAAGCATCAAATCTCCCCACCATGGAGAAAAATGTGTATCCACTACTTAGGAAAATGCACCAAGAGCCACAAAGAATAGACTTGGCAACACTTCACAAAGAAAATTTGAAGCTAGTACAAGAAGTCAAAGAAATCAGAAATGCAGTCGAAAGACTAAAAGAAGAAGCTGGATCTTCCCAAAGGAATCGCCACCTAAAAAGGATGCAATGCACCTTATGATGGTTGTGCATCAAAAAACGGTAGTGAAAATAAAGATCAAGGTGCATGATGATGAAATAACAGTCTTGGCTCTAATTGACTCAGGAGCAGACGTGTTTTTTCTTAAAAGAAAATATGTCGATCCAAACTACTAGAAGCCATGCCAAGCCCCAGTCAAAGGCTTCAGAGGAAAGAAGGTAGTGGAGTACAAAACCAACCATGGAAAGGTATGCCTGAGCAATTTTTGTGTAAATTGCATTTTTCTACTGGTAGAAGATGATTTTGCACAAGAATTTGTAATAGGGACAAGTCTGTTGTCCACCACTATTCCCCATGGAGTAAAGTATGATGATAAAGGGAATGTTGGCTACCACTTCACTATAAGGAAGAAGGATATTTTTCTCCCATTAGTTTCAAGAGAGGAAATCTCACACTCCATATGGAATTTGGAGTATGATCCTACAAAGCAGTTGAAGAATCAAATAAAAGAAAAGGGAGAATAAATTAGAGCCATAAAGAAGGTAAAGCACCTGCACAGAATTGAAGAAGAATTAAAGACTCCTGAGAAATGGAAGAAGATTAAAGAAATTGGGAAAGAATATGCAAGTAAGGTGTGCCATAGCACCCAAATGCATTTTGGCATAGAAAGCAATTCTTGGTAAGTCTTAAATACAAAGAAGGATACCAAGGCAATCCAAGTAAAAGCAGGGCAATTCCCATGAACAAAGAATATAGAAGCCTCTGCAGAAAAGAGATTAAAGACTTATTAAGTAAAGGACTCATCCAGAACTCAGGGAGTCCATGGTCCTGTGCATCCTTCTACGTGAACAAACATTCAGAACAAATTTGAGGAGTGCCAGGGATGGTAATTAACTACAAGCCACTAAACAATGCTTTGGAATGGGTCAGGTATCCAATTCCAAACAAATCAGATTAGATCAAAAGAATTGCAGAAGCTAAAATATTTTCTAAATTCGATTTAAAATGTGGTTTCTGGCAGATTGGGATTAAGCTAGAAGATCAGTTTAAAATGACATTTAATGTGCCACATGGGAAGTATGAATGGAAGGTAATGCCTTTTGGATTGAAGAATTCCCCTTCTGAATTCCAGAGAATTGTGGAATCTGTTCTAGAACCTTATATGGATTGGCTCATGGTTTATATTGATGACGTACTGGTATTTTCTAAATCCATTGAAGAACATATTAAGCACCTCATAATTTTGCTTCATGTTCTCTACAATAATGGATTTGTGTTGCCAGAAAAGAAGATGAATCTATTCCAGACTGAGATCGAGTTTCTGGGATAGAAGATAAAGAATGGAAATAAAAAAGTTCAGCATCATGTTGATGATTTTGCAAACAAATTTCCAGATGTCAGTCTAGAAAAGAAGCAATTACAAAGTTTTTTAGGATGTCTAAATTATGTAGCAACCTACTATGATAATTGTGCACACGACAGGAAGCTACTAAACAAAATACTAGGAACAAGCCCACCTCCTTGGTCGCAGAAGCACACAGAGGCATTTAGAAGGATAAAGGCTAAGGTGAAAACCCTACCTGTATTGCATATCATAGATGAAAATATAATGAAAATATTGGAAATGGATGCATCAGAAGAAGGATGCGGAGTTGTATTAAAAGAATGTCAGAAGAATTGTGATGGCACTGATGAAAAAATAGTCTGGTATGAATCTAGACTATGGAATGATGCACAAAGAAAGTACCACACCATCGATAAGGAAATCAAATCATGTCTGAATGTTATACAGAAGTTTGAAATTCATTTAATGAATAAGAATTTCCTAATCCGAACAGACATCCAAGCCATGAAATTTGTTTTGGAAAATTCCATTAGGAATTCTACTGCAAAAGCTAAGTTTGTCAGATGAAAAGCCATGTTTTCTCAGTACGAATTTGAAATCAAGCACATCAAGGGAACTCAGAATTGTATTGCAGCTTTCCTTACAAGAGAGCACCTACAGACAAATTATGGATTCAGCGCCCCAACCTACATGATGATGATAGCAAAATGGTATGATGGAGCAGATTCATGTAGGTATGTAGATAATGAGATGAGCTGGGAAGACTATACAGAACAGTAGAATCCCACCTGGAAGCTAAGTGTTGGACACAATGGTCACACTGAGACGGGGGTGAATCAATGTGTAGGTAATTTAAATCCTTTTCTACTTCTATTAATCAACCAAAGTTCATCAATGCATTATACTTCCATTTACATCATCATTGCATAAGCATCCATCACTAATCATCTATGAATCAAAAGCATCTAAATCATTGAACCATAACAAGTAGCACAACACACGAGAACACAAGATTTGTTTGGTAATTTGTTTTATGTATTGTACATGGAAGACAACAATCTTCGCGATTACAATCAGCACCAACTGATAAGAAGAGAACCAACTCCTATTCCAGGGCCCATCCTGGTTTTCTTAGTACCAACTAAGAAGGATTGAGGTATCCAAACCTCGGATGCAAGACTAGCTTGCAATTACAATTCTATTCACTTATCTCAATCAACCTCTGATCAACATCAACCTGCTCAACACACTTCAGCCACTGTCTCAGTTACAACTCAACCAGTTGTTGCTCAACCATCTTGTCACTGTCAATCAGATCAACACTTGTCAAATCAAATACTGTATAATTCAATCCTTTTTGTAGGTATCACTGTCATCAAGATCGTGTACTTATAGTTGTCTGTCAACGTAATCATGTCATCACATATTCATACACATCTTGTCCAATCATCTTAGTCAGATCAATTTGATCTCTTTCATATCAATATTGTCCACAACCATGTCCACGAACTGTCGTCAATTTTCCATTATCAATTCCACTTTAGCATTCTGTTGTAAGTGACACTATCATTAACCCAATTTGAAACATATAGATTTATGTTGTTGCGTAACTGTGTTAATTATGGACTGCGTATGATGCTCCTTAATTCACTCGAAATCAGAGAGAGAATAAAAAGAGGGAAGAATCTTCAATGTTGTCTCAACCTTCCATCTGCAGCTGCCTCTGTGCATCCCCGAAAATCTCAGACCTCTTCCTCCTAAAAATCAGAGCTCACATCTTTCATCCACAACCGAATGCTCATCTTGCAAATTAGAGCTTTGTCTCTATTTATATTTTTCTTTTCCACAAAATCTAGAGGCCTACATCTCCTTTTTATTTTTATTTTTATCATTAAGATAATTAAATAAATCACATGAGATTTATTTAGGGTGGCCATCCTTCATTCAAGGAAATAAACAATCAATTGATTTTTATGCCACTTCATTTGCTATTTCCATATTATCCTCTTCAAATATATATTTATTTATTTGTAGTTATTTTTAACCTTCTTGCCATATCATCACCGTGGGTTTGTCACCACTTTACCCTTGCTCCATCATATGCCCAAGGGTTGCTCCATCATATGCCCACAGTGGCTCTTCTTCATTCCTTTTGGATGCCCGCAAAATCTCCTTAGGATGCCCGCACAACCCTTTAATTATGCCCGCAAGGGCTTCTTTGACATGTTATTGTGATGCCTGCAAGGGCCTTCATGAATGCCCACAAGGGATTATTGAATTGTCAACCTGTGATGCCCGCATAAGACCTTGAGAAATGCCCGCATAGGGTCTTTTAGAAATGCCCACAAGGGCCTTTACTTGTCAAATTGTGATGCCTGCAAGGGCTCTTTAGAATGCCCACATAGCTTCAATAAAATGCCCGCAAGGGGCCTTAAGATATTCTTGTAATGTGACCTTTGGAAATGCCTGCAAGGGCCTCTAAAATATGCTCGCAGGGGCCTCTTGTGATTCCCACAAGGGCCTCTTGAAATTCCCGCAAGGGGATAAAGAAATTCCCGCACAGGGCCTTAAACATGCCCGCATATTCTCCTTTGAAATGCCCGCAACTGCCTTGCTGTGATGCCTGCAAGGGCTCCTTAGATGCCTGCAGGGACCTTTAAAAATGCCCGCAATGTCCTTTAGAAATTCCTACAAGCTCCATGCTTGCTTTCCATATGAACCTAAGTCCTTTTCCATGTCATCAACTTATGCTTGCTAAGTTTTTTTCCTTTGCCATGCTTCCTTGTCACCAACCTTTGTCAAGTCATCATGCGCATGCTTGCCAAGTCCTCAAGCCATGTCATCAATGTGCTTGCCATGTCCTCAAGACATAAATGCTTGCCATGTCCTCAAGTCATGTCATCAATGTACTTGCCATGTCCTCAAGCCATAAGTGCTTGCCATGTCCTCAAGTCATGTCATTGTCCTTGTCCACTTTAATGCTCATGTGTCATCATTCTTTCCACGTCATCTCTTCATCAATTCTGCCAAGCTTGCTTGCCATGTCATCAGACTTTGTCATTAATGTGTTGTCATCAATGACAACCTTGGCCATCACTAAGATCCATAGAGGTATTAGATTAAAACATACAACACCCAAACCTGCTGATAAATCTAGTACCAAAACACAAGATATATTCGACATCCACCTGTGAGATTCCTAACATGTTTTATAGCCTACAACTCAGGCAGGCCGTTGATGCCTCCCATGTGCTGCAGACTAATTTTCAGGATCTCAAACTTATCAGTACTGAGTTAGTAGGAGGACAGGTCCAACAACAATATTATTGTACCAATCACATGAGAACTTTAGCTTCATGGCTCGGGAATAATACTACTTTCAATTTCCCCCTCACTGATGTGAACTGTGAGAAGTACAAGAAATTGTGGTGGAAATTCCTAAAAAAAGGATAACTGGGACCAAGAGTACTTCACACGAATAAAGTTTGGACTGCAAAGGACTCATGTGTTGAATGGCATCCTTGAATGGACACATTGTTGGTGGGATGATTTTGGACTAAGCAGAAGCAGAGTGGACCCTACAATAATACAACACGAACACGCTAGATTATGTATCCCATGCTCAAAGGTCAAGGACATGAATACCAATGAATTTTGTGATGATACACATATACTTCATACATTTGTGTATAATAAATTGCAGTGGCTAGTAAAAATAAAGATTCAAGTACAGACACGACAAAGGCAAAGAATTATTGTAAGGAGCACATATACAAAAATGTGGGACCCATCATATGAACGGAGGTTCAGACATCCGTATGATGATATGATCCATTGGCCATATGACCGTCCTGATTATAATTTCTTTGAATAATGGTTCACTTTGTTTTAAGAGTCATAATGGTTTATGTGGGATTCCCTGAAATCTCCACTTTGTCTTAAGAGTCTTAATGGTTTCCGTGGGATTCCCTGAAATCTCCACCTTGTTTTGTTATCAGATCTGAGATCATTGAATCTACCCACTAGTCTACAATAATTCATATGCACCAATTATATATCAAATATACAAGCATAACCTAAGTTTGCAAACTTAATTCTTATTGTTTGGTCTGAAAAAATTGGCTCTCGCAATCATAGTTAACTCCACCTCCAAGGCCTTAACTTTAGCATTATGTTCTTCCCTTTGTAATTTTGGCCCTAAGTGAGCCGAGAGACATTGCTTAGAGCTCTAGTGACGGATGGATGCCCTTTGGTAGTGCCTCCCTCGATCTTCGAATTGACTCGCAAATCAACCACAACGACCAGGGCTAATTTGCAAACAAGGGATGAGGTAGGTGAGGGCTACAAATAATAAAATCAATCCCCTAAATTGTTTAGAATTGTTGAATCAATTTCATTCACCTCAGTCAATGTTATTTACAGGATTTTCATTTGCATCAGCCTAAGAAAGGATGGGAGCAGCACACCATGGCTAGTGGCATAAGAAATGAGGGCTATGTACTCATGCTCTGATCCAATCCCATTAACAGTAATCCAGCCACGTTCCAGGGGTATGTGTTGCAGCTATTAGAGGATTTAGTAGCAAACATATCAAAGTCAGACAATTATGCAATAAATCCTTGAAAAAGACATAATAAGAACAATAAATGTGTAAACTTGCAAATGTACTAGTTACTCAGTACTAGTTAGTTTCTCTAACATCAAGCCTCAAAGGAATATGCAACTTCCTTAGTTAATCAGTATAAATGTCTGCAACTGCGAACAAAAAAATAAAATTACTTACCACAAATTATCTTGCAATCCATGTCGCAGTTATCTAGGAAGCTAGCAAGGAAATCGTATTGATGTCTGTAGAATTTGGGGTCCCAGTTATCCGTGCATTTCGCTTTGCCTACTGTACATGTTGTGCTCAGCCTGGCCATCAAGCAAACAACAACAACATTCATTAAAGCATGGCCATCGAGCGATTTGTTTCATGCAAAAATAAACTTTTTGTTTCATATTGACAACAACACTTGAAATTGATCAAAACACTATTACAAGGATATTGCTTCTTATTATTAGTATTTTATATTAAATGTTTCAAGTAGTAATTAAGTCTTAGGGAATTAATATTTGTTGGATAAACTTTAGCCACGAAAACCTGGTCTCTTATAACCACCTCACATTTTTGCAATGAATTTTTAGGAAGCATTGTTGTGCATTTGAATCGTGGGTAGAGGCCACAAAAAACTGGTCTCTTATAACCACCTCACAAGCACGAGAATGCAATGCATTTTTAGGAAGCATTGTTGTGCATTTGAATCGTGGGTAAAAACCATAATTATGCAATGATATTGGAATTTATATTTCCTACTAAATCACTTTTCTTTCATTGAATCGCCGACGCGTTTATGCTTGTTTCTAAATAAAATTTAACTAATCTAAGTTGAAACCCCGAGTTATTAGTGGCCATCGCAGGGTGAATATAAAAATTGTACATTAACATCATAATTGATTTTTGGGGTAGAATTTTCGCTTGCAAGTGTTGAATGTCTGCCAGAGTGTCTTCAAGCCTCCACAGCTTGTAAAACAACTTTATTTATTTCTGCTCATGACTTCTTTCATTCTTTCCACGTCGATCTGTCATAGTTAAAATTCTATCATAGCTGAGATCATTACCCTCGTGGATAGTGCATTAATTCTACATTAATCAAGTTAACATATGTGAAACATAATTACGAATATTTTTGTAATCTCTAACTTCTTGGTTGGTTATCTCTAACTTCTTGGTTCTTCACATTAACATTTGATGTCAAAGTGAATGTCCTAAAAGCTCCAATCGAGCTGGTTTTGTTTTCTTTATTCTCATATTTAATTCATAATTGATTGCTTTATTATTCATTAATGGTTTGCAACATAGAATATAATGTTAATTTAATTTCATAATTAAGATTATGTTGAAAAAAAATAATAATATTAATTTAATTTCATAGATAACATGATGTTGAAACTGAAAATAACAAAAATAATGTTAATTTAATTTCATAGTTAACATATGTTAAAACGGAAAATAACAAGAATTCTATTTTTCAAAACCACCTTTTTTAATTTGGTAGTTTAGTTAAAAGCACATTGATTGAATCATAATTCTATATAATAGTTTTTTCAATTACAAATAAATTAATAAAAAAATTTATTATTTTTTAAATTTTTTTTAAAGATAACTGGTTAATGAAGTTCACAATTTTTGAAATCAAGTAAATTAAAAATAACAAACTTTTTCAACATTGTGTAAGCGATGAAATCAGCAACGAGGAAAATGAGTATCAAAGTCTCTTGGGTGCAACAACAAATTTCAACTTCGCTACCAAATTGTGAACTTTGAAACTTTTTTTTTCCCGTTTTGGTACATTACCAATGAAATTTGGATTTCTAATAGGTTTTTGTCCATTACAGGGTTTAGAAGGGTTTGTTTGCTTTGGATTAATTACCATTTTGGCTTTTTGTACTTTTCTAGCCCCGGATATCTAATTTGATCATTTGTGGACTTCTTTTAAAATTATAAACAAACATTTAGACAATATTCGTCATAGACATAAAACTATTAGCAATCATTTGAGTATAAAAACAAATTCTCATATTAGCCACTTTTATGTACACTATTCTTTTCTAATTTAATACAGTACTTGCTAACATCCCATAAAGGGTTAACCGCCCTAAAACAGTCAAACTTACTACAGTACACTGTCTTTCTGATTTACAATTTACATTTAACACATATATAATATGCCCATGACATATTTAACATCAATTATACTCAGATGCATAATCACCATTATATTATATTTAGATGCATAATCGCCATTATTGAAAAAAAAAAGATTAAAAGCTTTTTAATTTTTGTAAAACAAATACAAAACCTTAAGATGCAATACATAAACAATTCAATAAAACCACCTGTGGTTAATTTATTTATATTTCTATTTAAGCAAGGACTACACTACCACATAGCCTTGTTATTCAGGGAGGCACCATAAGTGAACTCAGACGTGCCTTCCTTCTATGTTCACTTGCTAGATTGCTCATCTATCTGGTGTTGGAATGACTGCATATCAACTTACCAATCTGTCGACCTTTTGCAAGTCTCCCATGTGTTCCATTCGCCATGCATGTGTATCAGACACAATCAAGCATTTTCTTTGTTTTTAGAATCGAGAATCGGACCCACATGGCAAGGGTCAGGCCTGCCATCCATGTTATTCATTGCTTTGGTAATTCCAATCACATAATCCATTTATGGATCGCCGGTCCAATTGGTCAATTATTTTGAATATAACCTATATTTAGCCCGACTAACATCATCTCGAATTTACATTCTCAAGTATCACTGTACACTCATGATATTGTCTTTGTATTATTCATCAAATTTGGTGGTGTAGACAGTACTTAAAGGTTCCAACTTTGCCTCCAACCAGACTATTAAAATGCCATTTTCTAGGTCCCCCTTTCGAAACCTTAGGAAATAATTAGTAGAGGGTATTCCTTTTTTTTAACAATAGGGAAAACCTATTAGAACAGTTACACATTTTTTTGTTTATTTTGCATGAAATAAAAAATCTTTGCCCATGCAATTTTGATCTTTAGGACAATTTTCAAGGTTTCATTTTAATAACATTAGGAGCTTTGGCTTGGAAATGAAAGATGGCATACTAGAGAGTGCTTATTTTATCATAGTTTAATTTGGAGAGGTAAGGCTTAGTGGGTTTTTTCTTTGTCTTTTTAGGAATATTGATTGCAAAAAAACTAATGGAAAAGAATCGGTGGATTTTTAACAAAGGACACATATTTAAAAGGGACTGGTGAGATTCGACAGTCGAGACGTACTTGGATTAACATAATGAAATTTCTTAAGAGAGACACGAGAGGCCAAGAATCTCGTGCATGACAAAACTAGATATAGCCGTAAAGAGGGATTTGGGCATGACTCTATGGCTGAGGGATAAGAGAATGACGACATTTCTAAGAGTGTTCACCATTGACATCATGTTTTGACACTTCAAAACCATTCTGATGTTGGAGATCAATAGAAGGTTTTGAACCAATGAGTAGCAATCTAATTGGATTGGTGAGGGTGCAGTTGTTGTCCAGAAACATTATATCTGCAAATTAAATCATAGTTGAATATATCTTCATTATCTTATTGATCTTTGGTGACTCCAACTTCAAACTGAGGATGGATTCCAAGCTCTCCATAATAAAAATTCCAAAATGGTGAGGGTTTGGATTTGACCATGTAAAGGAGTTATTTTGCACTACCTCTCAGAAATAATGAGGGTTAGAAGTGGTTGTACATCAATTTGACACCCTTCCATAAAGAGGTAACGTTTGGAAAAGAGGTACAATCATGTTGAATTCCATAATTAGTCAAGGTATGCCACATTCTAGCTATTGACTTGAGAACCTTGGCCTCTAATGAGTCGCCTTGGTCCCTTCCTTAGCTTGTAGTTTGCATTAATATTGGAGACAAAAGTTGAGCTTTATACCAATAAAGTAAAAGAGAACCTATACTAAGATTTTATAAAAATTGAAAATCATGTCGCATCCTGAAACCAAGATTGATTCATTGAATTTTCATCAAATAGTTGAGAGACAAGTTGACAATACTTGTAACCATTTTATTAAATGGTTGGCTTGTGCCCTCCAAGATTTGGCATCAATCAAAATATATACTATTATATGCTTAGTAATAAGTGAAATGATGATTATATACTAAATAGACAATTAGTCAATAACTTAAAAACATTAAAATCTAGTTAAATAGTAAATAGTTAAGCAACATTCTACCAATACTCTTATAACTATTTTGTCAAATATTAACATCTATCTATAAATCATAAACACCCTACCAAACACATTGCTAAACTTAAACATTTTGATGTTTATATATTAATTTTAATGTTTATAGATTGAGGCTCTTTGTATTTGATAAATGATATATGATACATCCTATAGTTTATACCAAAACATGAGGACATCATATCAAGCCTACCAACAACAACTCATAGTTTACCTTAACGTAAGAGAGCAATGCTTCACACTAGTATGCGAATAGTTTACCTTGATGTAAGCGAGCAATCCTTCATTTTTTTCCAAGGAAAAAAGAGTGTGTTCCCTTTGTATCAAAGATAACACATTTTACATGACCAAAAAATGGCCTCAAGAAATTATTATGTCCACGGGCTATACCCGTTTATATTCAACATCTTAAGGAAGTTCATATTCTATAAGACAATGACCAATCATATAGATAAGTTCATATTGATAAAAGCATGCAGAAGGTCTTTATGGAGCTATAGTTCATAATTATTCCATGAAATTGCTATAGATCATATCTAAAGAGAGATGGGTCTTGGATCATCCTCGTTGATGGTGTCATTAACGCTTTCCCATTTTTGGCATATTCCGTCACCAAATTGAAGGCCTATTTTTTTATAGTTGATCAGCCTCAAAGTTCCTTTCTTTGTATATGTGCTAGAAAGTGAGATTATGGAAGTGACATGTCAATGTTTCAACCTCCTCGAAGATGGACACCAATATGATGTTCTTTGGTTTCCATTTGTGCTTCATCTAGTGAATAATGAGGGAGGATTCGCCAAACACCTCAAGACAGCGAATTTTCTTTGAGATAGCAAGCTGCAATAGAAATTTGATTTCCAAAAGCTCTGCTCAGTTATTGGATCTAGATCTCGTAGATGCTGCAAACTTGATCCATATTCGGTCATTGATATATATAACGCCGCCTGCACTACCTCTAGCAGGGATTCCTTGTGTTTCCTCATCGAAATAACTCCATGGCGTTTGTTTGTCCACGACTCCCTGCATAATAATATGAGGCAATTTTACATGCGATCTCTGGTCCATAGACATCGCTATGCTAATGTTATTGAATGAATATACCTCTGTAGAAATGTGCTTATCCTCAAATATGGAAAGGTTGCGAGCAATCCATGTGTGCCAAATGATGATGTAGGGCAAGGCCAGGATATTTTTTGCGTGGGGCGCCTCATGCCAAATTTTGAAGGATTCTGATAATGATGGTCTGATCCATATGTGTTGGATACCAATGATATTGGTGATCGTTCGCCAGATTCTCGTAACATATGAACAGTTTGTCAGCAAATGATCTATGCTCTTTGAATGAGCTTTACAGAGTGCGCATTAACCAGGCCCCTCGTAAAACATTGACTAAATGCGAGACCATACTGGGATTTTATCTTGTAATGCATCCCAACAGAAGATCTTCATATCCAATGGACAGGAAATCCACCATAAAACACCAAACCACCATCTCCTCTCTGGAAAATTCCTCATTGAACATAAGACTTTGTAACTGATCTTTGGCAAGTAAACACCACCTTCTTTATTTGGATCCCATACAAGATCATTTATATTATCTATCAACCTGATGGATTGTGTGTGAAAACCAAAGATGTATTTGTCCCATATATTCTTATCCTCATGTCTGAAATCAAGATAATTTGCATCGATCCACCCTTGTTGATGAATATCTGATCGAGCATGATCCTTTATCTGTGATATGAAGTGATATCCTCATCCATGTAGCTGCACAATCATATGTTCGGGAAGCCTGTAATATTCATCACTTCCAATCCAATGGTCAATGCCTATTCTCACCTTTTTTCCACCCCCGATCTTCCATTGTAATCCATCAGCAATCAAATCAAATGCTCCCATTATCATCTTCCACATCATGGAAGAGTCCTTTTGCCAAATGGTTTTGCTCCTAAACCAGTTCTCCACCAAGCAATCCTTCGTACCAATATGCAAATTGAATTACCAATTTGTAGGTTGGATAAATGACATAAGAAAACAAAGATCGTGATTTCTTGAAAGGTACGTACAAAATTCAAAATACAGATGTTATTTCTCTAGAACCCACCTTTTCCATAGTGCTCATATTTTAATGCTCATTACCTCAAATTAGTGCTCATATTTTAATGCTCAAATGAGGCATCTTGAGAGGGCCCAAAGGAAATCTATCCACTCCCATCTTGAAAGGGCGAGATTTCTCATCATGATCAACCTATGGAACTTTTGAAAAGTGGATCATATCATACTTTTTAAAAGTTTATGCAAGACATGTTCGAATAGAAAATTGTAACAATACCGTCATCACATATGATAAAATTTGAACAGTGCATTGAACAAATTTGTCTAATTAAAAAGGAGTTGGACACTTAATTTTTAATTGCAGGGAAAAGGACGCTTTGTGGACCATATACTCGGATTTTACAGTGTGTAAGAAGCATATGAGTTCATGTTGGGAAATGACTTGTGGAAAGAGTTTAATTTTATTTGAGATGGAGTACACTATGTGTTTTTAGGGATCTTAACTATGGTAAAGGTATAAAACAATTCCATTTACCATCAACGTGGATAAAAATATTGTGGAGGCATAAAACAACTGTATTTATCATCAATATGGATAATAATATATGCATGTTTATATATCAAAGTTCGATATGGAAGTTTTGAACATTATGATTGGGATTATGGAGAATTTTAAGTTTGATATAAAAAAGATATAGGGATAATTTATAACTTATTATAGATTATTTTATGAAGATAAAAAACATTAACCTGATAAGAAAATGTATAGTCAAATTTTGTAGATCGAATTTATTATAAAAAATTGAATTATTTTGTTATAGATGTTTTCACGGTGAGTTTTCATTATGAAGGGATTTCTAGGTAGTACATTATGTGGGAGTTTAAAAATGCCTCAACATTTCGAGTAGACATTCCATTCATCATCAAGGGATCCAGATAATAATAATAATAAACTATTGGAGTTAGAAATGTCCTAACTTTTCGAGTGGACATTCCATGCATCATTAGAGGATTAAAAAAAAAAAATTGTAGAGTTAGAAAAGAACGAGGTGGTGAGATATATATAAATATCTGTTAGGATTTAGTTAAAATTAATAAACAGGGAAGGAATCGAAAGAAATACAGAACAATAAAATTCCAAGAATTAAATGGAATTAATGATTAAAAAGAAGATAATAAGAAAGGGCTAAGTGTTAGGATATTTCAATACTCCATCATTGTCCTACCTAGCATTATTTATTTTTCCTAGTTGTTGATGATGTCATTTCCCCCCTAGTGGTGTGCAGATGTCATCCAGGATCCATCTACCACCTTCTGAGCACTGCATGCATCATTTTAGGACCACTTCAATCAGTTCTCTATTTTATAGGAACCTGCTGAGTGTTCCAATGCAGCCCACCTGAGTTATCTGACTCTTGTAGGGGATTAGAGCTACGGATTCCATTGATTGTGGCCTCATGTGCCCTTTTCTGACTGGCATGCATGACAGAATCACTATTGCGCCCTCCTTAGTCAGTTAGTTGATTGTGACTCCATTTAGCTGAGTTTAGGTTCAGTTCATTTGACTTTGAGTCTTCCGGAGCACTCCAGTAGTGATAATACCTATGCTAGACCAACTGAGGTTCAAATTCTCTTGCATGATTCGAATTCTCTCCAATGTAACATCATTTTTTATTATACTGATAATTGGAACATGTGACATTATTCTGCTCCTATCTGAGTTCTGTTGCAGTATTATTCTTCTGATCATTTTTACCACAGTTTTCACTCTTCTTCAAATTTTCTACTCATTCTTTCTTTGTGAGGTATCCTCAACTCTTTAGATCTGTTGTGACATAGAATTTCACAAGGTATCAGAGCCATTGAGCGAATAGATTAAGCAGCTGCTTTCGGTAGTGCACCAAAATCCTTTGGATTTCCACATCAAATCCTAGTGCCATTGCATTGAATTCATTGGAGAAATCCAATGAGGTCTATCCACATGTGAAGGATCCATATAAAAGTACCTATTGTCCTAAAGCAGTGCTCAATAGTAGTCTACCTCCATTATTGAGATTTTTTTGCAGGTTATTCAATTTTTTAGTGCAGCAGCAGCTGCAGCAATTTTTTCTGCAATAGCAGCAGTTTCACCTTGTATTCGCTCCAGCAGTTGTAATGGACAATTAGAACTCTCCTCTCTCTCCCAGGATCCTAAGACCCTTCAATTATCTTGATTGGAGGGTTGATATGCAGATGGTATTTAGCAACAAATCACTATACAAGGTGACAATGGGAAAGGATCTCGAACCACATTCAGCTATGGAGAAAACCAAGTATCTGAATAGATTGGATGAAGCATTTGGTTTCATGTGTATCCATATTTACGGAGATCTACTCTTCCACATCAAAGGATTGAAGACTCCAAGAGAGTTATGGTTGAAGTTAGAGACCCTCTTTGGCAAACAAGATGAGCTAAGAGGCCATATTATGGAAAATGAGTTGATTGCTCTACAATCGAGCAGTTTCGACACCATTCAACAATTCTTTTCAAAATTCAAATGTTTGGTTATGCAATGCAAGCAATGTGGCATTGAGAAGAAGGATGAGCAGTTGGTGCTATCCACTCTGAGCAAGCTAGGTCTTGAGTTTGATAATGTAATTGTAACTTCGGAAGATATTCACTTGTATATTTTATATTGTATTTGTATTTTATTATTGTACCTCCGACGGAGATGTTTATTCCTCCGGTCGGGAGATTCTTTATTATAATTGAGTTATGTAAAGTCATTGATGTTAACCCTCCTTTGTATTGTTAATTTTTTAGCATTAATTCAATATACTCTAGGATCTTTACTGAGAGAATAACATGTACAACATATCAAGTATAACAATGCATATCAATCACACTAAGAAATCACATGAGACAAAAGACACGCAGAGTTTCACTGGGGAAAACCATAAAGGTGAAAAACCCCACAACTTCCTCAGAGATAGAGAGAGCAATGATACAACCAAAGTACAAGAGATAGTCTTCTACTAGCAGCTCCTCCTCCTCCTCAACTAGTGCGCCACTTTCCGAGTGATGTGGGAGTGAATAATGAGATGATCAAATAGAGAGATCCCGCTCTCTATTTATACTTGTTCTGAGCAGCCTAATAAACCTATGGGGCCGACTTGTCTAACTCAGCCTAATAACCCCAGGTTACATTAAACCGGGATGACCCCTCTACTAGGTGGTCTAATAACCCATCAGTAAGTTACACCACTCGCAACACTTGTCAATACAAATGACGGCACTTCCATATAGAGGAATAATACATCTCTATAGGAGTACAATAATATATAGATGAAATACATTCTGAAGTTACATATACATCAACAGTCCCTCTTAACTAGGAAGGTATTTCTCAACACATATCTGCTAGCGCAAGTCTTCTTCTCTGGATCATCATCAACGAATCATCGTCCTCAAATCATCGTCATCATCACTACTATTGCTATCTCAATCAATCTCTGATCTACTCGTCATAGGAAGTTCTACAGAGCCAATCCTTTTTCATACTTAATGTAGGCCGACTAGTTGTGGTCTTCATCATCACTGGACATACTGTGGAATACTCAGGACTGATTATGTGCATCAACAAAACCTTGAAAGAGCATCCCAGGACTGATTACGATCTCACTGCTCAACCTATCAGATCTCCCAATATATTTTACATGTTGACCTTCACAAAACCTACTTAGAGCATCCCAGGATGTTACAAGCAAACTGTTCTACCTGTCTGGATCTCGATAGAGCATCCCAGGATGTTACGAGCACACCACTCTACCTGTCCGAATTTTAAAGGATCTTTTCTATGTGAACTTTCACAAAACCTACTCAGAGCATCCCAGGATGTTACGAGCACACTACTCTACCTGTCTGGATTTTAAAGGATATTTTCTATGTGAAACTATAGCAAAACCTACTCAGAGCATCCCAGGATGTTACGAGCACACCGCTCTACCTATCTGGATCTCGATAGAGCATCCCAATATGTTACGAGCAAACTGCTCTACCTGTCTGTATTTTAAAGGGTCTTTTCTATGCTACCTGCACAACCTATCCACGGCCACAGAGTATCAAATCGATACTCACCATACATCATCCTAATGTACATCATCACATGATCAACCTGGTCATCATCATAGCATCAACCTGATGCGTATCATCTGGAGAAACATCCTGAAGCTCGTCATCTGTGATCATCCTGATCATCATCATAGCATCAACCTGATGCGTATCATCTGGAGCAACATCCTGAAGCTCGTCATCTGTGATCATCCTGATCATACAATGCATCCATCTGGTGCATACAAAGTATCTACCTGATACATATCATCGTACATGATCAACCTGATCATACAAGTATCCACCTGATACATATACAAATACATGATCTACCTGATCATACAAGTATCCACCTGATACATATACATATACAAATACATGATCCAATTGATCATATCCCGCAACCAACATGATGCATATACATATACATGATTCAACTGATCATAACAAGCATCCAACATGATGCATATACAAATACATGATCAAATTGATCATAACAAGCATCCAACATGATGCATATACAAATACATGATCAAACTGATCAGAGCATCCAACTAATGCATATACAAAGTAGTAACTGGAGCATCGTCCTGATGCTCATCATCCAATGCTTACATCCACAACCATGGGAAGAATCCTCCTCTCACCATGCTTGGAATGGCTCCAGCAGATGTGTCCATCACTTCTTCCTCGAAGTGTCGTCGATCTGAAGAACACCAAGCCTCTCTATAAAGTACTCGAACTTCACTCTAGCTAGTGGCTTCGTCAACACATCTGCAATTTGCTCATCCGTTTCAACATACAGGAGCTTCACTACTCCTCTCTACACCATATCCTTGATATAGTGATATTTGATCTCAATGTACTTCGACCTGTCATGGAACACCGAGTTCTCATACAGCTTCACACAACTCTGGTTGTCATAAAAGATACCAGTAGCCTCCAACGGGAGATCAAATAACTTAGACAGTAGCTTCCGGAGCCATACTGCCTCACAGCTAGCCAAACAAGCTGTAACATACTCTGCCTTGGCTGTACTCAATGTTACGCAGGACTGCTTCCTACTAAACCAAGAGATCACACCTGATCCCATACTGAAGCAGCACCCCATATGTGCTATTCCTATCTGCAGCACTGCCTGCCCAGTCTAAATCTACATAACCCTGTAGGTTAAACTTTTGATTCGCATTATACTTGAGCCCATAATCAACTATACCCTTCAGGTACCTCAGAATATGCTTTACAGCAACCAGGTGAACACCTCTGGGATCAGTCAGGAACTGGCTCAATGTGTTCACCGTAAAGCAAATATCTAGTCTAGTGTTCGTCAGGTACATCAAGGACCCAATCATCTGACGATACATCGTGACATCAACCGAATCATATGAAGCATCACACAGAAGCTTCAGGTTCGATGCCATAGGTGTGGCCATGGCCTTGCAGTCCACATCCCGAACCTCTTCAGGATCTCTACTGTATACTTCCCTTGTCCAAGTAAGATTACATCTGCACTCTGCCACACCTCCATGCCTAGAAAATAGTGCATCATCCCCAAGTCCTTCATCTCAAACTCGGCAGCAAGCTTCCTCTTGGTATCAGCAATCAAACTATCTTCTCCTGTAACAAACAGGTCATCCACATACAGAAGTAGTATCACTAGATTGCCTTCCTCAACCTTGTAGTAAAGTTTGGAATCTGCTTTACTCTTGGTAAAGCCCAAACTGGATAGAAAACTGTCCATCCTACCATACCAAGTCCCAGGAGCTTGCTTCAATCCATACAAGGCTTTCTTCAACCTGCACACATATGACTTCCTTTCATGTGTCTCAAAACCAAGTGGTTGCTCCACATACACTTCCTCTTCGACTACACCATTCAAGAAAGTTGTCTTGACATCCATCTGGTGTATATTCCATTTCATCACTGCAGCCAGGGCAAGTACTGATCTGATGGAAGTGTACCTGGCTACAGGAGCAAAATTTTCTTCATAGTCTATCCCCTCTTTCTGGGAGAAGCCATGAGCTACAAATCTCGCTTTGTATTTCTTTATGCTGGCATCTGCAGCATGCTTGATCTTGTAGATCCACTTGGAGGTCACAACTAACTTCCCTTCAAGTCTTGGGACTACATCCCAAACATCATTCTTCATGATCAACTGATACTCCTCGACCATGGAATCCTTCCATTCTTTCTTTTCCGTTGCTTCTTCATAACTGGAAGGTTCTTTGTTCATAATGTCACAGAGTAAGGAAACATAACTGGTGTGAGATCTAGTTCTCTTCCTTGCTCTGTGTTCTTCTTCTGGAATACCATATCTTTCTGCATCTTGAATGAGCTCTCTAGCCCATGCAGGTTTCCTCTTGTGAGAGTCCTTCTCATGGGGTGGATCTACAGGTTCTTGTGGATCTTCAAATTCTCGATCTGCTTCTGGAATTGCTTCAGTCATGGTGGTATCTTGAAATCTGGTTTCCTTTGGTTCTTCATGATCTTCAACAAGTGCCTTCCTTGACTTGATGAAAACTGAGTCTTCATCAAATGTCACATCCTTGCTGACATCAATCTTCTTGAACCCTGGAAAGTATATTCTGTAAGCCTTCGAGCTTTCACTGTACCCCACAAAGATACCCTTCTTTCCTGAAGGATCTAGCTTTGTCCTCTTTTCCTTTAGAACATGTGTATATACTGGACAACCAAATATTCTGAGATGGCTAACTTCAGGCTTCTTACCATAGAAGACCTCTTCTGGTGTTTTGTTGTCCAATATCTTATGAGGTGTTCTGTTCTGCACATATACAGCTGTCCTAGTTGCTTCTGCCCATAGATGCATAGGCAGATCCTGGTCATGCAGCATTGCGCATGCTGCTTCCATGATTGTTCTATTCTTTCTTTCTGCAACTCCATTTTGTTGTGGATTGTAGGGAGCAATCAACTCCCTCTTAATCCTTGAATCACTGCATAGTTTCTTGAAATCACCTGAAGTAAATTCTCCACCATTGTCGGATTTGAATGTCTTGATCTTCTTATCAGTTTGATTTTCCATCAAGGTCTTGAATTCCTTGAACTTGTCAAATACTTCATCTTTGTTCTTCAAGAAGTAAACCCAAGTCTTCCTACAGAAATCATCAATGAAAGAGACATAGTATACATACCCACTCAGAGAACTAGATGACATTGGACCGCATACATTGGAGTGGATAATTTCCAAGATTCCTTTTGCTTTGCTTTCACTGCTTGGAAATGCCTTCTTAATGTTCTTTTCTTTTGCACATCCTTTGCAAACACCTTCATGCTTTCACTTGATTTCAGGAAGACCTTCTACAGCTTTACTTGCAATTGGTAGTGCTTTGTAGTGCACATGTGCAAGCCTTCAATGCCAAAGTTCACTTGGCTCCATGGATTCATGTACCATGGCATGTTTAGGTTGTTCCTTCAATTTGTACAATCCTCCCTCTTGCTCTCCAATCACCACTGCATCATCAATAGTTTTACCTTTTGGCCACATTAGGACTTGGCCATCTACAAATGCAACCCTCATGCCTTTTTCATCCAATGCAGAGATGGAGAGTAGGTTCTTCTTGAGCCCAGGTACAAATAACACATCTTTCATCTTCAAGGACTTTCCAGAGTCTAGGTTGTGGGAGGCTTCCCCACTTCCTTTGATAGGGTATTGATAATCATCCCCAAGTTTCACCTTATGGGGTGATTCATGTTCAGATAAATTTACAAAAGATTCTTTAAACCCAGTCATGTGTTTAGAATCCCCACTTTCAATTAACCAATCATTACAACCATGAGAGATAGTACCTGTGAGGGCTGATATTAGAACATATTCATCTTCACTAGATGAGTCATCACTTTCTGCTCTAGCCTTCTTCCTGGGAGGTTCATCATCCTCAGCAACATGACCATGATATCTTCTTTGGTTGTTCTTCTTCTTCTTGTTGAAGTTGTTGTCTTTCTTCTTCTTGGGACAATTTGAAGCAAAGTGTCCTATTTCATTACATTCGTAACATCGAACACGAGATAGATCTTTCTTCTTGTGATGAGGGTGAGAATGTTTCTTGTTATGATATCTCTCCCTCTTAAACTTGCTTCCCTTGGTGTGAGCTGTGAGAGCTTGATCTTCATTCCCCATCTTTTCTTATTGGGCCACAAGCCTTGCTTCTTCTTGTGAGCATTCCTCCCACAGTCTACTGAAAGAGACCAACTTCTTTCTTGCACAGATTCCTTGGATAAAGGAATCCCATGACCTAGGTAGGCCATTTAGTGTGGTCATGACAACCTCACCATTATCCACTACTTCATCCACAGCTTCAAGTTGTTCCTTGATCTAAGAGACCTTAGAAAAATAAGATTGAATGGTCTCTCCATTCTGAAGCTTTACCCCTTTCAATTGGTTCAGCAAGGTCATCTTCCGATTTATGTTCTTCCCTTCAAATAGCTTGGATATGGAATCAAACATCTCTTTGGGTGTCTTCAGAGATTACACATGTGGGATGAGATGGTCCTTGATAGAATCAGCAACGATCCTCTTTGCCTTGACCAAGTTCTTCTTGTGAAGGGCTTTAGCCTCTTCTCCCTCTGGGACAGGGACCTCAGAGCTTATGTAAGTATCCAACTCATTTTCTTCCAGGATTAACCCAATCCTATACTTCCATGCTCGGAATTTATCAACCCCTTCAAGCTTATATTCAAGTTTGGTGTGGTGAGACATATTAAAGAGTACTTCAAATGGAAATAGAAAAGATTTGGGTCTTACCACTTGATTTGCTGAAAACTGGATTTGGTCCCGGATTAGGGTTTGTCAGAGAAACCTTAAAAATTCAAAATGTGAATTTCAAATTTCTGAAAGGATAGAAATATGCGCCTTGATGAGCTGATCAGCCTGGTATACTCAAAAATTGAAAACCGCAAAGTTTCACCCTTCAGAAATGCTTTTCAATCTCTTGAATTCACTGGGAAGGACCCTGAATTAGGGTTTGAGTTTCTCGGAGCTTCACCCAACCAAAAATATCGATCCAAAGCTCTAAACTTCAATTTTTCCAAGGATATTTCAGTTATGTCTTCAGATTTTAGAAATTCCTATTTTTGAGAAAACCCTAATTTTTAGGGCCAAAACTGAAAGTGCTCAGAATTGAATTCTGATTGGACAGAAAGATTCCCCTTGATGAGTAGAGTCAATCTACCTTGCTGCTTTTCCAAAATCTATGGAGAGAAACCCTAGTTTCTGCCACTGCACAATGTCTTCTTCTCAGGTAGCTCTGATACCATGTTAATTTTTTAGCATTAATTCAATATACTCTAGGATCTTTACTGAGAGAATAACATGTACAGCATATCAAGTATAACAATGCATATCAATCACACTAAGCAATCACATGAGAAAAGAGACACACAGAGTTTCACTGGGGAAAACCATAAAGGTGAAAAACCCCACAACTTCCTCAGAGATAGAGAGAGCAATGATACAACCAAAGTACAAGAGATAGTCTTCTACTAGCAGCTCCTCCTCCTCCTCAACTAGTGCGCCACTTTCCGAGTGATGTAGGAGTGAATAATGAGATGATCAAATAGACAGATCCCACTCTCTATTTATACTTGTTCTGAGCAGCCTAATAAACCTATGGGGCCGACTTGTCTAACTCAGCCTAATAACCCCAGGTTACATTAAACCGGGCCGACCCCTCTACTAGGTGGTCCAATAACCCATCAACAAGTTACACCACTTGCGACACTTGTCAATACAAATGACGACACGTCCGTATAGAGGAATAATACATCTCTATAGGAGTACAATAATATACAGATGAAATACATTCCGAAGTTATATATACATCAACATGTTTTTCGAGGCATTAGACCCCAGAGTTAAGTTGTCTATGGGTTATTAGACTCTCCTAGAGAAGTTGTCCCAGTCCAATACAACTAAGGGCTGACCTAGTTGAGTAAAATTCAAGGGAAAGATAAATATAAATAGAGAGGGTGCCTCTCTCATTTGCATCATTCATTCACTCACTCAATTCGCATTAGTGAGAGAGAGGAGGAGTTCGCACAAGTGGAGAAAGAGAAGCTACTGGAGACCATTTCTACTTTTGGGGTTTATTGTATTGTTGCTCATTCTATCTATGAGGAAGTTGCGGGGTTTTATCCTTTATGGTTTCCCCAATGAAATTCTTTGTGTCTCTTGTCTCTTATGTTTGAATTGTTGTGCATGTTATTCTCTCAGATAAGATCCTAGTGTTTGACGGACAATCTACCGAGATCGGACTCAAGGCCTGATCTCCCTGGCTTAACCTAAGTCTAGAACAAATAGGACAGAACACAAAATAATTTCCTAGATCAAATAGAAATGTGAATGTAAAGATAGATCGTTTACCTTATATTTGCAGATCCCCTTCTTCTTCGTTGATCCAATGCCCCAACACTACCAGATCTTGAACAGTTATACCCTGTTGAACATATAATAGACAAAGAATAGTGAAAGCATATATCTCATATGATAGATCTAAGTTAACAGTTAAGGAGGAAAACTCTAAATATTATCAATGCAACAACATTTATGGAAAGCAATTGTATTAACTGTATTGAAAAGTGGAGAGTACAATAGAAAAGAGGATCACAACCATTTCCTTAACGTTGCAAGCTCCTTCTGACAAGTCATGCCAAAGCTCCTAGAGAGAAGTAGATGTTCCCCGAGCTAGAGTGTTGATCTACCAAGCTAATTCCAGCAACATAAGAGTACGATAGACTTCCTCCCTTTGGAGAGGGGTAGAGCCTCACTTATATAGGATTAAGTGGATAGGATATGGATAGGGCAGGTTGATATATGATAGGAGAGAGATAGGCTATCCTCCCCATAGGTTAGGAACCGAAGGCCAGCTCCCCCAACAGGTCAAGGATAAGGATCCAAGTCAGCAACCTTCGAAAATGAGCTCAAAGAAGCTATTTTTTCCTTTTAACTGACTTCATCACACCCTGTAATAGAGCAAGGTGCGACGTCGCAGGTTTCATGAGTGCAGCCTGCGACGACCTCTCAAAACCTAGCAGAAGTGCAATGATGTCCCTTCCAGGTAAATAACTTAGTCAATAGAACTTCAGGGATGTATACACTGAATCTAATGGTGGTAAGATTTTAGGTGTAACAAAATTCCCCCCAAAGCATGAAGCTATTTAAAGATTGGACAAGTGAAATGCTTTGACAGAAAGAGATGGCAATGGACTTGTCGGATGAAGGATGCTGCTGCAGTGCAACTGACTCTGAAACTGACAATCTCATATAATGTACAACATGGCTGCCGACCAATACAATGTAGATCCATGATAGTAATGACCGACTGAACACAATCATGGCTACTGGACACAAACGTAGATCCATGATGAGATGATAACACAGCCATGACCAATACAAATGTGGATCTGTGTAATATGACTCAATACAAACTCCATCGCAACCTGGGTAACATATGACTCCCCAGGGTCTTCAAGTTGAACCCGCAATGATACGAATCTATCCATGTGATTACAAATGTCTTGACGTCAAACATGGTAGAAACCATTTGATTACCGATCATTGATGTATACCGTTAACAAGTGCGAGGGAAATCATCATTAATGTCAATGATCCCCAAGGTATCACAGTACATATCATCAAGCGTGAATTAACGAGTTGAAGTTGAACGCAAGATGAAATATTTTGATCAAGAGTCATTGATGTGAACTCATGTCGAAAGTGAGGTAACCTGCCACTGAGGCATGCAAGGCCAAGGTACTTAGTTGGTCTCTAGATTCGATCCTTGGATGATGTGTTGAAGTCGACAAGGATGAATCCGTCGAAAGAGGGCCATGATGAATCCCCCATCATCAACACAAAACATGACAAAGGATATGTAGAGTGGATCGGATGGTACAAACATACGTGAGACTGACCCAAAGTAAACCGACATGATTGAAGGTGTACTAACTGAAAATAGATGAAGTAGTGAAAAATATCCTTGAACATGGGCATGGCATGACTTGGAAGTATTGACATGACGAGTATGACACAAAATCCTAATGCAACTGATGATGGAATCTTTCTTTGAATGACTCAAAGGAGTAACAAGACTTAGGAAGTAAGCGGAACTCGAGGACAAACAGATGATCCAGGTGCTGCATGCAAATGCAAATGGGTGCCATGTTCAAGAATGACAAAGTACTTCCACTAACAAAGGTGTAATACAAAAACTTTCCTTTTCCCCCATCATGAATGATGAGTGCCTCATGTGTTTTTTACGAGCTTGATGAGGGTAACTAGATGCTTGATATAGCTCATCTTATAGATGAGTCCAATCCCAAATATTTTCCGAACCTGGGATAGGAGAGGTTCGTCCCATGGTGGTCCCTTCAATGTAAGAATTTAACGAGTCCATGGAAGGTAAACTCGGTCATCATTTCATGTTTAGAGAGTCTGAAAAGAACTCAAGAAGACTCCAACGGTCCTTTTTCATAAAATTAGCCTCATCGCCCGAAAAAGGGTAAAACAACGCGGGAGAGGACTCTTCCAGTCATGATTGGCTGGAGTATACCTTTTTCGTAACTAGTGCCTCCTGGTCGAAAAAAGGGGTAAACTATCACCAGGAAGACGGCCATTCAAATTCTTTTACAAGCATGAACGCGACAAGTTCACTTGGCAATCTTTTCGTATTTCGAGAGCCTGAAAAGAGCTTAAAGATAGACTCTGGGGGGGTTCCTTTTCCGTAGGAGTTTAACGAGCCCAAAAAAGCAATAAATCGTAACTCGGTAACGTATTCTCATAGTTTCAAGAGCACAAGAAAGAACAAAGAGTAAGCTCATTGATTGCAATCTATCGAAAAAAGATAAATGACAAAAATTCACAAGGGGTGTTCATACCTGAGATGACCGTTCCAATATGAAAATGGCGTGGAAAGACACTTCACAACTCCTACACACTCGGAAACTAGGTCAAATAGTCAACCGAATGTTCAAAAATAATAAAATCGACCCAAACTATAGCAAATGGCATAATAGCATCAAAATATTTGAAAAGGAATATTCCATTTAATTTATAAATAGAAATAAAAATCAAACATAGTCACCATTGTTCTATTTGCCAAATTTGGGAGGAGTAGTGTCATTTGGAGCCAAAACTTCACTCATCGATTCTGGGAGCTATGATCAGCCATTTCACCCACCGTCAGGAACAGGTAACCCTAAAATTCATCCAACATGTTTGTAGTGGTTTACATTTTTTAATTTCAGTCATTTTTTGGGGTTTTGGCTTGATTTGGGAAGGGCCATTGCGCCCTCAGCTCGTCACAGTTTTCCCTTTCGGGAACTGCGACAAGACCGAGTCGTCGTCAATGTCACATACATGGACTGCGACGACGTCGCTCTGTTTTCAAAAACGGGGTGCGACGACGGCGACGTCCATCCCCAAACTCAAACAAAACACAAAAGATGGACTTCCAATGGGTGAAGCAAGTTCTAACATTGTTAAAAACTTCCTGTTGGCGGGTTCCAAGAATCCAAAATGGTTTTGGAATGGCAAGAAAGGGAACATGAATTAGATGATGAGAAAGATGCAAATGATCCACATTGTGTGGAAGCATTGAGGAACTGTGGGCTCCTCAAGTTCTTCTGCGTTAAGGGGATGAGATCCCAAATTCCACTATTGACTCCGATGCTTGGATGCGACCCAGCAATACTTCGTGATCGGTGAGCATGATCTTACCATAGATGTCTATGACATCTACTTTCTGACTGATTTGTCCCGAAGGGGGGACAATGTGATACTTACTGGATCATGTGGGAGTGATCGGACTGTGGAAGATATGATCTAGCGGCATTGTGGTCCCAACGCCCGTGCATCTAGTCGGAAGATTCCCATCAAAGATGTACAGGAGCGTCCATTACGCGCCATATTATTCACCATTATGAGGATGGCGGGGATTCAAGCTCCTCACTTAGCCACCAGGGCACAAATGCTTTATGTGGAGGACTATATGTCTTTGAAGATCTTTAACTGGTGCGAGGGAGTCCTCGCAAACATGCGATCTCAGCTGACAAAGTGTCGGCAAGGAGAGCTCAAACAGTTTGGCTATGGATCTATAGTGATCTCGTTCTTACTGGAACGGGTTCCCCTTTTGCGTCCTTAGGTACCACTGGAGGATAGGGACCTCATGGATCCACATGGCTAGGTAGAACGATGTGATGGCCTGACATGGTGGGGGTCCTATCATCGGATTCCCTCCTGAGTTTTTCACTTGGCTGGAGGGCCAATTACTGGTGTTGGAGGACTTTCCATACGGTGGTACTAACTTCAGAGATGATCCTGACCTGTCGCTGCCAGAAGGAGCAGCATGGGGAGACCTCAGTAAGAACAAATGACCCTTGTACTTTTTTAAGTTTTGTGCATTTATGATTTTTTTGATATAGTGCTGACAAGTGAACAACATGTGTGTGCAGATGTGGGGCCTATATAACCAGTGGGGACCTCTCTTCTTACTAGGAGAGAGAGAGGAGAGGGAGCAGTTGTGCGTCCCGCTATGCATGCTACCATCACGGAGATGGACAGAGTCTATGCCAACCTAAGTGGGTTGACACTAGACATTCCTGAGCCGACGGTAGATGAGGTGTCGCGGCCTATGCAAGTACACACGATTGGAGCGACTGTGCGCTTTAACACTCTGCTTCGCAGGGTTGCGAGAGCAGTGTAGGTTCGAGGTGTTAGACCACCTAGGGTTGTACGAGCCAGACGATAGGCCACATGTTGTTACTTTGTGTGTACTGAGAGCTTAGAAGCCTCAAATTTTTGTACTACTGAAAGCTATGAGGCTTCAGATTTTGTAGAGACTTACTGAAAGCCGTGGTGCTTCAGACTTTTGTACCAGCAATGTCTTTTTGAGATTATATATATATACAAACATTCCAGCAATTTATACATTATGTGTTTCAAATGAGTGAATGATGTGGTCTTGCTTATGTGTTTGCTTATGAAATGAATTATTTACATGCTATGTCTACTTTTAAGAATTCATAAGATATGTTTATGTGTGTGCAATGTACCAATCTAAGATGAAGTTGGCCATAGAGTCGGCAACTATGTTAACGTATCATGGAATGTGCAAGTACTGAATGGACTCAAAGAACCTTTCCAAAAGATGGGCTCGTCGATATAGACAGAGCAAAAAAGGATCGCAGATGGCGTAAACTCGGTTAAGATGAGATACCACTAGTTGAGAGTCCAAATGGATGACAACATGGTCCATACCCAAATAAATGGCATCATTTAGGGTTCCAATGATTGCTTGATATCCTGTAGCATTGTTACTCGCGAAACCTAGACACATTCCCCCCGAGCTAATGAGCTCGCCAATAGGTGAATAGAGTACCCAGGCTGCTGAAGCAAGGTTACGGGTATGCCGGCTGATCTCGTCCGCGAAGCCATAGCATGCTGCCATCTACACACACAGACAGAACATAGTATAAGAAGCGAAGCAAGACCTAAAGCATGCAAAAAAAACAAAGCATCACACCATACAGAAAACACACACGCACGCCATGTACAGTATATACAAAATTACTTATGCATGAAAGACTCAAGCATAGTACCTCTTCAGGTAAATCCCATTGCGGGGTTCACCCAAAGATATCCCATCATAATCCTCAAGTTCGTAAGCACCCTTCTCTGAGACACGTTTCACTATGTAAGGTCCATGCCACATTCACTCAAACTTACCTACCCCCAGCTTATCATGTTTTTTATCATAAGTAAGGACCAAATCCCCTTCGTTAAAAACGCGAGGTTCTACCGACTTATTGTATTGCGCTTTGATGCGTTTCTTATGGGTGTCGTTGGCAAGAGCAACATCTCGGCAAGTCTCATCGAGCTTAGCTAGGTAGAGGAAGCGTTCTTCCTCCGTAGTGGTGTTCAGGAGAAGTTCGATGGCGAGCTTGAGAGATGGAATCTCGCACTCTATAGGAAGGACCACCTCCAATACATACACTAGTTGGAAAGGAGTGAATCCAGTGGCGGTTTTAATGGAAGTCCTATAATCCCAAAGTGCGGAGAAGAGCATGTTGTGCTAATTGGTCTTGTGCGTACCTACCATTCATTGGACCATGGTTTTCAAGACCTTGTTAATGGCCTCGACCTGTCCATTCGACTTTGGGTGGTACAGCGTTGAGTTTTCATGGCGAAAACCCAATCTATCGCTCAACTCATTAACCATGTGGTTCATGAAATGGGAACCATGGTCTGTGACTATTGCTTAAGGAACTCCAAACCGCGCTATTACATGATTGAACATGAAGAGTGCAGTCTTGCCGTCGTTCGCATATGTAGGCATTGCCTCGGCCCACTTTGTAAAGTAGTCCATAGCTATAATGACGTAACTATTCCCCCTGTCCAAGGTAGGCTTATAGTGCATGAAATCGATGCCCCATTTAGAAAAGGGACCAACGACAATAACCAGATGTAATGGGGCGGGGTGGGTGTGCTTCTTAGTTTGAAAATGTTGACATGGAGGACACTTCTTAACAGCCTCAATACAATCTTTAAAGATAGTCGGCCAAAAATATCCTGCGCGCAAAATCTTCTCGGCTGTATCCATCCCAAAGAGGTGACCACCACATGCCCCTGCATGGCAGTCATTTAGAACATGTTCATCCTCTTCATGAGTCAGACAACGTCGAAGGATAGAGTCGATACCACGACGGTACAAAGTATCACTGATGATCAGATAATACTTTGCGTGGTGGCGTATACGACGATAATCGTTGCGAGTCAATTCGGGGTTGAATCATTGGGTTTGGAGATACAATGTGATATCTCCATACCACGGATCAGATGTACTGATAAGAAACAATGACTCATCTGGAAAGGATTCATTGGGCTCAGACTCTACATCAGTACGGGGGAGGTCGCAAATAAGCTCAGCAAACACCAAAGACTTTTTAGACTTAGATTTTTTGAAAGAAGATCGAATTCTTGCAGTCTCACGATACAACGTGAATACTTGCCCCCAAGCACTTAACGTGTCAGAACGTGGTACATGGGGTTCGAATCGGCAATGATGGTGGTGGTTTGGAGCATAATATAATGTCGGAACTTCTGCACGGAAATGACTACCGTGAGAGCGAGCTTCTCAACATGTGAATAGTGAGTTTTAGCGTCAATGAGACCTTTATTGACGTAATAGATCACATGTTCCTAGGCATCCTGGTCTTCCTGAACCAAAACCATGGCGATAATGGTGTCGAAAGCAGCAAGATATAAAATGTAATCTAGATAGTAATTCAACGGTTGGATCACAGGGGCATGCGTGATGGCATGCTTCAAACTATCAAAAGCTTGTTGAGCCCGGTCATCCCAAATGAATGGGACGTCCTTTTTCATTAACCTCATGTAACCCTGCGTCTTTTGTGCGAAATTACAAACGAAGCACCGTAAGTAAGTTGCTCTGCCCTGCAGGCTTTGAAGTTCTGTAATATTGGTTGGAGTTGGAAGAGTGACGATGGCTTCCACCTTCGAGGGATCAATACAGATTCCATCTTTGGAGACGATAAAGCCAAGGAGTCGTCCGAACTCGACACAAAAAATTCTTTTGTGAGGATTCAGGTGAATGTTGTACCGCGTGCATCTGAGGAAAACAACCGTCAGATGATCAAAGTGGAACTCACCCTGCTTCGAATGGGCAAGGAGATCGACCAAGTAAGGTTCCACAAAGTCCTTCACATCGTGGAAAGCGTACGACATGGCCCACTGGAATGTGGTGCCAGCATTTTTAAGGCCAAAAGGAAGTTTGCGGTATGCAAACGTTACCCAAGGGCAGATGAAAGCAGTCTTGTGTTGATCGGCTAGGTGGATCTCAAATTGGTTGTATCCGAAAAATCCATCCATAAATGAGAAAATGACGCTTCCAGCACAATTGTCGATGATCTGGTCGATGAAGGGAGTCAGGTAGTTGTCTTTGGGAAAATCTTTGTTGAGGTCCCGATAATTGTCGTAGACACGGATGCTTCCTTTCTTTTTGTTTATACGGACGACATTTGAGACCCATTCTATCAATGAGATAGGGTAAATGAAACCAACCTTCAAGAGTTTCTCAATTTCTGCCTTGATTGCCGTAGTCTTCCGGGGGTGTACCGGTCGCAACTTTTGGTGAACAGGTTTGATGTCGGGATAGGTTTTGATCTCGTGCAAAATAATGGATGGGTCTATCCCAGGAATCTCCTCGTAAGTCCAAGTGAATATGTCTCAAAATCGCTTGAACAAGGCCATAGTGAAGATGACTTCTTCAGGGGAACACTTCTGGCCTAACTGAATGTGTTCCACTACATTGGGTTTAACTGAGATGTCGATCAAAGTAGTAGGCTCAATGTTGGCTAAGTTGCCTTCAGAATTCATTTGACACGCGAGTATCAAATATGGAGATCCAGAAAGAACATCCGGTGTAGAAATGGTGTGGATGTCGTTCTCTACAGTAGTAAAAATGGGAAGGGAAGACGAATGATGATGGAAGTCTTCCCACAAAGGATCATTCGCGCTCATGATTTCCATGATGGACTCATCAGAATGAAAAGTCCGTAGGAAGGGATCAGATGATGTCCGTTGCAGAGAACTAGGGGTGGAGGTCACAGATAAGTGATCCTCTAGGGCCAATTGGATAGCCTCTTCTATCAGTTCAGCGGGTCACAGAGGCATGCGGTCTCCAATCAGGTGTGTGGTGGCTTCATCAGGTACAAGCCATGAATTAGTAGAGTTGGATATAGAAGATAACTGCGAGGAGATCATGTTCACCGTGGAAACATGATTTGGGGGATCCGAAATAGGAAAAACGCCCATAAGGGATGAATCCTTAAGGAGGCCAACCCCCACACTCTCATACTTTTGCGAAGATTGTCCAATGGAAGGAACGTTATCGCCTGGGTGAGAAGTGGTGTCAGGTGTGCAAAAATCCAGTTGGTCGACTGTGACAATTCGACCCTGATGGGGGAATTGTACTATGCGGAAGACAGATGATGCAATCGCATGCATGGCATAAAACCAATTACGACCAAGCAGAATGTTGTAATCTAATGGGGCAGCAACCACTTCCATGTTAAGGGTTACGGTATTTCCCCCCAGCTCCACTGGTAAAGCTTGTAACATCCCATGAGGTTGAAATCCACATCCGTCAAAGGCTCTCAAAGTGGTAGGAGAACGATTAAACTCGGGAGAACCTATGGCTCTCCAACAGGCGATCGACATGACTGACGTAGAGGCTCCTTCATCTAAAAGGGTATGATGGATAATCTTCCCAGCAATGTTTGTGGAAACTTGGAATTCCAACTGATGGGAGAGCCTCGGTTTGAAGTACTCCAGCCGGAACATGATGGTATTTGATAAATCTAGGTCAACTACACCGATAGCAGCGAGGAGAGTCTTGCGCTGATTTGGACAGTTTTGCAAGACTTCAAGCGTCGACATAGCACAAGGAGCTTGTGCCAGGTCCTCTACAATATTGTAGTTTTGAGCAGCCTGAGTATTGGGATTAAAAATCGATTTTCTAATCATGCTCTTGGGTGGACGCAACACTGATTCGAAAGAAGGCTTCTCAATGGTGAGAGGCACAGCTGGTACAGTGACATCGGGCATCGAAGTGGAATCTTTTTCAGTATTACTTCCACCAGGTTCTTTGGCTGGAACAGGGTCATATGAAGGAGAACGAGTGTTCAAGTTGATAGTCTCATTACGTACCATGAGAACATGTGCGGTGTTGGATGCTTCTCCTTGGGAAGAAGAAGTGTGAGCGATCGACTGTTGATTTTGAGCAGGGAAAGGATCGTTGAGAACTGTGGATGTGGGTTTGCCCTTAAGAAATTTTTAAACTTCATCTCTATGGGGACACTCCTTAGAAAAATGATCATCACCACACAGTAGACAAGGAAAATTTAACTTCCTTTTCCGTTTGGTATCATCAGGGGTGCTCTTTTGTTCCTGTTGGACGGAATATTTCTTAGGTTTCCCCTTGTTTTTCTTCTTACCACCAGACTTCTGAGGTGAAGCTGATGAAACAGAATTCACCTCTTCGGTAGAATCAGGGGTGGATGATTTGGTGGTGCTGAGACCAGCCTGCATTGGTGATCGGGATGAACCCTAGGGGTTCGAAGAACCAACAGGTTGATGAGAAGGCTGAGTGTGGAGGGATCCAATGATGCCATCGGCTTGGGGTCCCTTGGGTGGTTTCGCAAGGTCATTAGCGTCGCGGGGTACATCGGGAAGAATATCAAACAATGTGCCAGATTGAGTATAAACTAAGTATAGCACATGGGCGTGAGCGATGGCTTGTTCTTTAGTGACGGCACCTCCCATGGCGAGATCTCGTGCTATGGTAGGGATGAGAGACTTTGTGAACCAGTCTGCTAAGAGTTGATATGGAATTGGAGCTTTAATGAGACGACGTCTCCTTCGCCACTCATGGATATGATCTGAAATGTGAGTGGCGGTATTCTGATGGAGCAAAGTTAAAAGCTCAATACCAGTTTCATACTGTATAGGCAGCTGGAAATGAGTCAAAAAAATCATGGCAAGAGAACCAAAATCAGGAAAAGAGTGGGTGGTAATTCGATGTACCACTTGGTAGCCGAACTGGTGAGAGTCCTTTGAAACAATCTAAGATGGATCGAGTCATTTATCAAGGAGTTAGATGAACACCATAAATGTTATGTCATCACGTGGTTTTTAGGATCTTCACCCGGCTTGCCATTAAATTTCAGGATATCAGACGGAAGTTTCACCGGAATAGGTGGCCAGTTAGTTTCGTGGTAAATAGGGTCGTTGGTTAAACGAGACAGGTCAGGTAGGTCCAAAGTAGCCAAAAAGGGAAGCTGTGGATTAGGTTTTGCGTACTGATAATACGGATAAGGCATGTAAGGACCAGTATGACCATAAGGTGTACCAGGAGGAAATTGGCCGTAGGGGTATGTGCCGCTCGAACCAAAAGAAGGTCCGCTACCATAGTGGGGTGGTCCATTACCATAATAAGGTGGCCCATGACCATAAGGTGGTGGCCCACCTCCACCGCCGGGAGGGGGTGGGCCACCGCCAAATAGGGGTGGTCCGTCACCACCGTCGGGGTAAGATGGGCCTCCACCTCCTCTGCCGGGAGGAGGTGGTGGTCCACCACCACTTCTAGAATAGGATGGGCCTCCACCGCCTCCGTCGGGAGGAGATGGTGGTCCACTACCGCCGCTACCAGATGGGTAAGGACCTCCTCCGCTGCCTCCACCATAGTGGGGTGGTGGACCGCCACCAAGATAAGATGATCCTCCACCACCGCCACCGCCAGGAGGTGGTGGTGGTCGTCCTCCGCCGCCTCCTCCAGGGGGAGGTGGGTCGACCGAAATGAGGTGGTCCTTCGCCAGAAGGTAAAGGTCCACCTCCTCCAGATTTGTGTGGGGGCCCTCCACCTCCGATGGGAGGCGGGGGTGGACCAATGGAAGGTAGAGGGACTTGAGGGACTATAAGTGGGGGTCCATGTTGTAAAACATTTTTCTATCCCCAAAGAGTGTAAGGATTACCGAGGTAGGGTACCCCGTAGATTAAGTTGACCCAGCATAGGGTTAGGGTAACTTGGATACGCTTGACTCGATGGAGGTTGAATTACATTGGATGGTCCTCCAGCATGGGATAGTCCCGTAGTGGAAGGTCCAGGAGGTAGCGAATTGTCGATGGTAGGTCCAATGGGGACTCCAACTGTGGTATTATGGTTAAGAGACGGGGGTTTACTCCCAGCAAAAACTTGGTGATCACTCGGTAAAGGTTGACCCAACGTTGGTTGTTGTTTATTCACCGTAGGGTTAATGTTACTTGTAAAAAAGGTAGGGGGTAAAGAGTATCCTCCCCTCAAAGTTTGAGGTGGGGGAACAGGTAACGTAACCGTGGTGGTTACAGGTGTGTTGGACTGTTGTTGTTCAATAGGTTGGGCAATAGGAAGTATTAAACCGGTCTCTTGTTTAGGAGATGCATGTACAAGTTGACCAGTTTCAGAAGTGGTCATGTGTTGCGTGGATGATTCCGATGACTCGAAATATAAAGAACGACCTAGGATCGGTCGGTCGTTGAATCTTATTTGAAAGTTCCGACTTCGAAATTCCTCACCCATGGCACGTAAACAAGCCAGTTGCTCGCGATAAGGTGTCAAGCGATCGTTGGGACTAGCCTGACTGGGTGGGGGTGCAATGGAAAAATGAGCCATTGGGTGATCGGTAGAAGATGTCCAATAAGCTACTGATGGACTAGCAGCGGTTGTGGGGTCGTCCTAGGGTTGGTTTATCCATTCCAATGACCCAAGCTCTCCCGAAGCAACGAGAGGCAAGTCTTGTGAAGTGGGGAATTGTGCTTCTTCACCCTGTGGAGGATGAGAGGCAGGTGAATCTGAAGGAGTATGAGGAAACAAAAGTCCTCCAACATTCAAAGTGGGGTTTTCCACTTCATGTGACCCGACCCTGGCATGTGTATCCATCCTTACCCTCAAAATTACCTCCTGATTAAGGGGATATTCGGGTGGTAAGTTTTGAATTCTACAGGACCTTCTCCAAGGAAATTCAGCCAGAGTGACTGAAACAAGAGTTTCTCCTAAGGCAAGCTAAAAGAAAGTAGGCCAGAAAAAACCCTACACAAACTAAGTCCACAAGCAAACTTATGTTATAAGAGTGGATTCAACAGTATGGAACCTCACAGGATTTTCAAGGATTCGCAACTCGCGATATACCGCAGGGTCCAACAATATGACGTGACAAGGAGGATTGGGACCGTACCCTTGCCTGCATACCCGATTACCTGGACGATACGTGCGTAGTAGCTCCCCGAGTGTTGCTCTCGGTGTATTGCTCCGCCAAGACGGCCAAAAGGTTAACTCAGTTGGTTTCAGGAATCCTAAGGGTGTCTCTCGATATACGCAAGGTACGTGGGAGCTCAAATCCATAGTGGTGTTGTCTAATGCACAACCATTCGGCAAGAGACCTTCCAATATACTACCGAGTACATGATACACCCTTCGATATATGCCAAGTACTCAAGATGACTTGGTGGGTACGTGAAGGAGCTCGATATACCGATAAGTACGTGGAAGACTACAATACCTCTGGGATACAGTGCTGGCAAATAACGACAGCTGCCACGCTTAACGACGCCGGAACACGCCTCTAACTTACACACAAGTTTCTAAATATTTTACCCTAGTTCTACCGTTAATTTTATCTAGACAGTTAGGTGAATGCATGAGGTGAGTACATAATCGGAAACATAATGCAAGCCCTAGCTACATGCAAAAAGTATGCTTTTCTTTCGATGAATGCTACTTATGGGAAGGAGAAATCTTCTTTTCTTTCCAACAACTTCACCAAAACAATGCAATGCAACATAATCCCAAATATACGAAAAATGACATTGAAACATTCCTTTCCTTTGTCAACAAAACACAAAATTTTCACAACACTACTAAGCCAAATCAAAACATGTTTTTCTTTTTCTTTTATCTTTTCAAAAACGATGCTAAGTAATGAAAAGAGAGAGATAGTAAGTAGACATGCAAGATTTTCACTTTCACTATGATTGCCTAAAACATAATAAATTAAAAGGTACAATGTGACTTTTTCAAGCATGGAACTACTTTTGCAAAACTGAAAACTATCCAAGTTTCTCAAGAAGATGAATGATTCATAATTCATGAAAAACGCAGCAATACAATTCTTCTTCAATTTTCCAAAAGATTTGTAAATGAAACATTCCAATGCATGAACAATTCTTCAAATGATTTCGAAAATGGTGGAAACAAAGAACCCTTAATCTTTCAACGGATGCATCAAAACAATAATTTGATAACAGTTATGCTTTTACACATGGATTTTTGAAATGAAAATATCACTTGCAATACTCTAACAACTCAGAAAATATCAAGAGAAAGTGAGCACTCAATGGACTGAAAATACATTCAAACACTCAAAGTCAAACAATAACAAGCAGCACTAAAGCAAACAAGGCTCACAAAAAGAATGCAAGTGAGGTCTGAGGCTGATCCAATGCACTTGATCAGATCAGGATAGGAGAGGAGGGAAAACAAGGGTGAGTGGATGAAGGTGGGGGAGACCAAAGTGTCCTCCACTACCAAAATGACAAACTTGTCCAAGATGGAACCCAAAACAACTCCAACAACCAAACAACTCAAACACATACAACAAAAAGGATCTCTGATTGGATCATACAGTGCAGAGGGAGTCTACATACAAACCACACTCAAAACAGAAGAGGAGAAAAGGTGCCTATATGGAAAAAAAGGGTAGATCAGCGCACTTTGTGCTTATACACAGTGCGATGTCACAGTTCACCAATGCGGGGAGTGCGACGGTGTCGCAGAAGGTCAGTGACAGGGTTGCGACGACAGGCCAACAGACAAAGAACAAAGACCAAAAAAGACACAGTGTCGCTCTGTGTATATCACCCAGGTGCGACATGCGAGATCTAAGTTCAAATATTAGTCAAATCTCCAAGTAATGAGCAGTAAACAGGTTTGAAAATGAGTTATGCAAACTCAGAGGAAGGTAATCAGACTCTTCTAAGTGAATATCTGATGGTGAAACTACCTCAAGAAGCAAGTGGCAAACAAGATGGCTTGGCAAGAAGTCAACTGAAAATAACATTCAAATGACACCTATGAAGCAATGTTCTCCCCAGTATGGTCTCCAGATTTGTTTGACGGACAATCTACCGAGAGCGGACTCAAGGCCTGATCTCCCTAGCTTAACGTAAGTCTAGAACAAATAGGACAGAACACAAAATACTTTCCTAGATCAAATAGAAATGCAAATGTAAAGATAGATCGTTTACCTTAGAGTTGCAGATCCCCTTCTTCTTCGTTGATCCGATGCCCCAACGCTGCCAGATATTGAACAGTTATACCCTGTTGAACATATAATAGACCAATAATAGTGAAATCATATATCTCATATGATAGATCTAAGTTAACATTTAAGGAGGAAAACTCTAAATATTATCAATGCGACAACATTTATGGAAAGCAATTGTATTAACTGTATTGAAAAGTGGAGAGTACAATAGAAAAGAGGATCACAACCATTTCCTTAACGTTGCAAGCTCCTTTCGACAAGTCATGCCAAAGATCCTAGAGAGAAGTAGATGTTCCCCAAGCTAGAGTGTTGATCTACCAAGCTAATTCCACCAGCATAAGAGTACCATATACTTCCTCCCTTTGGAGAGGGGTAGACCCTCACTTATATAGGACTAAGTGGATAGGATATGGATAGGGTAGGTTGAGATATGATAGGAGAGAGATAGGGGATCCTCCCCATAGGTTAGGAACCGAAGGCCAGCTCTCCCAACAAGTCAAGGATAAGGATCCAAGTCAGAAACCTTCAAGAATGAGCTCGAAGAAGCTATTTTTTCCTTTTAACTGACTTCGTCGCACCCTGTAATAGAGCAAGGTGTGACGTCGTAGGTTCCATGAGTGTAGCCTGCGACGACCTCTCAAAACCTAGCAGAAGTGCAATGATGTCCCTTCCAGGTAAATGACTTAGTCAGTAGAACTTCAGGGATGTATACACTGAATCTAATGGTGGTAAGTTTTAGGTGTAACACCTAGATAATCTTAAATTAAATTGTGAAAATCTAACATGGTATCAGAGCTAACCTGAGAAGAAGACATTGTGCAGCTGCAAAATCTAGGGATTCTTAATTTTTGGGTTTCTCTCCACAAATCATCAGCAAAAGGAGGCTAGGATAACTCACCTAAGGAAGGTGCATCTTTCTGTCGAAACAGAAATTGATTCCGAGCTTTTTCAATTTTCGGCATGTCACTGCTATGGGAAATTAGGGCTTTTCACAGAAGAGGAATTTAGGATTGCTTTCAGCATGGGGAGATGCTCCTCATCAAAATCGAAATTTATATACCAAGATCAAAGTTTTTGGTAGGGTAGAACCCCGAGATAATTCAAACCCTAATTTGACTTTGGACGAGAAAAATCAGAAAAAGCCAAAAACTACAGATCCGAAATTCGCAAGTCAATTTTCAAGGGTTAATTTTTGGAATCTTCATAAACCAAGTGCACCAGCATACTCTCCTCATCAAGGAGAGTCTTCCTGTGAAAGCATAATTCAATTCCAAGAACTTTCATTTTTCGACTCATCATGGCTGCCGGAGGAAAACTAGGGCATCAGATATTTTGGGTTTTTGTTGACTTATTTATGGAAGTGAGTACATTGGAAAACTCTCCTTGAGGAGGCACATCTATCTGTCCAACTAGAAGTTCCAAATTCCAACTTTGGAAAATTAGGGTTTCTCTAACAAACCTTAGGCCAACCAGCTCCAAATCAAGCTTCAGCAAATCAAGTGGTAAGACCTAAAGCCTTTCTATTTCCATTTGAGTTTCTCATTAAAGATGTCTCACCACACCAAGCTTGATTATAAGCTTGAAGGGGCTGATAAATTTCGAGCATCGAAGTATAGGATTGGGCTTGTCCTAGAAGAGAATGAATTGGACACCTATGTGAATGAAGAGGTTCCAGTTCCATAAGGAGATGGGGCTAAAGCCTTACACAAGAAGAACCTGGTTAAGGCTAAGAGAATCAAGGACCATCTCATACCACATGTGTCATCTCTGAAGACACCTGAAGAGATGTTTGATGCCTTGACCACCTTTTTTGAAGAGAGGAATATAAATAGGAATATGACATTGAGGAACCAATTGAAGAATGTCAAGATACAAAATGCAGAGACCATGCAATCCTACTTTACAAGGGTCTCTTAGATAAAAGAACAACTTGAAGTTGTGGGAGAATATATAGAGAATGGAGAAATAGTAATGACCACCTTGAATGGTCTTCCTAGGTCATGGGATTCCTTCATTCAAGGAATTTGTGCAAGAAGAAATTTGATCACCTTTAGTAGGTTGTGTGAGGAGTGCTCATAGGAAGAAACTCGAATTGTAGCTTGAGAAGAAAAGATGGGTAATGAAGACCAGGCTCTCACAACACATACCAGGAAGAACAACAACAAGAGGGAGTGTCCTCATCACAAGAAGGGTAAACACCACCACTAGAATCATAGGGAGAACCTTGGAGGATCCAAGAGAGATCTTTCTCACATTCGATGTTATACTTGTGATGAGAAGGGGCACTATTCCAGAGATTGTCCCAGGAACAAAAGCAACTCCCACAAGAAGAAGAACAACAAGAAAAGACATCATGCTCACATTGCAGAGGATGATGAACCTCCAAGGAAGAGAACCAAAGAAGATCATGAAGATTCTTCAAGTGATGAAGAATATGTATTATAATGAAGGTAACCAGCTACAAGGGTTTATTTAGAAGGTTCCACCTCATAAGGTGAACGTAGAGATGACTTTCAGTATTACATGAAAGGAGTAGAAGAAGCTACTGCAGAGTCGGACTCCATAAAACAAATAAATATCAATAATCTATGGAAGAACCTCTCATCCATTTCCAACATTGGCTAAGGTGCACACTATCAGAGACTCTAGTAGTTCCTGCAAGGAAGCAAAAATCAAGAGGGAGAACACTCCAGTAGTTCCTACAAGGAAGCAAAGATTGAGAGGGAGTCCACCCAACAACCAAACAAAGATAAGTATTTGAATTTCCGTTTCTTGTATATATGATTACTTAAATAATGTTTTTTATTCATGTACATACTTATGTTCCTAGATTTAGGATGTATATCATGCATGTTAGAAAATTTGAATTAATGAACAAGATACTACTAATATGCAAGTAATGGGTAAGTGGCCTATGGTACTGTACAACATCCCATTGCTACTTATCTAGAATGAAACCTCTTTCCTGACTTGTTGGGAGTAGTGCACACTCTTAACAATGTTCTGGTAGATATGGAAGGCATCTAGGAAGTTACCATATGAATATGGGATATGGATGTATGTTGTGTTGAATCAATGGCTAAGATAGTTGCATGACTATGTGAACTATGTCTTTATGCATAAGAATTTATTCTGAAAAAATTATGAAATGTTTCTAATCACGCAACTAAATTGACTTGTAGGAAAGATCGTGTACTACAAGAGAGACTTGTTTCGAAGAAAAAGTGACGATGATTCTGCTAGAAGATTTATGAATTCAAGAAGAAGACACTAAAGAACCTGAAGTTCCCGGGATCCGAAATACAATAATGGAAGAAGCGATTCTAGAAGAATATGAAGAACACGAGATGGAATACCCACAGGAACCTGTAGATCCACCACGTAAGAAGAATTCTCACAAGAGGAAGCCAGCATGGGTACAAGAAGCAATTCAAGATGCAGAGAGATATGGTTCTCCAGAAGGAATGCATAGAGAAAGCAAGAGACCGAGACCATTCTCCAGTTATGTAGCCCTGTTGTGTGACATCATTGACAAAGAACCCTCCAACTATGAGGAAGTGGCTGAGAAGAAAGAATGGAAGGATGTCATGATCGAGTACCATTCGATCAAGAAGAATGATGTCTGGGATGTGGTCTTGAGACCAGTAGGGAAGTCTATTGTAACTTGTAAGTGGATCTACAAGATCAAGCATGCTGCAGATGGCAGCATAAAGAAACACAAGGCGATATTTGTGGCACGTGGCTTCTCCCAGAAGGAAGGGATAGACTATGAGGAGACATTTGCACCTATATCCAGATAAACTTCCATCATCTCAGTACTTGCTCTGGCTGCAGTGATGAAGTGGAAGGTACACCAGATGGATGTCAAGACAACGTTCTTGAATGGTGTAGTAGAGGAGGAAGTTTAGGTGGAGCAACCACTCGGATTTGAGACACATGACAGGGAGACTCATGTGTGCAAATTGAAGAAAGCCTTGTATGGATTGAAACAGGCACCTAGGACGTGGTACGGAAATATAGACAGCTTCTTGACTAGTTTGGGATTTACCTAGAGTAAAGCGGATTCCAACATTTACTACAAGGTTGAGGAAGAGAACCCAGTGATACTTCTACTTTATGTAGATGACCTGTTTGTGACAGGTGAGGATGGGTTGATTGCTGACACGAAGAGGAATCTTACTGCCGAGTTCGAGATGAAGGACTTGGGTATGATGCACTACTTTCTAGGAATGGAGGTGTGGTAGAGTGGGGATGCAATCTTCCTTGGACAAGGGAAGTATGCAATAGTGATCCTGAAGCGATTCAGGATGATGGACTGCAGGGCCATGGCCACACCTATGGCATTGAACCTGAAGCTATTGAGTGATGCTTCATCATATTCAGTTGATGCCACAATGTATCGTCAGATGATTGGATCTTTGATGTACCTGACGAATATGAGACCAGATATTTGCTTTGCTGTGAACACATTGAGCCAGTTCCTGACGGATCCGAGACATGTTCACTTGATTGCTGCAAAGCATATTCTGAGGTACCTAAAGGGTACGGTTGATTATGGGCTCAAGTATGATGCGAATCAAAAGATTAACCTGGAGGGTTATGTTGATTCGGATTGGGCAGGTAGTTCCATTGATAGGAAGAGCACTTTGGGGTGTTGCTTCAGTATGGGATCAAGTGTGATCTCTTGGTTTAATTGGAAGCAGTCCTACGTGGCACTAAGTTCAGCTGAAGCAGAGTATGTCACAACTTATTTGGCTAGTTGTGAGACAGTATGGCCAAGGAAGCTATTGTTTGAGTTGTTTGATCTCTAGTTGGACGCGACTTGTATATATTGCGACAACCAGAGTTGTGTGAAGTTGTTTGAGAACTCGATGTTCCATGACAAGTCGAAGCACATTGAGATCAACTACCACTATATCGGGGATATGGTGCAAAGAGGAGTAGTGAAGCTCCAGTATGGTGCGGCAGACGAGCAGATAGTCGATGTGTTGACCAAGCCACTAGCCAGAGTGAAGTTTGAATACTTCAGAGAGAAGCTAGGTGTACTTCATATCGAGGTTCCTTCTAAGGGGAAGTGATGAGTCTGGAAGACTCAAATGCACATGATCCATTCTCACATAGTGGTAGGAAAGTCCTCCTATGGTGTAGATGTAAGGGCTAAGCCATTCTCACATGGTGGTAGGAAAGTCCTCCCATGGTACAGATGTAAGGGCTGGGGCCATTCCGGCATGGTGGTAGGAAATTCCTTCTATGGTCGTTGACATAAGTGTCAGAGCCTTTCTCAAATGGTGGTAGGAAATTCCTCCCATGTCAGTTGATGTAAGTGTTGTATCTCACATACTGGTAGGAAATTCCTCGCATGTTGGTAGACTGGGTCTCATATGGTGGTAGGAAAGTCCTCCCATACTGGAGACATTGTGATGTGCATCTGGACTGTGCTCCGTGTGACAATGAGATGATATGAAGATGATGAGGTGACAGTAGGGTACACAGGTTTTGTAAGAGGCATATAATCAGTCCTGGTAGATATTGCAGGTTTTGCAGTGGCATATAATCAGTCCTGGGATGCTCCTTCAGCTTTTGCAGTGGCATATAATCAGTCCTGGGATGCTCCTTCAGGTTTTAAAGAGGCATATAATCAATCCTGGGAAATCTTGCAGGTTTTGCAAAGGAATATAATAAGTCCTGAGATGTACCTACTTGATGGCTTGCTCACAGAGATGATGAAGACCTAAGTGGAGGCTAGGCCTACACCCAGCATGAAAAAGGGTTGGCTCTGTAGAACTTCCTATGACGAGTAGATTGGAGATTGATGGTCGAGATAGCAGCAGCAGTGACGATGATGATCTAGTGATGAAGACTTTTGCTGATGACTGTGTCAAGAGAATACCTTCCTAGTTAAGAGGGAGTGTTAATGTAATTGTAACTTCGGAAGATATTCATTGTATATTTCATATTGTATTTGCATTTTATTATTGTACCTCCGACGAAGATGTTTATTCCTCTAGTCGGGAGAGTCTTTATTGTAATTGAGTCATGTAAAGGCATTGAGGTTAACCCTCCTTTGTATGTCAGAGCATTAGACCCCAGAGTTAAGTTGTCTATGGGTTATTAGACTCTCCTAGAGAAGTCGGCCCAAACAAGTACAACTAGGGGCCGACCTAGTTGAGTAAAAGTCAAGTGAAAGATAAAGTATAAATAGATAGGGTGCCTCTCTCATTTTCATCATTCACTCACTCACTCAATTCGCATTAGTGAGAAAGAGGAGGAGTTCGCACAAGTGGAGAAGAGAGAAGCTGTTGGAGACCATTTCTACTTTTGGGGTTTATTGTATTGTTGCTCATTCTATCTCTGAGGAAGTTGCGGGGTTTTCTCCTTTATGGTTTCCCCAATGAAATTCTTTGCGTCTCTTGTCTCTTGTGTTTGAATTGTTGTGCATGTTATTCTCTCAGATAAGATCCTAGATAATCTTGAATTAAATTGTGAAAATATAACAGAGTTCTCTAGCTTTATCTCTACTTTCCATTCTGGGAGAATGTCAATCCCTGATTGGAATATGCCCTCCTTAGATGTTTTCATTGAATCTCTCATCCAAGAACAAGATAAGTTGATCCAGATGGGAACCTTGAAGGCCTCCAAAGATCAAGCTCTTATGGCTGGAGAAGAAAAAAGTGTGAATGGGAAGGGGAAGCACAAGGGCAAGGATAAGAGGCCATCTAAACCCAAGTTGAATGCCAAGTCAATTTCATCAGAAGGAGCCTTCATCTCTAAGAAGGACAAACATAAGAAATTTGAGAAATCCAAGTGTTCCTATTGCAAGAAAGGAAACCACCCAGAGAGATATTTCATGTAGAAGAATATAGATCAGTTGACCAAGCTTCTTGAACAACACAACATTTCCCTCCTAAAAGGTGCAAGAGAGACTGATTATGGAAGTGAGTTTGATGGTCATGAGAGATGCCATGCACTGAAGGCTGGATTTTCAAAATCACAATCCCTCCTCATAGATTCATGAGCCTCCAACCACATGGTTGCCTCCAAAGAATCATTTTCTTCTTTAGATCTCAAAGATGGTCTGATTATTCGCCTGGGATACAACTCTCATATTTCTGTTGAAGGGAACGGCACAATACATGTGGAGCATGGAAAGTTCAAGAATTTTCTATTTGTGCCTTCTTTGTCAACAATTTTTTTGTCTGTATATCAAATGACTCACACAGTTTCACCAAAGAAAGTGGTCTTTGGTCCTGACACAATTGAGATTGCATTGATCTCCACTGGGAAGATTATAGCGAAAGGGTTTGCAAACCATGCCTCCAAGGCATATGAATTCTCACATTTGTTGCCATACTCTCTGCCTACCCCATCGGAATATGATGAAGATCATAGTGATACCTCTTCTAATGAAGATGAGGATCAAGATCTTGATGCTGAGAATACATTTCAAGGAGATTCACATTCAGATCCAGATCCAACACATGCTCTCAATTCATGACCAAGGCCAATATGGGCTCACAAAGTCCTTGTAGCTACTAGGAACATAGTTGGGGATCCATCTGACCATAGATCCACCAGATCAAAGTATCATGCAAAAGGGCACTATGTCATGCAAATCCACTTCTCTTAGAGAGGTGTTGCATGATGGTGGGGTTTGATCCGCAATCTCTTGGAGAGACTTTCCATGGGGGATCTACAACCAGGAAACAATCTCGGTTGTCTAACAAAAGGTACTCAAAGGTTCATGATTTGGACCACAATGAGCAATTCGCTCCAGTAGCAAGAAGGGTTCCTGAAAGACTTGTTTTGGCAAATACAACTTCTACACAGTGGGAGGCACATCAGAGGAGCAGATCCAAATCTAGCACTTGCATTCCTATCCTACAGAGGAATATCTTTCCAATATTTTTGCAAAGTATTTCACTAAGGAATTTGTTTTCCTTATCTGCTTAGCATGAAGGTTCTTTGAGTTCCCTACTGTTGTTCTTTTTGAGGGGGGATATTTTTCCCATGAGGTTTTTTCCCATTTCCTTGGTTCATGGACAGTTCTTTATTTTTTATCATTTATTTGATTGTATGGGTGAACTTTGGTATTAGTAACCAGGGACCGAGATGAAAAGTATGGATTAAGGGGGGGTGTTAGGATATTTCAATACTCCATCCTTGTCCTACTTGGCATTATTTATTTTTCCTAGTTGTTGATGATGTCATTTTCCCCCTAGTGGTGTGCAGATCTCATCCAGGATCCATCTACCACCTTCTGAGCCATGCATGCATCATTTTAGGATCACTTCAGTCGGTTCCCTATTTTATAGGAACCCATTGAGTGTTCCAGTGTAGTCCACCTGAGTTATCTGACTCTTGTGGGGGGTTAGAGCTCTGGATGCCACTGATTGTAGCATCATGCGCCCTTTTATGACTGGCATGCATGACAGATTCACTATTGCACCCTCCTTAGTCAGTTAATTGATTTTGACTTCAGTTAGTTGAGTTTAGGTTCAGTTCATTTGACATTGAGTCTTCTGGAGCACTCCAATGGTGATAATCCCTATGCTAGACCAACTGAGGTTTGAATTCTCCTGCATGATTCGAATTCTCTCCATTGTAACATCATTATTTATTATACTGATAATCGGAACATGTGACATTATTCTGCTCCTATATGAGTTTTGCTGCATTATTATTCTTCTGCTCTTTTTTACTGCAGTTTTCACTTTTCCTCAAATTTTCTGCGCATTCTTTCTTTGTGAGGTATCCTCAACTCTTTAGATCTGTTGTGACATAGAATTTCACACTAAGACATTCGAAAGGGATTTAGTTCAAATCCCACAACTGTCAATTTTATTTTATCAACTATCTTTTTATAACAGTTGGAGCCCTATAATATAGATGTTGTAGTATAGTGGTGAGTATTCTCGCATGTCACGCAGGTGACCCGGGTTCGATCCTCTGCAACAACATAGTTTATTTGAAAGAAATTCATAACAAATTTGAGAGTTACAAGTTCATTTCATAATCAACTCATTTTGAGCTCTACAACTCATTTGTAGCAGATTAGATTATTCAAAACATAATTTTGGTCGCTTTGTGGCCATGGATCCTCCGGATCCTGGCCTTGATATTGATCTTGACCCAGTGACTTTATTGGACGAAGCTTTTTCTAGATTGAACACATCTCATAATTGCGCCCCCATACAACCTCCACCAAAATTGTAAATATGACAATGGCTTCGAAAATCAAGATTTCTTCTACGTCTACAAAAAGGAAAGCATTAGGGTTGAGTGAAAGAGGAACGGTGGACCTTTTTACGGGTCTTTGGCCTTCACCAAGAGCAATGGATGTGTGGCTTAACAAAAATTGGAGACCACTTCTAATAGGAAGAATGTAGCATCACTTTTGTGGGAGGGGGTATTATGTTTTTTAATTTGAACACAAAGTAGATTGGGATCTGATTTTCTTAAATGGAGCTTACTTCATGGGACCAAGAGGTATGTATCTAAACAATTGGAATATGTATTTTGATCCCAAAAAGTGATATTCCCTTAGCTATCCCAGTTTGGGTTAAGTTACCTCATCTACCTTTACATTGTTGGTCAGACTATGTATTGACAGATATAGGAAATTCTTTAGGGTGATATATTGATAAATATGAACCTAAATCTATGATGTTCTCATGTGCTTGAATATGGTTTAAGGTGGATTTGGATAATGGATTAACAGAGGTTATAAATCTCATTATGGATATCTGGACTCATATTCAAAAGGTTGAATATGATCGGCTAACTTTTAAACGTAAATCATGCCATGAATATGGCCATTTTGTCAGGGACAATACAAAGAAGATAGGGAAGGTAGCTAAGAAAGAACAACTACAAGAGTGGTATAAGGTTTCAAGGAAAGGTAAACAAATTCACATCACCTCAGAGCAAGTAGCAAAGGCAAATACTTCTCAATCAAATCATTTTCAGGCATTTACAAACAATGAAGAAATAGGAAAGCAGATAGACCATTTAGGTGAAACAGTTCAAGAAGATACTCAAATTTCTACCCCTCAATTAGTTTTGGAGGAAGTTGGATTAGAGGCATATGTTTCCTCTTTACCCTCTGAGAAAATACAAGAGATTAATTTGCACCTTAACAATGAGAAGAATGAAGCAATAGGGGTGATGACCCACCAACAATCTAATCTATCACAATATTACTCCTGAGAAGATAGCGAAGATGATAAAATTATCCTCAAAAAATCAAGCAAGAAATCCTAAAAGCAGTTAAGAGAAGCATAAATGGATATGGAGAAACATTTAGGCAAGCATGCATCATTAGATAAGGTTGTAGAAGGGACAACTTCCAGTACAAAAGGTAAAAGATCATAAGTTGGAGGGAAGTTTAGTCCACATACAAAGAAATAATGCAAATAGTCTCTTGGAATTGTAAAGGTCTGGGATGAAAACAAAAAGTTGAAGCAATAAAAAATATGATATATAAGAAAAGAATCTCCCTTCTCATGCTCCAAGAGACAAAAATGGAAGCTAATGGTGTAAATCAAATATTTCAAAAGGTGTGGAAAAATAGTTTAGGTATCGTTGTCAGTTCTGCAAGGCTTGGCAATTTATTGGGATGAAAAGAAATTCAAATTTCTCAACCAAAAGGTCAATAACAATTGGATTATGGTGGAATTGGAATATGTTAGTAATCAGGATATCTTTAAATTATGTAATGTATATGGTCTGGTGCTTTACAATCATAAACAAGAATTCGGGCAATCTTTAAATTCTATTGGAGATTGTTAATGTAGTGTTATCGTTGGAGATTTTAATGCAACTCTATCGCACAAAGAAAGAAGAGGGAACAACCTAGTGAGAGGCCCTTCTGGAGAAAATCTAGAGGATTTGATAAGTGATTTTTCTCTAATGGATATAATACCTTATAGGGGTAACTATCCTTGGTCAAATAGATGAGTAGGAATAGGGCACATTGATTCTAGACTGGATAAATTTCTAGTACATAGCAATTTATTAACAAAAGGATTTCTAATTCGTACAATAGTTCTTCCTAATGCAACTTTGGATCATAAACCCATTATGTTAACTATAGAAGAATTGGAAAACCAAGTAACAATTACATTCAGACTTAATCCCTTATGGTTGAAACAAGAAGAAGTTTATCTTCTCATACAGAATGCATGGAAAATATACGTGGAAGTATCCCTAACTTTTATGCGGGAGTCAAAACTATGCATAGTAAAATATTCTTTAAAGGATTGGGAAAAGAATCACTACTCTCCCAAAAAAGAAAAAATGAAAATACAAAAAGATCTAACTACTCTACAAGAGCAAGCAGAAACAACAAATATAACCCACGAATTGTTGATTAAAGAACAATAGACAAATCTAAAGATGAATGAAGTTCTTTAATTTGAAGAGGAAAGTTATTTGAAATCAAGAGCTCTATGGTTACAAGTGAGTGATAAAAACACCACATTATTTCATAATCAGGCAAAGATTCATTTAAACAAAAATACCATTAGAGAAATGCAGGATGGGGAAGGGGTTAAGCATACAAGTTTGGATGATGTTCGCAAAGAAAGGGGTAGAATTAAGTAGCACTAGGGAAGAAATGTTGGAAAATGTGACTCATTTAATTACTAAGGTAGAAAATCACATTCTAGAAAAATATATCAATGAAGCTGAAGTGTTAGCAGCAATAAAGGGTCTAGGCTCAGATAAAGATCCCGGGTCGAATGGGTAGATTATAGTTTGAATTTAGGTTTACCAGTTGCGTCCTAGACCACCGTTTATATTTTATATTTGGGGATGCAAATTCAAATGCTCTAATTCTATCAATGCATGATTCTAACTAAAATAAATTTGATTGATAGGTAGAAGCCTCACAAGTGATGTGTGAGTTATTACATCTCGTCTTACCACTCCTACCTTATCAATCAGTTAAGACTATTCTAACTAACTAACCTAACCTATCCTTGCAAGGAGCAAGATTTAAAATATGATTAATATATGAGATTGCTAGTACAAATTCAACAGTTAACTGATTGAAATGAGGAATTCACAATCACAGTAAAATGATTACACAAAGATAGCTTTGATACTCATTGATTTCATTCATTACTCAATTCTACACAAGCATTTGCATTTTATAACATAAATCGGTAAAATCATTCATACTCCATTATAATAGTCCAATAAAGTAAGAAAGATCTCACAGCATAAATATGAACGAGGGAAGAAGTAATTATGCACCTTCATTCATAACATTCCATGCAAAGTCCATGTAAGATTTCACCCAGCAAAATGGTACTTGTTTGCTATTACACCAGCCAAAATCCCATTTCTCATTCTAACCCCCATTCTATTTATATTTGCAAAGATTTGTCTTTATGTCACCACCACTTCACATTCCCCTTTTAACTTTTGGTTCCCACACTTTTGTCATTTTCTAGTTACACCCCAAAAATAGTTAATAAATTACAATTTACATTAATTTGATGGAGGATTTTCTTGACTTGAAATGTAATTGTCCCAAAGGTCACTTTCATAACATATTACATTAAATTGTTGACTTTCTAATCATTTTAAGGCTATTTCACGAGTAGATAATTCTTTGACCAAGTCAATCAATCCTTTTGATGTGGTCTTATGACTTTCTCCCAGCAAGTACACATTTACAGTTGCTTGGCCATTATGTTGTTGAAGATCTTCAGCACTAGGTGTTCCTAGATTTTTAATATATTCCAAATCCTCATCCAAGTTGTCTCTCAACTCTTCTATGCGTTTTTCTCTAGATGTCATCTCATCAATGGCCCTAAGGGGTGGGAGATGACATTTTTGAAATGCCTAGCATATGATCTGATAACTTTCTTCACACTTGGTAACGGATCTTTGTACCTCATTTTGCACTCTTCTTGCTGACTTTCTGCAACTTTCTAAGAGGGCTATGTCTAATTTTATTTAGCAGTTATTCTTTTGGGCAGGTGAGCGGGAATTTCCTTGACTTTCCCTTTCCACATAATCAACTTCTTTACCTTATTGTATGTATCTACTAATTTTTGTTTTACATTTGAAGCCTTTGTATAAATCTGCTTCAACCTATTTACTATCCCTTTTAACTCATAATCTTGCTCTATCAACAATTCTTGAGAGTGAAAAAGTTGCTCTTGTACTTTACAAGCATGTTCAAAAAAAGGTGCCATGTCCTGCCTTTGTGCTTGATCAATCCTGAGTTGGTCCATCATGGACTCCTTTTCTTTAATCACTTCATCCACTTGAATCTGCAGATATCCCTTTTCAATTGCCAAAGATATTACATGTTAATTTAACTCAGTTTCCTTTTCCTCTAGTTCCTTGATCCGAACTTGAAAAACACCTCTTTCTCCTTCCATAATTACTAGTTGTACATTTATAGAATCTCTTTCATCTTCAAGGCCTTGATAATACAGCAAAAGCTTTTATTTTTCTACTTCTACAACGCCCCTCTTTCTTTTCATATCAATCCTTCACTTCGGGTTTGTACTAAGTTATCCTTTAACTTGGGCATTTTTTCTTTGTTGCATTCTACATCATCAAGTAACTTGTCTACATTGTTTGCATTGCCTTGTGCTGGCTGACACAACATTCACAGAAGTAGTAAATTTTGGATATTTATTAGTACCTTCTACTAGAGTACTCTCCTGCACAATCACAATATCGGGTTGTGTACCAATTCTTGATCTCTTTTATGTTCTCTTCATGATTGTCTTCCTTTTGGGGTCAAAAAAAATAGTATCAAGCTTGGCTACAAAATGTTGCTTTGAAGGATTAAATGGTGTAAGTCCAAGCTCAGCCAACGGGATATGGCCTCCAATAAGAGGTATTTACAGACCTGTAGGCTTGTCTACTTCCATATCTTGTTGATCCCGATTTTGTTCTTGATTTCTCTTTTCTTCCACAGCTTTCTTGATCTTCTCTTCTTATTCTTTCTTCTTCTTGGCTTCATTTTGTAATTTCTTTTGTTCCTACTCAACTTCTTCCTTATTTTATTTTTCTTGTTCTTCTTTTATTCTAGCCTCCTCTTATTGTTATATTCTTTCTTTCTCTTGTTTATTCTTCTCCTTTTCTACCACCAAGGCTTCCTCATGGGCTTTATTTTGTTATACCTCCTTTGAGGTTCATTTTTTCTAGCTTGAGCTCGTTATTGTTTTCTATCCAAATCACTTATTCAAGTTTGTCATGTTCTTTTCTCTCCTGTACACTTATTCATCCTTCAAGAAGTGATCGGAATACTCAAAATTGATTCTGCATGACGCATAGCGCTTAGCTACCTTTAGTAATTTATCATTCTTGATGAAGATCTTTTCTCCAAAGTGGTGTGCTTCTAGCTCTTTCACAAAATTTTATGTGCCTTTGAACTTAGTGAACTTATATGCTCCAATAGTGAAAGGGAGTGGAGGGTAATATGCCTTCTTGTTCTCATTTATAAAGTATCCAACTCCGTTTATGAATACATGCCTCACTACTTCCTTGTGAATGACATAATCTGTGACATAATTTGGCATCAAAGAAGGACTTTTGGTGCCTCTGTACATTCGAATATAAGTACCTTCTCATGTGAAATAATAATCTTCATACTCGCTGATCACTTACCGTGCTGCATTTGACATACAATTTGGCTCTTGATTGAAAATTAATTCATACATAGGTACTATAAAATCTTCACATATGAGTTTATAAAAGCTGGCATACTTATGGGCCCACATGATCTGGTAGGCCACATATATGGGAGCTTCATCTGGGACCCAATAACATCCTAATTTATAAAATGGGTTCATAATCAGTATGCAATCAAATTATTAGGTAAGATGCCATGTAAAATTCTTCTTTATTCTTCTTCAAACCTTCTTGAGTTGCTGATATTGCTTCAGACATGCTCTCTGAAATAATAGATGCCCAATTAAATATAGTACCGTGAGTGGTAACGTCGTATATTATCGGAACCCAGCTGATCTTATATATGTTTGCGTTTTCCCTCCCAAAGATACTGCATAACATCATGGCCACAATTATGAATGGGGTTTTCATATTTTGTGTATCATGTTATCCACTAGCTCTTTGCCTCAACTATTTTCCCAGTAGAAGCGTTTTCTTCGCGTATTCTGAGTGATCTATTTTGATACTCTTAATCTAGTCATTTGTTAGAATTACTTTGGGAGCAGGTAATTTGTAAGCTTTGCTTATGTGTGCTGGTTGAAATGAGGCTAGCCCATTTCCAACAACTCCTGAAATGATCCTAAACTTAGCATCTACATGAGGAAAAATCCAACCTTTTACCTCTGAACATGGAAACAATTTCAGTCGGGTTGCAGCCTTGAGGAGTCTGGATTTTTCCACATTTTGATAAATCACTTTTTCTGTAATTGAGGCATCTTGCATGTTCTGATTTCGAATGAGTTGGTATATTTCTCCCCACTTGTATTTGGGAACTACTCCAGTTATAACCCTTGTATCTTCGAACAAAGTTTCCATACTGATCTTTGGAACTATCTCAACGTCCGAGTCAAATTCTATTACTTTGACTTTGTGCTTACCATATCGTCTATACATATCCAGGTCCTGTAACACAAGAGCAGTATCAAGACTCTACATTTACTATGTTCACAGTATAATCAATATAATAACAACGAGGCTTCTAATATAACATTGAATAACCTAGTTATTTCTGCTAAAAATCACCAAATAAGGCTATATGTGTTCTAACTTATTCAAGTTGTCAATCCAGTATTATGAAAATCATGTATTATGCTTGTTCTATCAAACCAAAATAATCATAAAATCATTATAGTGACCACCTCTAATGATAGTCTATACTCCCTTATTTTTCTAATCATGTTCCATCGGATTCTAGGGTTTCATACTAAGTGAATACAATGGTGATGAGAAGATTTCATATCAAATATTGAGTAAACAAACATTTTATTCAGATTTCTTATGTTTAACCCTAGGCTCAAGCTTTCAGACTACCATATAACTAATTTAAGTGCACTTTATTTTTTAAACCGGAAGCATAAGAAGGCACTCTATATGAAAATGAAAAATTGAACAAGCCTGTTTATTGACCATACTAACTGAAAACCCAAAGGCAATCAATGTTATTTGGCTTTTGACTGTACCGTCAACTCAAAAATCTAGGGTTTAACTCATGTTCTCTTAAGTCGCGTCACCTAGGGTTTTAGTTGAACAAAGTCCCTTCTTGAAACTCGCTAATAATGGTACTCTTCTTGGATGCTCATCAAAAGATTACATGCTGAAGCATTAGTGAACTCTCTCTACAAAGAAGAAGAAAAATAAAACAAAACTACAAGCTCAATTACTAAGCGGAACTAGGGTAAGAAACGGTTTTTTACCTAACTTCTAATCTCTCCCAATCAAAAGCGAACAAGTTTACCTAGGGATGCAGTGGTATCTACCTGGCAAGGCAGACGTGTCTCTGAGATGCTCATTATATGACAGAAAACAATGCTCCAAGTGGCTTTGATGCTCTGGCAGGGGTTCACGGTATTTGAACGAAGCGAATGGCGTTACAATGGAGCGTTGAAAGCAGATTCCCCCCTTTTAAACAAAAACTTAACCCTAGAAACAACCATTCACTAATTGCTCATTAATTGGACCCCTTTTCACATGACGTGACACTACCTTGGAGGTAAAAAGCTTTTGATCCGACGCGTTTCGGTGACAAAATAGATTTAACAACGGTGTGTTTCGGATTGACTGGTGATTTTACTCCGGCATATATCGTGCTACCACTTAAACTTGTGTCGGGCCTATCCATTTGATAATTCATCGGAGGCAAAAATGATATTGAATTGACACATTTTAGTGACAAAACAAGTTTTACACCATTGCATATCAGTCGAAAACATAATTTTACATTGGCCTAGTTCGTAACACAAAACGATGGCACCAAAGTACAAAGGGATCCAATGAATATTGGATCACAAATGGGTTTAGCATCAGTCGTTTCAAGGAAGAAAAGGAAAGTCCTTCGAACTGCGCAAAAACGACTCCTCTCCCGACAATTTCGAAGCAAAACTAGGTTTTAGCCCGGCTATTTCGACGTCAATCCCAATCTGATCGACGCCAAACTGATTTTGTCTTCGACCGTTTCGAAGCATAATTGGTTTTTTCGCCTGACTGTTTCAGGGAAAAAATGAATTTCGCTCTGGACTGTTTCGGCGAAAATTCGAATTTCGCTCAGAACAATAAAAACTCCAAAATTTTCTAAGTGTTAAAAATATTCTAAGACAACTAACTCTACAAACTTTTGAAGTTTAAAGGAAAAAAAGGAAATTAAATCTAAGAATGTATTCAAAGCTTAAGGAGGGGCCCTAGAAATTTTAAGAAAATTTTGGGGAAGAGGTTGCAGCTACAACAATTGGCGACTAGCTAGGGAACTTAGATCTCTGAAAAGGGCACTGAAAACTCTTTTGGACCAGATAACTTAATTAGGGTAAGAATCGCTTCTACTTATTAATGATTTCTATTTGTAAGAGTCATGCTTCATTATTTTGCCTTGTGATTAAAAGTTTATATTTTAGTTTGGAATAAGTGCCACTTGGATCATAAATGATTATTAGTTTCAGGGATAGGGCAGCTTGGTTTAGAATTCACAATCACTCTCTTGATGCTAGAGTATGGGGTTCATTTACTTACCCTATCCTTTAGCGGCTACTAAGACACAACAGGAGCGTAACAATATTAAGCAGACGTACTCGTTTGCTCCTCATTCCTATACCACTTGCATTTCTTTAACGCTTTAGCATACTTTGATGCTTGAGTCATGTTAATGTACAACTCTCTTTGGCTTCATAGATTCATCGTAGTTTCTTCCATCCAAGATGTCCTTTTGCGTGAATAATGAATATTTGATTTGATTTATCATACCCATGGACAAAGAAGAACCTTATTGAGTGTCATCAAGAGTAACCTGCTTATTCTTCAAATATCCAATTTTAACTTTGATGGATATCAAACTTTTCAGAGAACCTTTTGGCTTTAATATTGTGGTATGGGATCATTTGGATTTCCGTATATCTGCAAGACTTGCTTCCTTTCCATGGGTCTGGTATAGTATACTACCCGAGACAAGGTTGTTTAAGTGTATAGTGAGAGGAGCCCCAAGATAGTAATCTAGAAGTATTTATCCTAGCTATTTACACAGGTTTTAGTACATTTTAATATAGAATGAACCAAGTGACATATTTTCCCTGAAATAGAATGACAATTAAGGCAGATAGTTTTCAATGACTCTTTACAAAAAGACATCTCTTTAGGTTTCGAAGCAATTCTCACTCCTTTTAAATTCCTAAATCTTTCTACAAGAGTAATTCTATGAATAATATCATATCCCAGTTTCATGCTTATCACTTGGATCATTGAGCTGACTTTATTCAAAAAACAAAAAATATGAAAACTAAAGGTAAGGCTAAACTTAACTATTCTGAAAATAAATAAACAACAGAAAAGAAAATTATTTATGTACAAAATCTCTACTAAACCTAAGAAAAATATTGTTTGATAGCTTGGTTGTTTACGGGAAGAGTTTCCACTTCCCCTTGTAGGTCTTGTAATCTATATGTTCCTAGACCAAGCTTCTCAGTAGTCTAGTAAGGGCCAAGCCATAAATGTTGAAAATTGGTATGCTTTCCATTTTCTTCATGGGGGTGGTCCCACTTTAGAACTAGGTCTCCTACCTCAAAATATTTCTATCCAGACTTCCGACTATCAAACCATATTTTAATGTTACATTGATGGAGGTTAAAATTGTCTCTGTCCTTTTTTCTTTCTTATTCAAGTTTTAACAAGGTATTAATTTGTGACTACATGACCTTATTATTAGATCCCTGAGATGCCTGAGCTAATTGTAAAGAGGGTAGTAGGAAATTTGGAGGAATTATAGCCTCCTTCCCATAAACTAACGTGTAAGGAGAAACCCTTAAATCATTTTTCAGAGTGACCCTATCAGCCCATAGAGCGTTGGGAAGAGCTACATGCCAATTCCTTTGATTGTCAATGACAGTTTCCTTAATATTCTAGTCAATTTTTTATTGGTAGACTCTACTAACCCGTTCCCTTGTGGATAATAATTAGAAGAGTAATGCAATTTACTTCCCTTTTCAACGGAAAACTCACTCATTTTTAAATAAGAGAAATAAGAAGCATTGTCAGAAACTAAAGAAATTGGAACACCAAACCCAGTTATGATGTTCTCCTGCAAAAATTTGATAACCGCATCTTCGTTGACTTTGCGTAAGGGCATAGTCTCAGTCCATCAAGTAAAATAATCCGTAGCGGTAAGAATATAACGATGCTACATAGAATATTTAGGGTTGATTTATCCAATTATGTTTAAGGCCCATTGTTCAAATGGTTCAAAAACGATGATTGGTTGCAATGGTGTTGAAGGTTTTGATAGTCTACCAGCGTTCTTTTGACATACTTCACATTTCAGTACATATGCATGTGTATCCTTAAAAATAGTAGGCCAGTAATATCCTGCTCTTAGGATTTTATGAGCACTTGTATCTCCAGAATAATGACCTTCAGCAGGGCCATCATGGAATTCTTTAACTACCTTTGTTGCATCATCCTTTTCTAGGCATCTCAGAAATACTTCGTCATAATTTTTCCTCAAGAGTACTCCATTGATTATCTCATATGAAGTTTATTTCAATCGAAGAGCTCTCCTTTGCTTCGAATTCCAATGTTCTGGAGTATACCCGTGCTGGAGATAATGTATTAAATCTCTGTACCATGAATCAGGAGTGGTATGAATAGAATAGACTTCTAACAATTTCATTTCGGATTTGTTGTCCCATCCATTAACCTACTCATTTTAATTCGCAATAAGCATCTTGCATAGTACTTGACCTTTGACAATATTTGCGGGCTTAAATTCTAGATCATATTCTTGTAATGTGGTCACCCAATTTCCATGTCTTTCTCCCAATTCCTTTTACACAAATAGAGATATGACAGTTGGATGAGGTACTACAACCTTAGTTCTATTTTTTAGAATATAAGGTCTAAACTGCTTCACAACTTAAATACTGCATAAGCGTGTTTGTCTACATCTGGGTAATTTAGTTTATCTTCGTGTAACCCAGTGCTCATAAAATATATCGAATACTCGTCCCCTTTCTCTCTCTTTTGTGTGAGCATTGTTGCAAGGGTATGATCGGAAGCAAACGTATATATAATGAAATCTTCTTCCAAAACCGGGACTGCTAATGAAGGTGCATGTGCAATAGCATTTTTAATATATTTAAACGCATCCTTTTCTATTTCAATCCATTTAAATTGTACAGTTTGCTTCACCATTTGTTGCAAAGGTTTTACAATTTGTGCAAAATCTGGTACAAACCTTCGAACAAAATTGATTTTTCCCATGAATGATTACATTTCTTTTTTTTATTGTGGGTCATGGAAATCTGGAGTATAGATTGTATTATTTTTGGGTCAATCGAGGCTCCCTTTTTAGAGATGATGTGCCTTAATAGATTCCCTTCTAAAACAACAGATATGTTTTTCCTGGGATTCAAAAATATGCCATATTTTTTGCAATGTTCAAAAATATCTTTTAAACGAAAAGCATGGTATTCTCTTTTCTTGGAGAAGATTGTAACATCATCTAAATAAACAACAACGTTGTGGCTAATTAACCCTCGGAATGAAATATCCATGGACCTTTGGAATGTGGCTCCAGCATTCATCAAACCAAACAACATTCTCCAATAAGCGAATGTTCCCCATTTTGTGCGGAAGGTAGTCTTGAGATGATCCTTTTCGGCCACCAATACTTGATTATATCCTGAAAATTCGTCTAACAAGGAGAACATTTCTGAGCCCAACACAAGTTGTAAAATTTGTTCCATGGGAGGAACCGGATAATTGTCTTTTCCTGATGCTCTATTTAGATTTCGAAAATCCACACACAGTCTTATCTCTCCCAATTTATTTCGTACAGGCACCAGGTTTTCCACCCATTCAGAATGTTGAAATTTGAAAATAATTTTGGTATCCAATAACTTCTTTAATTCCTTCTGAATCAGTGGTTCTAAGGTAGGATGCATTTTCCGAAGTTGTTGCTGAAAAGGCTTTGCCCCTTGTTTAATCGATATCACATGTTGTGTAATACTTGTATCATAAGTCGTTAAATCATCATACGTCCATGCGAAGACATCTTTGTATTGTTGAAATAGTTTAATAAATTTATGTCTTTCACCAAGCAAGCAACACTTTCCCAAGTTAACGTACTTTGGCTCTTGCTTTGTTCCTAAGTTCACCAATTCATACTACATTGAGGGGGTGTTTGTTTTAACATTATCGGGCTTCCTAAATTTATGTTGTGGATCAAATAACTTCTCTAGAGTTCATACTCGTTTTGGCATAAAATTTCCATTGCTTTTATCTGCATCTTCTAGATCTGATTGATGTTGATCTTCATCAATAACCGATTCTTTGAATGTACTTTCATCAATCAAGAAATCGATAATTTGCTCATTGTCATCAAACACTCTCCAATTAGTAACATTATCTAAAACAGATGGCCTGAAAAGTAATTCAATGGAACATTTATTATTAGTTGATACTAGACGTGAAGTAGAAGTAGCTAAGAAATCAACAGCAACATTTTGCAATAGAGGAATAGAATTTATATTAAAAGCATCAAAATTAGAGATCAAATTCCATACCTCAAATTGATAACCTTTCAAGTGTGGAGATGGGAAATGAATAGTATTTCTTACATGTCTGACAATTATTTCAGAATCACCAAAATCTTTTAAATTTTTAACATTTAAGTAAATTTCCTTTTTGAGTCCCTAAATCAAGGCTTCATACTCAGCAGTGTTATTGGTGCATTCGAATTCTAATCTACAAGAGATAAATAGTCTTTTTCCTTTGGGATCTACAAGAACATAACCGGCTCTTGCTCCCTCCTGTGTCTTAGAGTCATCAAAAAATAAATTCCAAAATCTAACTTCTATTTTATCTACATCAATATTATCAACTAAGTTAGTGACTAACTCTATTATATTACAATCAATATCATCAGTAGGTGAAAATTGAAGGAGATCAGACTGTGTGTCTGAATCATGACCAGTAGTTTCAGCTTGGTAATTTCCAGGTTCTATTTCCATAAATTAATTTCCCAACATAGAGGATAAGAAGTTGACTAGTTCATTCTTCCCTTCCAGCTCTGTCACATTGAACTTCATATGTAGATCTCTCAACACTTTAATCTGATTTTGTTTGTTTTGATATGGCAACCATAAATGAGACCAATCTGTTGCAAAATAACCATACAATTTACTTGACCAATCTCTGCTTAATGTTAGTCCATAAGCTTCTGGAATATCCACCACCATAATATCAATGAATTGACATACTCTTGAATATGCATCCAATCTAATCAAAACATTCTTCATTTCCCCTATGAATTTGAAATCTGACCTATGAAGTGGAATAATCCGAGAAGGGGATGTTATTGGATGTCCATTAATATTCTTACAAATAGAAAGTGGAATAATATTGGACAAAGCTCTGGAATCTAGCAAAAAGTTATGCACATTATAATTAAAAATTTCAAAAGTCAAAAGGAAAGGTGGGGTCTGAAATCTTGACTTACCACCAATACTAGCTTTGTTGATTTCAGTATCTGAATCACTGATCACTGATTGCTCATCCTTATTGACACCATTGCTCATTATTGAATTTAAATCAAAAGCTTCTGATAGCTTCTTTCTTTGTTGTGGTAAATTACACATTTCAAATAAAGATATACTAAGCTTTTGTTTTCTCTATGTCTTCAATAATATCATACCCCATGTTATGATTTCCTCCAGTATTTCCACCTAGATCAAGTATGTTCGATGAAGGGGTTACTTGTTTATTGACTAATGGAGTTATTCCTTGTGTACCTTCCAAAGAATTAGTAGACCTTTTCTCTGCCACTTTTCACTGTGATTGATTTGCATTATTAGTTTTATTCTGATTTTTTATGATAACATTACTTGTTTTCCCTTTTGGGAGTGCTATGCTTTGTTCATCAACTAGTCATTTACTCCTAGTAGCATAATCAATGGAAGAAACTTGGATTTCTTCTATTTCTTCTTCATCATCCAAATCAATATTTGGTTCCCAATCCCATAAGACTAATGTAGTCTCTTCATTATGATATTTTGTTTCATTTAATTGGTCTTTATCTTGATCTTCTTGATTTAAGAGTTGTTCATCCAACAATTGATTCATTACTAAGGTCATCGAATTTATCCATTGTGGACAAGTTTTCTCATAATGATGCTCTTGATGGAAAGTACAAAAATGATCCATGCCAACTTCATTTAAATTAAGAACAACATAATCATTATATGGGAGCTTTAGACTTTCTTCTTTTTTCTTATAGAAAGGTTTGAAAGGTTTTCTTGTTGAAGAATCGACACCCTTTTCTTTCTCCAAATCCATTATTTTATTGGACAACTTCTTGACCAATTTGACCACATTCTCTAAATCGTTCAATGGTTCTTCACTAGGCTTAGTCAATAACAAAGGTTTCTTACAAGTTAAGAGTTTTGATTCAGTGTCTATAATATGCTTCACAATACTAGTCATATATGTCTCAACTTTATTAGCTTCTTCAAAAATTTCTGTTAAAGTAGCTTTACATGATCATTTTACAAACATAGTTAATGAAGGATGTAATGTTGCGGTATAATATTTAATTAATGATTCTTTAGCGGGTTTTGTAGCAGCACTAAATTTATTCAAAACAGTTGTAAACCTTTGATTAAAATCTTGCACTTTTTCTCGTTTATCCATCCTCAAAGATAGTAGTTCTTTCATGAGTGAAGCTAGAGTTCTCTACTCACCAAATTTACTTAAGACGACTTTCTCAAAACTGTCCCAATCCGTTATAGAACCAGTTTGTAAGCTAAAGAACAAAGATGATGCTTTAGGTTCAAAATTATATGGGAATAATCTGCATACAACATATTCATGTTCCACATTCAACAAATTTAAAGCCAAGTAAAAACTTTTCAAGTGGTCATCAGCATAAATTCCTTTCCCAGGATCAAATTTAGGCAATACTCGCTCTGGATGTTTGGGTAAATCATGCAAAGGAACAACTAAATTCAGTTGTCCTCTAGCCCTCCAAGCAAGTGGTTGATTAACATTATGAGCCACGTTATCAATATGTAGAGGAGATTGTGGTGGTGAATGTGGAGGTGTGTAATGTACCCTCCCGCGGACCCAATTCGAGGAAGGGAACATGCTAACAATCTATGGGGCTTTTCATAAAACTCAGCCCATTCATTAGATTCATACACATAAATTCAAAAGTGTGCAGATGCAAATTAAGCAATATGCACAGCGGAATTGAAACTCATCCACACACATATCATATGCATACAACATATCAAAACAATCATCAATTTAAACATTGCAGAAGTAAATACATAGACAGAAAAACACTTATCTTCATTGTGCAATTGTCTCAAACAAATAGCTATGTCACTGCAACGTTCCTCCCAACCATAGGCCAGTTGTGTTCATCAATCTCTCAACACAACTGCCACCCCCAAGCTGGGCATGATTCCTACAAGGAAAAGGGGACATTCAAGCTCATTCACATCCAATTAACTATTTCATCTGAGCCAAGCCAGTCCACAACTGGGTTTATCAGGCTACATCTGAACCCTGGATGCTTGCACTCAAGCTCAAGCCAAACCAATGGATATCCATACCCATACCCTAACATACTCTTTACACACACAACAAAACACAGTCATTGGGCATGGATACACATGTTTTAACAATGGGATTTACAAACAGGATGGCCATGGGCTTTTCCCAAATCGTTTCCATCCAAAAACGGATTGTGGGATGAGGAAAAACATTCACAGGGAGGAAAACGAATTCTCTCCCAACCAACTAAGCATTCAACAGCCAAAATGGTCTCTATGGAACCCCAAATTCGATTCCCCTTCTTCCCCACTGGTATACAACACAAAAACGCCCTTCTCCCAACTAAGAATGAAGGAAAACACATAAAAACATGGCTGGAACACACCCAGGTAGCTCCAAACTAGTGAGAGAGGAAAACTGGTTGATGGATAATGGCTTGGGGAGCAATTCATGGCTCTTTCCTTGCCCAAGAAACAAAACGTGATTTTCCATGCAGAGTGGCTTGCCCATACCCGAATTTGGACAGCCATACCTCTCATTCCCCAAGGCATTAACTACCTCAACCAACTTTTGGGAGAAATCAATGATTGGGTACAAAAGTCAACATGGGTAGTTGAGGGTTTGATGGGTTCTCTCATTGACACTTGGCTTGACTTGATTGGCTCCAAGGGTTTGAATGTTTTCCCTCCCAATTCCTTGTAAAATAATGCCCCCATCTCTTGTTGCATTGCATAGCTAGTTGTGGGTATTTTATTAAAATGCATATTTACATGATATTTGTAATTCCATTGTGCATGGCTAGCATGTGAACCATATGCATCAATAAATCAATAGCAGGGCCTTGGCCTTGAGCTCCTCACCATGATTTTATAACAATATTACATCATTTACATTTTAATGCAATGGGGTCAAAATTGGGATATTACAAGGTGAATGTGGGGGTGTTTGTGTGTGTGGAGAAGTTATTGACCCTGGAGAATTAGGTCTTAATAGATTTATAAGATCTGGTATATCTTGTAATGATAAATCAACCAATTCTTCCAATGATTCCACAAGTACGGATTCCTTATTTTGCATTATCCTTCTTCTAGGAGATTGCCTTCTAGGTAATGATGATACAATTGATAATCCTCTGATTTTTCTCACGTAAGACCACGTGTTCCTTCAGAAATTATCTACTTCTTGGTGAGGGACGACGTATAAACATTCAATGTGCTTAGTTTCAGAATTAAGGTTTTCTTGATCATCAACCTCAGAGATCAATTCTTCTGGTTGATATGTTTCAAACGGGGACCCAGAGAAATTTCCTCATGAAAACGGACTTCCTCTACCAGCCATACACTAGCGGCCCTGCTTCTTGCACCAAATCTGTTGACACCTGGAAAAATCCTTGCGTCAATGGGAGGGATTCTCCCTAATTAAAATTCCCAACTAGACTATTCACTGTTTGGAATAGGGAATCTGTTCGTTTAATGGTCCGGCTACCGTAGGTTGTAGTTTGAATTTAGCTTTACCGGTTGCGACCCGAACCACCATTTATATTTATATTTGGGGATGCAAATGCAAATGCTCCAATTCTAACAATGCATGATTCTAACTAAAATAAATTTTCTTGATAGGTAGAAGCCTCACAAGTAATGCGCAGTTTCTACCTATTATGTGCGTCAAGTGACAAATGATAAGTTGAAAAAGCATTGAAATATTTAGTAGATGGAAATTCTACGAGCACTGGATTAGTAGTTCTAGTAAGAGGGGTATTCGTCGTAGGGACAAGGACTTCTGTAATGGTCTCAAACCTCCCCTTCAAGATGGTCATTGAAGGGATCAATACTTCCAACTTCAGAGGGTATTCCCTTCGTTAATAGTTCTCTCATTGGAAGAAGAGTGTGAACGTTGTGAAGGTGGAGGCTCTTGCTTATCAAGGTCGAACCCTTTCGTTCTACGAGATCTTCGCAGACCTTGGTCGACTAGTGTGAAAAAACAAGGATTCTTAGGGCCAACTACGAATGTGGGAAGACCACACTCCTAAAAAAGAACTAAAGTAAATCAACCAAGCAATTAGTAGGTAAGGTATCTTCCGAAGACGGGGTATCAATCCGTCAACAAAGATATGAGAGACAATTACCCACAAATAGTCCATAATGGACTTATAGAGGTGCAAGTACCCTCGTAAGGAGACAAAATCATGGGTTGTATGTATACCTCAGGTATTGACAACGCCATCATTGCAATCACCTAGGAAGAGCAACTAGGGATACCACTTTGCGCTTGGTGGTTGGGTGGAACGGTCATGGGAGAGGGTTTCTATGAATAGACAGGGAACATAAGACAACATTCTTAGACCCGAAGCAACTCAGATAATGGTGTCACCTCAAGGACTTTCCACTACTAATAATGCTCCCTAACTTGCATAACCCCATCGAAAGAGAGTGTTGGGGACGGGTCCAAGCAGTTTTCATGACTTGTCCTACTGCTTGACTCATGTGTTAGAGGAGATTTCCCAATAAGCACTTCACGTTACTAATGGATTTTCGCTCTTTATTGTTCCTAGTTTAGTTTCAGAGGCCTTCGAGAATTTACTCTCCACCCTACAACCTAGACTTGTGATTGTTTTCTAATAAAGAAAAAGTCTAATTGATTTTAGATTAGATACATTGTTCCTTTTATGGTTCATGTTACTCAAAAAGGTGAATGGAAGTGGACTATATGGTGTTATCACTCTGACTCCAAGAAACTTCAAAAGAAAAGAAAAATGCATGGAATGCAATATTCAGTTTCGATGAAACCTATCTACAGAAAGGAGCAAGAAGTTTCGAGCAAAGAAACAATCATAACATTCAATGCAAGAAACATGAGATACTCTTTGAATATAAAAGATGATTTGATATATGAGTCAAAGAAACTGTAGGATACACGATTTTGGGTCATGGGAATTTTTTTTCCAAAATGCAGTATGCCTCACTTTAAAATGCAAGCTTTTTTTCAAACATGGACCAAAAAAGTGAAAACTTTTTGTTTTCTTCCTTCCAAAGACTTTTAAAATGCATAAAAGACTTGAAAAATAATCTTCTTTGTTTCAATTTAAAAGGAAAAGACTCAATGACACTTTGCAAAGAATCAAAACCCAAAGAAGGCAAAGAAAACAAGCAATTCACCCAAACTAACAAGGTTCAAAGGATTTGGATAAAAGGAATCGGATTGGGAAGGTTGTAAACTCAACAAAGGATCAAGTTAGCCTAGGTCGATGTTACACATCCAAAGGTTGGAAAGGAAATAAAGAAGGGAAAAAGGAATTAAAAAGCAACCAACACTCAATTCAAGAGCATAAAAAGATTCTATCAAGCATCAAAGGATCACACAAAGGGTTTTGAGACAAAAAAAACAAGAAAATCCAAGCAAGAAAGGCTAAAAATTGCCCCAAACAAAGGATTATCGCCCTTGTAACGTCACATACATAGTGATAAAATGGAATTATTTCCCTTTGATAGACTAGAAGGGAGGGATAAAATTGGTTTTATCGCTCCTTAGACAGCTGGAGGGGAGGGATAAAGTGGAATTATTGCTCTATAAGCTTCTTTGGGGGAGGGATAAAGTCCTGAAAAGTCACATAAATGACACTTCTTGCTCAGATCTAAGGGTGTCTTGAGTTCTTGACTCAAAGGGATTCCCAATAATGATCAAGAAAGGTGAGAATTGAAAAGAAAACACACACTTGAAGAGATTAAATCATCCAAACAATCACTCAAATGGATAGTAAGGCTAGGGAAAGTCCCCAGCGGCGTCACCAGTTTATGTGGTAGAAAGATCTCCCTGCAGATATGTATAACTTCTCTTCGATATAAAATTGTTCCCTAATCCAATACAGAGGTCAAAAAGTGGACACTAACATCCTCCTAGATCTAGTGCATACACAAGCAAGCAAGCTATGGAAGAGACAAGAGAGATAGATGATCTACCTCACTTTCGATGGTTGTCCCCGCTGCTCCTAAGTTGATCTAGCTCCTAGCTTTGGGATTCGGGCTTATCGACCCGTGCACAAATGAAGGAAAAAACCTTTTCCATAAAAGCAAGTGTATAAACAAGAATCTAATTATGAAATGATAGACACATTCATACATTCATCATGAAATAGGGAGAAATAGGCCAAGTTTATATTAAATGGAAAGCCATAAAGAAGTACATACAAGCATATACCTGACTTAGTAGTAACATCTCCTCCAAGCTCTCCTTCCAGACCCCTTGAGAATTAAGCTAGCATAAGGATGGCATCTTCAAGTTATCTTTGCATCTATCACTCTACAATTGAGTAGAGTAAGGGTACTCTCTTCTTCCATCTTCTTTCACCCAAGGATGGCCCTAATTAAATAGGGTTTGGAGGCTCAAATACTATGTCGAAAAGGATGGATCAAGGGAGGATATGATGGATAAAGAAGGATTATCCTCCTTGGAATGGAAAGCGAGGGAGGATTCGAAGCATGGAACCTCCTATCCAAAATATTATCCAAAACCATGATCCTAAAGCCATGCCAAAGTAGTTGGACCAAAATTACCGCTCCACCAATGAAGGCCACTAAGGGATAAAATGGGAAATTATCACTCCCCTAACACTAGAGGTTGGAAATTATCCCTCCATGGACAAGGTAGGGTGGGGGTGATAACCTTCAAAAATAAGCAAAAATAAACATGATGTATTTGTCTTCCCAACATGTATAAGAACCATAATAGGCTTTAGGTTTCCCTCTATAACACATCTAGGAAGCATAATAACCACATTTTCATGGTGATGAAACATAAAACTCAAGGAGGACACATGAGTGTGACATTTTGAGGTGTAACACTTGTTCATCTTCTTATTAGTATCAGGATGCACATTTTAGGTATTAGGTGTAGGCATAGCAGGCATGTTTTGTTAGGCATAAACCTACCCTTAGGGAAAACGTGGAGGTTGGGGATGTTGTTGTACTGAAGGTCCTTACAAAGGGATAGGAAATGAGTAATAAGGGTTAATGGTCGAGGCCACGTATGTGATAGAAGCACTACCGCACATAACACCACTACACCTGGGACCATGGACATGGGGGTCATGAAGAGGAGTTGAGTAAGGGGTATTTATTCTTGCATTAGAGGATGAGCACAAAGGATCATGAGGATAATAGGGTATAGAAGGTTGCCATGAATGAGATATCTCAACACTTGTGGGACTACCACACGAATAACTAGTCATGAGGGTGTGCAATTGGTTGTATGGATTTGGAGTGGATGCCATGACACCAATCACACCATCTATAGAATGGGATTACCCTGGAGGATCCTTGTGTGAGAAGTCACTGCAGGGTGCATCAAGGATGATGGAATATAGGTAACCAAACTGAGCATAAATGAGATCATATTTCTAAGCCTTCAAGATGGCATCCTCTTCCAATTGTTATCACTCAGAAGTGACATTCTTGGCTATGGCAGGTAGTAATGAATTAAAGAACCAATCTATGAAAATATGGTCATCCAACTGAATTTTGCAAAGAGTCCTCTAACTTCACCATTCCTGGATGTGATCTATGACATGGGTAGTCATTGTTTGATGCCACCAAAAAAGGATCTTGACGCCTTTGTCATAGCAAATGAGTAACTTGTAGAAGGTGAGAAAAGTGGAAGATAAGGACACAAAGTTGGGATGTATCACAGGGAGTTGCTCAATGCACCACTTTGTTGCTACTCTAGTAAGGGCCCTTTGGAATAAATGCAAACAGATGGAAGCATCCATGATATTATTACAGGAGCACCATAAATGGAAGGACGTGATATGGTTAGAGGGGTCCTCTCTTGCTTTACCTTCAAACCTAGGAATGTCTAAAGGTAATTCGGTGGCCATTTGAGACCATGTTGGGTCATGTCTAATGGGGTCATTGGTTAGTCTAGCCGAATTAGATAGTTTTATACTAACCATGAAAGGAAGACATGGCATGGGAACATGTAAAAGAGGTCGCATTTCCACTAGGATTTTGGTTGGTGTTTCCATCAAATGGATTATCTCTGGGGTTTCAACAACTGGTGGGACTTCCACCAAAGGTAGGGATATCACTAAACATGTTGGCTGATGGGTTCCCAAAAGGGTGAGTGGCACTAGGTGATGGTGGAAATCCAGACTGTGAGGATCCTTGATCTGATGATCCTAAAATGGAACTAAAGGAGGGTAAAGTTGTTTGGTTCTCACACATTGAGGTGGACTAATAGTCCAACCAGGAATATCGTAGAGGGGAATTAGTCCTTGAATTCATCTAGAGTACCTTGGAGGAGAAATCTTGACTTTAAGTAATAATCACTACCTCAACAACTCCATGCAGGACTAATGAAAGGGATCTCAAATATACCAAATTAATTCTAAATGATTACTTAATTAAATAGAAAGTGCAAAGTGGGTGCAACAAGTGATCTAACTAATCAAAGAACTAATGTAAAACATGAACTTGCTAGAAAGCAAAATACCCAGTAGTCATAAAAGGAAAGTTATCAAAAAGAAGAATGTGAAAATAAAAACTTTCTCAAATCTTCCCCAACAAGTGGTAGTGACATCCACCACTAATAAAGAAGCAGAAAGTTGAACAAGGGCCTTCCAAACACTTAACTTGATGGTATCTCAACTCCACCAAGCAAGTGAGTGAAGATGCAAAGGAGACAATAATAAAACAAGACATTGGGAACAACTCCAATTGGCCTACTACTACCTATCTCAGGTTCTCTCCCTCCTATGAGAGCCATCTAGGTAGGTACTTGAATGATTGGCCATAAAGCTACCTTTATCTCATGTGCAATAGGTTTCCTTGCCTTCAAGTTGAAATCAAATGGTCAGGGGATCTTCAGTGTTGAAATGGATAAGAGTCTGAATCAAACCTTTGGTCCTGACCTTGGAATTATTCACTCCGAAGAGCGTGCCAGTTTCCAAATTGGTTGTGAATCACACTCAAAAAAAGATTTTAAGTTCCCTAAAAGAAAAACCTATATGACTCAAGTGTAAGATGACTAAGGGGAATTATTTGAATGGATATCCCCAGAGTCCTAACTAACTAAAATGCTTTTTTGGCACTCAAGTGAGGGATTTCAATGATTTAAAGTTAAATAGGGTCATGAACTAGGTGATGTTTGAACTTAAGGTGTGGAGGTGTGTGCACAAGTGGTGTGTACAATAAGAAATGGAATTGCAAGGAAATGTAAATGCATGAAAGTAGAGAGTGTCAAGAAAGATAAATAATAATCAATACTAAAAACAAAAGATGTTCTTTCTTGGAACAAAATCTATTTATTTCTTGAGTGATAAATGGACAACTTCTAAATTCTCAAACAAACAACACTTCCAAACAAGGACTAGCAATGGACTAGTGCAATGCAATAAATACTAATAATTGATACTATCATGCCTAAAAGGGATTATTTTCTCAATTATTTTCTACATAAAAATGGCTACATCCCCGAGGGGTAGCTCAGTTGGTTGGAGATTCCGGGACCAAGCCGTCATGAGGTCGAGTTCAAGGGTTTAATTCTTTAAGTCCTTCGGGGTTAGGCACGTAAATATGGTGTCAAGGATAGGCTCCGATATAATCCTAACGGGGTGAGGCCCCTTCGGGTGGGCCCCCTTGGACATCTTACCGTGGACGTAGCGTGTCGATCTTTGGGGCATGAACCACATTGAAAAAAATGACAAAGATAAAAATGGCTAGATAATTTCAAGGAAACTTGCAAAAAATAGAAAATGAGGCACTCAACCAACCACACAACTAGGTTTAAGCAAATTTAAGAAATCAACCAAGGCTTATTTTAGAAAAATATTTTACTGAAACTGAAATATATGCTGAAAATAACTCCAAAATGGAACCCTAAAAGTGGTAATACTAATATTCCATAATATTTTCCCTACCTACATCATCCAAATGAAATCACTAATCAACTAATGCAACAAAAAGAAGGTTGCAAATAGAAAATTGAAATCAAATGACAACCTATAATAAGAATCTGAATTAAGTTGAAAGAGAGTGAAACAGTAATCGTCTTCATGGTTTTGGAAAAATCGTGAATGGGAGTTGCACTTTTACTAGTGAAAAGTGCAAATAGGAGCTAAAATTGGAAAAAAATGAAGCTCGCTACTACAATGACAAGGTTAGGGTTTCCACCTAGGTTACCTATCTACAAATAAATAACAACAAACATCAAGAAACCTACCTTAGTCGCCTATAGGAGAGGCTGGAAAAAAATTGTCTCAACACAATCAAGGATGAATAAAAGGATTCATCTCTAGTGGAGTTACCAAATTTGTTGTGTGTGATTTCTCACTCGCTTTTGACAAAAGCACCTACTTGAGGGTTGTGCAATATTAAGTAGCAGATAAAAGTAATGGGAAAGAAACTAAACTAAATGAATTAAGTATTTAATCATGCATGCATAAATCATAAGAAAAATATCCAAAGAAAGTAAATGCAACACATGTAAATAATGGTTTGATTTTATTACACAAAGAATATAAGAGTACAATAGCACATTGGTATCGGTTGTGGATAGTAGGGGACCTCCGCAACTGATTTAAGGGGGGTTTCTTCTATGTCCTTCATGCCCAAATCTCCATCCAAGTGATTGGATTGGTTATTCTAGAATGTTGAAAGAAGGAAATGATGATGGATTTCTCTCTTTCTTTTAGATGGAATTTTGGTAGCATAACTCTATTATGAATATAGCATGAATATAGTGATATGAAATGGTGACCATGATGTTTATGGATTATTCAGTTGATGCGGACAAAGACCAAATTATCTAGTCCAGATGGTTTGGATCTAGAACAAATAGCACAAAAACACAAACCTCTCTCTAGATCAATCTAATTACTCAAGGATGAAGAAAGTACGCACCTTTTTACTGAAGGTTGTCCTTGCTAGTTTGAAGCTCCTAAAGTCCTACTCCTTAGATCGAATAAATAACATTTTGAAGATCCCAAAGCAAACAAGACCAAGTGAAAGGCTACAAAATATAATTTGATTAATCTAAACAAATGACCAAGGAGAAATTCTATAAATGAAATGCAACATCATTTATGAGAAAGTAAATGTATTTATGTATTAAGAACGAGGAAATAAGTACAACCAAAACACCTTGGTGTTGTAGGTCCCTTCCAACGAATCCTTTTCCTTAATTCGTCACCTTGCCCCAACAAAATGGATACCAAAGGTTAAACTCTCTAACACAATTACTCCAACATTTATCTATCATAGACTCCTCCCCCCTCACCCATGAGCATGAGCTTGCTTTTATAGGGAAAAATGGATAAGGGGGGGATGAGAGATAAGAGGAGAAAGATAGGGTAAGATCCCAACATGATAGGGGTTCGACTTAGATCCACCCTAATAGGATGGGATATCCATCCACTAGGGCTTCTCTCTAGAATCTCCTCGAAGCTTCTCTTTTTCCATTTCAACGAACAGTGTCACACCCTGCTTAATAGCAACTTGCAACCTATTGCGGTGTCGTAGTCTGCATAAAGTCAAGTTGTGAAAATGTATCATGTTGTTGGATAGCAACCTGAGACAATGGGAAGTGTCACAAGTTGTCCCATAGAAACCTACGACACTAATGCCAAAAAGGTTGTTTGGAGGGAAAAACTCTCATCTTTTAACAAGTTTTTCCAAAGGGACTTTAGGGATTGTGGCAAGGTTGAAGACACAAGGTTCATGACGAAATTTTCGTGTAACACGTGAGGGTTATATTTATAGGAAATATGGTGGACAAAATTGAGATTTGGTTCCAATGTGGGTGATCCCCTTTGCATTGATAACTTAGTGGGGAGATTAGGCCTTAAAATACCAAATCAATAGTTATGTTCGACCATAATGGTTAGTGCTTGTTCACTTTTAGCCACTACTTATTTTTGGGAAGCATACAACAATTAAGATTAACCACTTTTTGGTTTTAGGAATCGATCACACATTTGAAGGAAAAAGCACAACATGATCACACATTTTTAGGGGAAAAAAGCATGACTCAATTGTAAGGGTCAAATTTGACGTTTATTTTGGTTTCTGGCCACATTGTTGAGGTAATATGGAGGATGGAAATGGGGATAATATCGTGGTGATGATGTATAATAGTGATGGAACTCATGAAAATGTAGGTGAGAAAAATTAGGTTGTTAACAATGGGTGGAGTGTCCAATCAAAAAATTGGGATGTTTTTAAACTCAAGCACAATGCAATATCTAGAAATTCTCTCGTAATAAAAATTGAATTATGTCAGTTTGAACATGTCAGGAGAATGCTTAATCAATTTCATAAAAGGGTGATACATGTAAAAATCCTACGATTCTTTATTGTAACCAACTAATACACGTGCATGACCAATGAGCTCTAGCTTTACTCTCTTCTCATTTAGAATGTGGGCCTAAGCATCATATCCAATGATCCCAATATGTCCATAAATAGGTTTTTTATTGATCCAGACTTCTTTAGGGGTCACATTCCTTACAATCCTAGTAAGAATGTAGATGGATATATAAGCTACAAAAGAGATGGCTTCAACCCAAGACTTAAAATCAATCCATTTACTATGAACCATGCACCTAACTATCTCAACAAGGGCGTGGATCTTCCCTGTAACAACACTATTTTGCTTAGGGGTGTAAGCTATAGTGAATTTGATAATTAGAGCCAAATTGGGTGCAAAAATTCTCAAAATCATGTTTAACGTATTCTCCATTGTTAATGGTTCATATAGTTTTAAATACTCTAACTATATTGAATATCACCCATGGATTTGAAGTCTTGGAATGCTTATCTATGACTTTACTATTTTACTTCAACAAATATACCCATGTGTGTTTAGGATAAGCATTAATGAAGATCATATGAATAAAAGGGTTTTCCATTAGTCCACACAAATCACCATGAACAATTTGCAAGGAAGCGGTCACATGCCATGACTTTCCTTTCTCGAACTTATAATGATGGTTGCCTAAATCACATCATTCACACACACCGTCTTATAGAGACAAGGAAGGAAAAATATGTACCACCTTCAATTTGCTCATAAACTACAAACTTTGAATTTCAAGCGACCCATTCTCTTGTGCCTCAAACTATTTACAAGATTAACCTTAACAAAAAGGCATGGGAGTGCTAACATATATAAGAGGCAGTAGATTATGAGAACTTGTAAAGTTTCTTGTTAGCATCAACATATCTTTGAAAAATAATTTTGAACTTATATTTGATGTCCATAACAAGAAATTGGTTAATCTAAAACTATACTTTCTTTGCATTGTGGTTCATTTGTAGACAAAGATAATATTAACACTCAAATTAGGTACATGGTTGATGTCATTCACAACTCCATTTTCAACAATGAAACTACTAGTACCCCATATGCAAAGTGTAGTTTCATCTCTAATATATACTTTCTCATTAACATTTTGGTTAGTTTTATGAAGGATAGAGAGCAAGGAATCATCCTTAACCATGTGATGAGTGAAACAAGAACCCACAAATCCATTCAATACTAAAAAAAAGAATGGGAATGCAAAGCTTTTGGATAAATTACATGAAAGACCCCACTGCCATTATGAGCATTATCTTACTATTGATTTAACACAAAAAGCTTCTATGCTTGCTTCCTAAGATCCACCGACAACTTAAAACACTTGTCCTCTCAATGCCATAGCTTGCCATGTTTATTGCAAGGCTTCTTATTTAGTTGCTTCGTTGCCTTGTACTTTTGTTTATGTCATGACGAAGAGGGGGACTCCTTTAAGAAAACTACAGGAATGCTTTGGGACATCATGCTTTTTTTTTTGCTCCTTTGGAAAAATGATTAGTCGATTTGGCACTAAGGTTACCATGATCCTTGCTCCTCAATCAAAGGATTGCAAAATTAATTGAAATGTAGTTTAGCATACTAAGCACCAAATATTATTTTCATAGCAATAGTCTAAACATATTATGATTCGGACCTTTTCTAGCCATATTTTTCCAACCATTTTTGCTTGAAATCAGATAAAAAATTGATAATAATTGCTAGAATTGCAAATATAAGTTGTTGCATTGCACAAATTGGGCGCAATAGGGGTATTTGAGGGCGTTGAATCCATTTATGTATTAAAAAATATAATTTCAACAATGAAAATTTTCAATTTGACCAAAGATTGCAACAAATTATGGTGATGATAGATGGAAAAAAAATCCAAATCGTATAACATTTAGACTACTTATTTTTCATAGAGTAGTAAATGAAACAAATGCCTCATAAGGAGGTGGGAGATTCTAGAAAAGTATATGAATAAAAAATACAATTGTGTTTTTATATTGGGATCCATGATCATCCAATTAAATCATGAGTTACATGAAATGGGATAGATATTGCTCAATACAATTGAAATCCTATGGCTCTGTATATGTCAAATCAATTTTTTACGTCCCCAACTCTCATTAGTTTGGGAAAATGAAGTTTATAAAAACTTCTTAACGTCCGTAAATAATGTAAAACGCCCACAAATACTTTGAATCCCACATTTTGATAAGAATAGTATATTGATAAAATGGTAAGATGATGAATATCCAAAATTACAAATAAGGGTTTATATATACCCATGTAGTGTCTCATTCTTGAAGAGGCATAACCTTTCATCAAGGTGCCTCATCATTAAGTGTTTAATTATTGATTTATTATTATTATAATTATTTATGTTTATTATATATTTTGTTCATTACATTTCCTTCACCTTAAGGGAAGCTTTCTCCTCAAAGCTTATTTGACGACAAGGCTTACGTCTAATTTTTCGCTTGTAATGTCATCTCTCGATCTTTTGTGTTAGTCATTGTGACTTTTGATGAAACGAGGCGAGAGGAGTTACAAATTCCAACGAAGAACTGTCGCATCATCTCTAATGTGGTCCATCCGAGATCTATTTTTATCAGAGCTATTTGACCGCTTTATGGGATGGGTCTTCTCGTTTGTTGTTTAGTATTTTGATTTGATGTTCTTGCTTGTCCGACAACATAACTCTTATGTGTATGTTCATTTTGACCTTGTCGTTGTTCAAAATGATGTTTATAATTGGGGTCTCAATAAGGAGTTCTTGTTGTTTGTTTTTCTACTGGATTGACTTCTTTTTTAACTGTAATGATGATTGAATTTGGATTTGCGCTACTTTGTTCTCTAGTAGATTGCTATGATTTTGAATCTTCTCGAACCTTTCGTTTGCAACTTTCTGTCCTTTTTTAACTTCTTGATTTGTTCCTCTAGTTCTTAATTAAGATTCTTTAGTCATTGGTTTTCTTCTTGCTTTTCTAGTATTCTTCCTTCGAGGTATTCATTGGATTATTCCTTCTTGCGACTATGTTTCAACTTTTTAATCTTCGTAATTAATGTTTTGTTATGATTTCGTAGTTGAAATAGTTCATCGGTATTGCTTGATAACACGTCATTGATTTTCTTAATTTCCAGCTTATGTGTCTTCTTAATGTCGTCAAACTGTTGCTGGATTTTTTCCTTTTGTTGTTGATGTCGACATCTCTCTAATTCTTGATTTTCTAGTTTCATCTAGGTTTGTGTCAATTCAGTATCTTTATCCATGATGAGCTTGTTTAAATGCTTTATGTCTTCTTCGAAATCATTATCGCTTCTATAAGGTGATTCTTCGACATTTTTGGAGTTTCTAATTTTGTCTTCCAGGTTTTGATTGTGGCTTCTTAGATGTGAAATTTCCTTATCCTTATCTAATAACCTATTCTGGAGCTCTCGCTTTTGATCTTTTAAGCTATGATTCCCCCGTTCTGCTAAATGATTTCGCAATTCTTGCTTTATAATATCGAATTGAAGATCTTTATTGGTCACTTTATATTTCTCTAACTCATCCAATGTTGTTTGCAACTGCGACTTCATTTCTGAATATGTAGGTGCCATCATTTGCAATTAAGACTTTTGTTTGAACTTTGTCTTCTATTCCAACTCGTTCCTTGGAAAAGATTTTCCTTTTTTTGTATTTAATAAATGTAATAATTTTTACAATTATTAAATTGGCAGAAAATTATTATTATTAAGTTTAATAATAATTTTGTATGATTATTAATAATTATTATATAGTAATAATTAAAATAATATATATAAATCTTTTTTTCTTTTTTATAATTATAATAATAATTATTAATTTAAATAATAATTTATTTATTTTTTATTAACCTTTTTTTTCTAGGGTTGACGTGAATGGGAGGCAAGCAGCGGCGGGAAGGGGAAGTGAGGACGCGGGGGTGAGGATGGGTGTTGCAGAGTGGAGGAGGTGACAGGGAATAGAGGAGCAGAGGTGTTGGGAGAGGGGTTCTAGGTGGAAGCAAAGGAGGGCGTGGGAGTTGGGAGGAGCGGTGAGCAGGCGGAGGCGGTTGAGGAGCAGCACGCAGGTCAACGCATGGAAGATGGAGAGGTAGCAGGCGAATGAAAAAATGTGCGGGCATGATCAGGGGAGGAAGGGCGTAAAGGTCGTTGCGTGTTGGAGGGAAGCGGCTCGGAGGAGGATGGGGGTAGCAGCGACGCACAGGATGAGGTGCGCGATGGTAGCAGGAAGAGGGAAATGGTTGGAAGGTGTAGTGTTGAGGCGTGGCGAGCAGGGATGTGGAAGAGGGTCGGGCGAACAGGGATGCGGTGGTTTCCAAGCAGGGAAGAAGCTCGTGCGATGGAATGGTGCTATGCGAGGTAGAGGGGAAAGTATGTCGGTGGGAAGGCAACGGGGGTGAGAGAACATGATGTAGGAAGGAGGCTGGCGGAAGAGGAACTACGTTGGAGTGGAGCAACGCTAGGGTCTAGGGAGACCGATTGGGTTAGTAATGTGGAAGAAGGCGAAACAACTGATTCTTGGTCAAAGATCATAATAAGAGAAGCTCTGAATTTATGGCTAAAATCCAAGTTATGGGGAGACTCCAAAATGGATGGCCAAAGGGCCAAAATCAGCAGGTCCGAGAAGGGATGGCTTTGATACCAAATGAAGTGTAAAAACTTCTTAACATTTGTAAATAATCTAAAACGCCCACAAATACTTCAAATCCCACATTTTGATAAGAATAGTATATTGATAAAATGGTAAGAGGATGAATATCCAAAATTACAAATAAGGGTTTATATATATACCCATGTAGTGCCTCGTTCTTGAAGAGGCATAACCTTTCATCAAGGTGCCTCATCATTAAGTGTTTAATTATTGATTTATTATTAATAATAATTATTTATGTTTATTATATATTTTGTTCATTACAGAAAAGAATTTTTGAAGTGCTTTCGAAGCATATGTGGGAAATTCCAATTTCTAAATATGGAATCACAAGTCAATTAATGTAAGGATATCAATTAAACCTCTATTTTATCAACATGATTTAGCGATTTTTATTTTTTCTTATCTTATTTGGATTCATTCTCATTACCCACAATGATTTGCAACATGTCATGATTATGAAGCAAATCCTCCATGTTACTCCACTGGCTATAATAGTTATGGCTTGTGAGAATGAGGCTAGGGTTGAACCTAAGCAAAAAAAAGTTGATGAAGAGCAAGTTCAAGTGGGTGAAAAAGTGTTAGGGTTCCATAAAAACAACAACAACAAAATGGATTTTTAATACTTCGAAAAATCCCCCCATGTGAGAAAAAAAACAATAGAAATCCCCAAGGGTTGGCTCAATCAGTTGACCATCCACCCAAGACATGTTTCCAACGAGGATGCCTTGGGTCACATGCTCAAATCCATTTAATCCCTCGAGGTTACCAACTCCTATCGTAGTTGGTGGTTGAGGTTCCCTCCAACTAGATATTATAGGGAAGAGGGGAGATCGTGTAAAGTTTTCCTTGGAAAAAAAGGAACACCAAAAGATGAAGAAGAAAAAAGTGTTTTTGTAGTAGAAAAAAACTCCAACAACATGTAAGTACTCCTCCCCCATAATTTTTTTATTGAGTTAAAACCTTATCACAAATGGAAGAGACAAGAATAAAAAATATCAAAGACTTGATGTAAAAAACAAGCCATACATAAATGGTGAAGCATTGTCTATGGATCTAGAAATATACAATTGTCATTGTTATAATAGATATGTGCAAAGAACAAAATTCGGGGTTGGCCTCTACTTGTGGAAATTGGCTACAATTTTTTGCTATAGCCAAGACAACATTGGGGTAGATGCTGGAACATGCATGTAGCACACAATAGCAACATTGGTTGGCTGCATGTGTATAGAAAATACAAACCCTAAACCAAAAAGACCTCCAAAACAAGATAAATTTAGAAAAATACATTATTGCAAACCGCAAATGTTTAGAAAACTAACACATGTAAAAGAAATAGGCTATCGCAAGCTAAAAAAATAAGGCAAATGAATATAATAGATTGTTGCACCAACAATAACAAAAAAATCTTAACAATCACGTGGTAGCCAAACAAACCCTAAAAACTCTAGAAAGTTGGATCCAAGACCACAACTCCACAAAAAAACCCATAGGAATTAGATAATGACAAAGGGTTTGAGGTGCACGAGGGTGCGCATGCCTTAGGCGAACACCAAAAATATACGAGTAGTATACTAATGCATTATCTCAACACATTAAAAACTTTCCTCGAGGAAAATTATTATAGTGAAAAAAAGCTAACATGAAAAGCATTGATCAAAACTTGGAGTCAATGCCTCCTTTTTTTGAAATGGTTCTCCAAGAGTTCAACACTACTTCACCCTTTGTAATAAATGAAATGAACTTTGCATCAACATTGAGTGCAAGTGATTGAGGATGGGGAGACTCAATTACTCAAGATTGATATATCGAATTGAAGTTGGAAATAAAATACCACAAGAAAAGTGGAGTATTCACACAAGACATGAACGACCCAAGAATCCACAAACATGTTGGTATCCTTGACACCTAAATAAATAAAAAATTAGCATAAGAGTAGTTCACAACACGTTAACAACCCAAGAATATAAAGACAGGCCCAACACCCTTGAACCCTCAAAAAACAAAGATTGACATTAAGGGTAGTTTACAACCTATGAACAACCCAAGGATACAAATATGTGCCCAATATCCTCGATACCTAAATAAATCAACGATTAACATTAATAGTAGTTCACATGTTTATTAGATGAGGCAAAGCCTTGAAAATACAAGAATAGAGTTTAGGCAAGATGCCTCCAAACCCATAAAATATCTTACCTTAAAGGCCACCTATTAACCATGAATATGGGAATATGGGCTATAACTGGGTATTGGAAGTGAATCATAAATGACTTTAATAACAACTAGGAGTAGAAGTCAAGATTAAAACAAGTGTGCATGGAGATGCATTAATTACACCAACAAAGAGGACACCGAAACCAAATTGAGACATTAACCACATATAACTTAAAGCCTCTTCATGACACCCCTCTTTGGATCCTCAAAAATCAAAGTTTTGAGACTAGCAGTCTAATGTGGTAGCTCTATTTTTGGAATTTATGGTGTTTTTTTGTACTATAATTGTCATGGATTCAAAGTATACTAAGTCTAAACTTTGTTATGTTATGAGAACAGGTATGTGGATTTTGCATGGAAAGAAGAATAGGTGCAATAGGGGTTGTGCCAAAGAGAATGCCAATAATTTCTTTAGGCTTGCATACAGTAAAAAAATTTGAAAGGATATTCCTTATTAAAAGGGAATATATTCATTCAACCTTTCCAAAATATAAATTTGTAGAGAACAAAATTTCAATGGACAAAACTAATCTAAGAACACACTTCATAAAAAAATGCTAAATAAATTATTATATTTTTAATCAAATGTGACTTGAGATTGTTTGAGAAAGAACATCCATCTCACTATACCCAATACTTAATTTCAAACTTTGCCCCACTAGAATCCAAATATCACTTTCACTCTCTTCAGGTTTGACACACTTACATGATTCATATTGAATGAAACCCTAACTCAACACTACGCCATAAAAAGTAATGGTTAATATAAATATGAATTTGCAAAGATATATATATAACCCAAAATGGAGAAATAAATACCAATTAAAGTCAAATTTAAATGATTATAACAATATTGTATATGTAGTTTAGAAAGTATAAATATATAACCTTGGCATGGTTTTCAATATCAAGTTGCTACATGTAAAGCACCAAAAACAACCCTTGTAATTGAGATAGGTTATTTCATCAATGGAATCCTTTATTTATATAGAAGTACATGCCTTCAATCTGAGCTTTAACAAACAAGTCAACATCATTGGTTCCTTTATTTATATAGATGTGCATGCCTTCAATCTGACCTTTAACAAACAAATCAACATCATGGGTTACTTTAATGGTATAGAAGTGCATGCCTTCAATGGACCTTCAATAGACAAATCAACATCATGGGTGTTAAACAAATCAACATCATGGGTGCTTTACAATGCAAGCCTTATGTCGAGCTTCATAGTGCACCTTGTTTATTGAATAATCGATGAACAATTCGAGTGATTGAATCATTATTAATTCATAAATCAATAGCCTTAAAAATCACACTCAATTGTAAATTCAAGTGATTGAATAATTACTGATTCATAGATCAATAACCTTAAAATACACACTCAATTGTAAATTCTTTCAAGTGTTTCAAAGTTACAACAAAAAGATTACTTCAAACCATTTCAAGGTTACGACAATGAAATAGTTTGAGCCTAAGATGGTTAAGATAATTCAATATTCCATCAATATAATTTAATCACAATAATAATAGTAAACCATTCCGTCAATCTAATTTAATAACAATAATAATAGTAAAATATAAAAGCCAAGATTTGATAATAAATGAACTTATAATTGGTGGAATAAATGTAAACTTCATAAAATCGTGTTTTCCATGATTATTGCAGTTTTCCATTATGGAATTCTTACTATTGAAGCTTATTGAACAAGAAACAAGAATGTAAACACCTTTCACTATCAATGTTTCTCTACAAGATGAATTAGCTTGTTTCTCTGCAACATGAATTAGCTCTTAGAGTCCTTGTCTTATTACAACTTATGCATAAAAGTTGAAGTTCCAATTCTACATAGATCTCCCCATGATATTTCAATGATAGGCTAGGGGTCGTCCATAATTCATCGTAGAATCTCATTATGTCCAAAATTTAGGGTGTTATGTGTTAATATGCTCTTTCTCATTGGTTTAATTAAATATTTTTGGGATAACTTACCATCAAGTGTAAATGTGTTGTATTTAATTTACAAGATAACTTTGGGGTATGCATAGATATGAAACAAATCATTGAAACTTTGAATGCCATATCTAAAAACTAACTATTAGATAGGATTAACAATATTTAAAAGTTTTGGATCAAGAATTAATAGTATTAAATACTTATATACTATATACAACAACATATATCATGGTTTTTATGTTAATACAAGGGAGAGTTGCGTAGCAGCCAGTCCCTACTTTGATTTTAGAGTCCAGTTTACGTTTTTTTGTTCCTAAGTGAGCAAAATTTCTGCAATATTTTTGGTTTTCCATTCTGCACTTGCTATTCGAAATTGCAAGTTCACATCCTATGCGAAGGCTTATCTTTTCAGTGCAGTGGCTACATCTTTTAGATAAAGAAAAATAATATTGAGAAGTGAAGTGCAGTTAAAAAAGTGACAGTTAAAGCTGCATATCTTTACAGTAAGAATTTTTTTTTATATAAGCCATAATTAAAATGTCTAAAAGTATTGTACATGCCGAGATAAAAGTTTACCATACAACTACTCGTAGATTCTCAAATGAAGTGCATTATAAGTTTTTAGCCTATCGCATGCAACTATACTTATCACACTTGTCACCCCATCGAACTAATGGCCATAAATGCACATGCAAGATAACTCCACATGCCACCACTCGAGGTATAAATACACACAACAAATAATATAACCGAGAAAATAATATTCAAGGTATGCACCACAATGAAGGCTCTCGAGAGCATGGAGCAACCAAAATGGTCCACAATCACTAACACGTCGACACCATGAAAACATGTTCGACAGAGGATAAATTAGTAATCACCATAGGCCCACCTTAATGCATGTTTTTTGGGCACACAACTACACTATAGCAACAACGTGTGCTCATCATGCAAATCATTCAAAATTCATAAACATTTGGTCAAGCTAGCGTACCGTTGGGAAATGGAGGTGGTAGTTACAAGTGGCTCTTCCTCAACCTTAACGCAATGCAATCTGATAATGGCCATCTCGTTAAGTGCAAGGCCCTGAAAATTGGATCTGGATGTGGGGTGGGTCGACCTATAGTCGCCGCAGCATTTGGTTATGGCAAATGTGAACAGAAGCACCCCAACAGGAGAATTTTGAATGCAACACACTTAATGTTAGATACTCGAAGCTTAATGATTCAACCAAAAGGTTTGTTGTTATTCACTTTGGAGTGTACCCCTTTTGTTGGGACAACACAAATGCTCAATTCCTTTCCCACCCACATAAATTCCAAGGATGCCCTTCTTTTTGTATAGATAAACATTACCTTCAAACTAGTACGAAAATGTTACAATCTGCAAAAGCAGTGTTTACATAAAATAACGACAAGTATAACTTGTTGAGTTCATGCTAGCATAGGCCCATGTTCCTCGTGGTGTGTTGAGTTTCCGCACATGGAAAAAGGATGGAAACCTTCGTTGTTGAATTTGAGTGACACAAGAAATGGCTCTTGCATACATGATCTGTGTCATGATAAGTTTAATAGTATCAAATTTAGAGTTAACTCTTTAGATTAAGCATAGATTAAATATCAACAATTGGATAATGACATCACTTCATCTCGTCTTATAGTTTCCAGAGTACTTTCCTGTGTCATATCTCATATCTCTTAGAGAGCCTCGTGTGGGCTCAATAATCTACACCAATATGTTGCACAAATTGCTTTTTTGTAGTTGGCACAAAGCGAAGCCGGAGCTTTTCCCTCTACTTTGTAGCCTTGTCCTAAATGTTGTCATGTGGTGAATTTGGTGATTATTTCCCACGACGACAAAACAATGCTCACTCTTGCATCTGTATGATTTAAAAATAATCTTAGTCTATAGTTGTGTAGGTCTCTACATTTTGGTGCGAGAGTAGAACCTGCATACAACATTGTGGTTAGCCCATGGAGATTCATACAAATACTAGAGTTGTACTTATTGTGTTTTGGCATATGATCATGTTTTTTTTAGCATAGTTTATGGAGTGTTGATGAATCTGTAGAATGAGCTTTACAGGAGGATGATAAGCTACATGCTTCATATATATAATTTAAACTCAAAAGGAAATGGTGTCTGCTTAGTTTATGATAGCTTGCTATGAATATGAACTTCATTGCTTATAAAAAACACAATAAATTAAATGACATAGCATGAATAAATTAAATGACATACTAGGAACAAATTAATTAACCAAATTAGTAGTTTTAATTGACATACCAGGTTAGCAGGTTTCGGTGCAACTGCATACACAAAACATCCAACTTCCATGCTGTCGTGTATAAATATCGATGAGAATAAGAAGGCAATGTAGGGATAGTGGGTGACGAGGATCATAGGCGGTAAGCCGGTGCAACTTCCACAAATTAATGTGCTTGTAAGTGTAATCATGTGGCTGTCAACTTAATAATGAGAGCGACGTTGCTATGTAAAAATAATGATGAGAATAATAAGGCAATGCAGGGATAGTGGATGATGAGGATCACAAGTGGTAATGTGGTGCAACCGCCACAAATTAATGTGCTTGTCAGTGTAAAAATGTGTCTGTCAACTTAAGAATGTCGATATTAGGAACATTGAATATTTAGCAAGTAGGCTTGGGGGTTTCCATAACATATAAAGCCCCATAGAGAAATAATCAATGAAACTGATGAAACTAATAGCAATTGCCCAGCAATATCATCTCAAGTTATGAGGTTTATCCACGTAGAAAAAATAAATAATTCTCCTAAGTGAAACTTTGCATAAAATTGCATACATGTCTTTAAAAACAAGACATCAAATAAAAAGACACACGAAAAAAATCAATTACTAAAAATCCCTACATAAAGCAATTGCAAGCACAAGCACAAACTAATAAATATATATTAAATTAATAATTTTCATTAACAAAATAATTAATTAGTTTTGAAATGATTATACGTATTCATTCGACCTTCCTCTTCCTTATGTTTATCCATTGTATGTGAAATAATAAAAAACAATAATAACAAACAAATAAGATTCTTTTTTTTCAGAGAAAAAAAATTGTAACTTGTTATTTTCAGAAAGAAAATCAAAGTTACAACTGAGGATCAGTTCATAAAACTATCACAAATCTCAGGATATAAATCCTCCTACATAGAACAGATAATACATGAAAATCCAAAAAGTCTAGAGCCGCTCATGCAAATGACTAAATACATAAAATCATAATTGCCTATCAAGCCAGTGACTACTGTATCAAGAAAGAGTCACCAACACAATCCATGACATTTAAATTGCCCTCATATAGCCCTGATCTACCAAGGTGTTGTCCAAAAATTCTGCAAAGGGTAGAACCCCATCCATTGGTCCAATAGCTTCCTTGGAAATTCGGTCCGCCTCCATATTAGATTCTCGATATATGTGCTGATAGAAAATATATGCAAAGGAGGAAATCAAACGCTCCACCTCCCTTAACCACGGCTACAGTAGCAAAACATAAATTTTGGACTACTGATTCATCCAATTGACTATAACTAAAGAGTCTCCAAAGATGGTCATGGAGAAGATAGCCCTAACAAAGGCGAACCCGAGAAGACAACTTGCGGCTAAGAGCTCAACTTTGATGTTGCTCCCCCTTCCCAATACCCATTTTGAGTTGTATGATGTGATTCTTTCTTAAATAAATAACCGCTCCAGCACCACAGAGACCCTGTTTTGATGCCCCATAAAAAAAACCACAGATGGAATCGTTTTCAATTTCAGGAAATCAAACAGGTCTATGTTTGATATGTGACACTATAGTCACATAATCGCTGAATGCACCTATAGTCCTCTTACAGGTACCATATACAAAGGGATAGATATTTTCGAATAGCCATTCATTCCTGATTCTCCAGGTAACACCCATTATAAGAAAAGGAAGGGTCATGTAATCAACATTCAAATGACACCACCTGTAGGCACAAATAATGAGGGAGTCACCACTCCACTCCTCCTAGAAATTTAACCATAGTTTTAGCACGTTCCAAACAGTCCTGGTAAACTTGCAATGTATAAAAATATGATGGATATCTTCACTCGCACATTTGCACAGAGAGCAAACACTTGGTCCCAAGAAACTTTTTTTTCGCAGATTCGCCCAAGTAAGGCTTATCCTTAAAACGGAACCACAAGAAACATTTCAATTTGAGCGGTAATTTCCATACCCATAACTTTGAGTGCCACCAGCAGTGTTCTGGATGTTAGTTTTTCAACATTTAATTCAATTTGATCTAGGATATTAACTGAAAGAACAACATGTACAACATATCAAGCATAAGAGACAAAAGACACAAAACATTTCACCGAGGAAAACCAAGAAGGTAAAAAACCTCGCAACTTCCTCAAAGATATAATAAGCACCAATACAAAGATCACAAAGATCAAACCCCAAGAGATAGATGATTGCAGCGGCTACTCCTCCTCCACTTGTGCACACTCCTCCTCTCTCTCACTAATGCGAAGTGAGTGAATGTATGAATGAATAAATGAGAGAGTCACACTCTTTATTTATACTTTACTTCACTTGAATTTTAATTCTAACTAGGTCGACCCCAACTTAACCACTTAACATAATGCTGACTGGGCCGACCCACTAGGGGACTTAAACACCCCATCACAACTGAATTTGGGCCAACCTCCCTTAGGAGAGTCTAATAACCCACTACCACTTGACACTGGGGCGATCCCACTAGGGTGGTCTAATAACCCTTTAACCCACATGATTCATACAGGGCCGACCCCACCAAGGTGGTCTAATAACCCATCAAATATAAGTTACAACGCTTACAATATAACTTGCGACACTTGCAAGTACAAATGTAATACATACAATATACAAGTGAATATCTTCTAAAGTTACAAATACATCAACACTCCCTCTTAACTAGGAAGGTATTCTCTTGACACAAGTATTCAATACTGGAGCTGGATCTCAGAGCATCATCGTCACTGCTGTTGTACTCGTCATCTCGATCACTGGGCTATCTCTCAATTCTTCTCGTCATAGGAAGTTCTACAGAGCCAACCCTTTTTCATGTTGGTTGTAGGCCTAGCCTCCTGTAGGTCTTCAACATCTCTGGCCATCCTATAGAATGTGCGTCAACAAAACCTCGAAAGAGTATCCGAGCTCAAACTATCGAATCTCCTAGGATCTTTTACATGTGACCACCACAAAACCTTGAAAGAGTATCCGAGCTCAAACTATCGGATCTTTTACATGTGATCAGGCAAAACCTTAAAAGAGTGTCTTGCAACCTGCAAGATCTCTAAAGAGCATCCCAAGAATTTTACGAGCACACAGCTCAACCTATCGGATCTCCAAGACTGATTACATGCCTCCTGTAGCAAAACCTCAAAAGAGCATCTAAGCTCAAACTATCGGATCTCCCAGGATCTTTTCTATGCTACCTGTAGCAAAACCTCGAAAGAGTATCCGATCTCATACTATCAGATCTCCTAGGATCTTTTCTATGTTACCTGCACAATCTGTCCACGACCAACCTATAGCAAAACCTCGAAAGAGTATCCGAGCTCAGACTATCGGATCTCCCGGGATCTTTTCTATGCTACCTGTAGCAATATGTCCATGACCAACCTATAGCAAAACCTCGAAAGAGTATCTGAGCTCAAACTATCGGATCTCCCAGGATCTTTTCTATGCTACCTGTACAATCTGTCTACGGCCGCGAAGTATCATCCTAATACTCATGATCATACTGATCATCATCATATATTACATCATCCCAATGCACATCATCATCACATGATTACCCTGATCATGTACACAACATCATCCTGATGCATATCATCTGGAGCATCATTCTGATGCTCATCACGCATGATCATCCTGATCATCATCGTAGCATCATCCTAATGCATATCATCATTACATGATCATCCTCTTCGGATCATCTCATTGTCCACGAAGCACAGCCCAGATGCACATCATACAACACTCACACCACCAACATGGGAGAACACATCTACCACCATTCAGGGAAGGCTCCAGCCCTTACTTTTTCACCATGGGAGAACACATCTACCACCATGTGAAAAATGGCTCAGCAATTACATCATGACCATGGGAGAACACATCTACAACCATGTCAGAAAAGCCCATGTGTATCTGCGTCTTCTAGACTCATCTCTTCCTCTTGGAAGGAACCTCGATCTAAAGTACACCAAGCCTCTCTCTGAAGTACTTGAACTTCACTCTGGCTAGTGGTTTGGTCAACACATCTGCAATCTCTCATCCGTCGCAACATACTGGAGCTTTACTGCTCCTCTCTGCACCATATCCCTGATATAGTGATATTTGATCTCGATGTGCTTCGACTTGTCATGGAACACCGGGTTCTCTGACAACTTCACACAACTCTGGTTGTCACAATAGATACAAGTAGCATCCAACTGGAGATCAAATAAATCAAATAGTAGCTTCCTTAGCCATATTTCCTCATAACTGGCTGAACAAGCTACAACATATTCTGCTCGGATGTACTCAATGCTACGCAGGACTGCTTCTTGCTAAACCAAGAGATCACACCAGATCCCATACTGAAGCAGCACCTCGAAGTGCTCTTCCTAAATGCAGCACTGCCTGCCCAATCTGAATCAACATAACCCTCCAGGTTAAACTTTTTATTCGCATCATACTTGAGCCCATAATCAACTATACCCTTCAGGTACCTCAGAATATGCTTTACAACAATCAGGTGAACATGTCTAGGATCAGTTAGGAACTCGCTCAAGGTGTTCATCGCAAAGCAAATATCTGGTCTCGTGTTCGTCAGGTACATCAAGGACCCAATCATCTGACGAAACATCATGGCATCAACCGACTCTGATGAAGCATCACTCAATAGCTTCAGGTTCGATGCCATCGGTGTGGCCAGGGCCTTGCAGTCCATCATCCCGAACCGCTTCAGGATCTCTACTGCATACTTCCCTTGCCCAAGGAAAATTCCATATGCACTCTGCCACACCTCCATACCTAGAAAGTAATACATCATACCCAAGTCCTTCATCTCGACAACAAGCTTCCTCTTCGTATCAGCAATCAACCCAATATCACCTGTCACAAACAGGTCATCTACATATAGTAGAAGTATCACTGGATTGCCTTCCTTAACCTTATAGTAAAGGTTGGAATCCACTTTACTCTTAGTAAAAGCCCAAACTGGACAGGAAGCTGTCAATCCTGCCGTACCATGTCCTGGGTGCTTATTTCAAGCCATACAAGGCTTTCTTCAATTTGCACACATGTGACTCCCTGTCATGTGTCTCAAATCCGAGTGGTTGCTCCACTTCCTCTTCGACTACATCATTCAAGAAAGTTGTCTTGACATCCATCTAGTGTATCTTCCACTTCATCACTTGCCTTGTATTTCTCTTTGCTACTATCTGCAGCATGCTTGATCTTGTAGATCTACTTGGAAGTCACAACAGAATTCCCTTCTGGTCTTGGGACCACATCCCAAACATCATTCTTCATGATCGATTGGTATTCCTTGATCATGGCATCCTTCCATTACTGCATCCTGGATCCTGGGAACTTTAGATTCTTCAATATCTTCAATAGATAGTGAACTTCATTACTGAAACAAATGTTGTTGTTCTTCTTTTGTAGATGATTGTACACGATCTTTCCTACAAGTCAAATTCAATTGCATGATTAGAAACTTCTCATAGTTTTTCAAAACAAATTCTTATGCATAAAGATATATGTCATACAGTCATGCCATTATCTTAGCCAATGCTTCAATACAACATATATCCATATCTCGTATTCACACGGTAACTTTCTAGATGCCTTCCATCTCTACCAAAACATTTGTTAAGAGTGTGCACAACTCCCAACATGTTAGCAAAGATGTTTCATTCTAGATAAGTAGCAATGGAATGTTGTACAGTACCATATGCCACTTACCCATTACTTCCATATTAGTAGTATCTTGTTTAGTAATGCAACTTTTCTAATATGCATAATATACATCCTAAATCTAGGAACATAAGTATGTACATGAATGGACAACATTATTTAAGTAATCATATGACAATTCAAATACTTATATTTGTTTAGTTATGGGTGGACTCCCTCTCAATCTTTGCTTCCTTGTAGGAACTACTGGAGTGTGCTCCCTCTTGATCTTTGATTCCTAGATTATCTGTCCTTGAACTTATATCCATCCTGGACCACTGTGCATGCTTAAGTGTGCACTAGTGTCATCATTGTGTCATCCTCAAGATCTCATACATAATCATACATCCATTAGTATAATCTCAACACTATCAAAACATTATGATTCTAAATAATATTAAACATGTATGGTCATGATCATTTCATACACAGGTAATTTATCACAAGCGTTAGTATTCAAGGTTTCAGGGAGTACTTCTTTTACTCATGCATATTCTTATTTGACCATACGACTCTTCTCGTTTTCCATATCATCAATCAAAGTAAGAAATATAATATGCATAAACCCATGATTACTCAAACTTATAACTTCTCAATCATACAAAAGTATACTTATCTAAGATCCTAACACAAAGTAGGATTCTAACTCGATATAGGAAAACATACCTGGATTATCATGTTTGTCTAACATACCCAAACAATGTCTTCTTTGTTCTCTTAGAGACCTTGTGCTAGCAACCTGCGTATCTCATAAGTTAATAATTGTAGAACCAAGTTATACATACCTCGTAAGTAGAGCTTCCATGTGATCCATGACTATGGATGAGTCTTGGCCTTCATGTCACCATGGTCATATGTTCTTGATCTAGAACATGATTTGTCTTTCTTGATGTACCCTTCATGTTAGTGGACAACATCATCCTCGTACAATAGCACAGTGTATTAGTACAATCATAAGTGTCATACCCCTAATGAATGAATGTATTCACATGCATTCATACTTTTACTAAGGTGATAAGACAAGTCTAAAATTAATCAAGATTGTACTAACCTCAAATGAAGACAAACATATCATAAACTTAATCATGAACATATTTCAAAACATACCTGTATCTCTTCAAGTCATACCTGTAGGGATTGCTTGTAATCTTCTTATGTAAGGCCTTAGCCTCATCTCCCTCTGAAACTGGAACTTCTTCACTTATGTAGGTGTCCAATTCATTCTCTTCTAGGATTAACCCAGTCCACTTTGATTTGCTGAAACTGGATCTCAAGCCAGATTAGGGTTTGTCAGAGAAACCCTAAAAATTCAAACTTTGAATTTCAAACTTTTGATTGGATGAAAAGATGCGCCTTGCTGAGCTGATCAAGTTGGTATACTTCAATTTTGAAATCTCCAAAATTTGACCCCTCAAAATTGCCTTTGAAACTTTCAGATCTTCTGGTCAAAATCCCGAACTAGGGTTTGATAATGCCCGGGGTTCTGCCCAGTCAAAAGGTTCAATCTTGTGCTCTAAACTTCGATTTTTCTAAGGAGCATCCAGCCGTGGTCACAGATTCCAAAAATTTCAACTTTTGTAGAAACCCTAATTTTCCACCTTTCCAATCAAGATCCCAAACTAGGGTTTGATAATGCCCGAGGTTCTACCCAACCAAAAAATTTGAACTTGGTCTCTAAATTTCGGTTTTGCCGAGGAGAGTAATCCTATGCTAAGATCACTCCAAAATTCCACTTCTGTCAAAATCCCTAATTTCCCGCAGTAGTGACAAGCCAAAAATGAGAATGCTCAAAATCCAATTCTATTTCACAGAAATATGTGCCTTATTGTTTATGTTGCATATCTAAAATTTCGGATCCACAGGGTCTAAAAATTTGTCCTGTGGTAGCCTAACCTGTCATCTTTCCAACACCACAGGTCTGACCTCAAATGGATTCTTTGAGAGAGAGATATGCCAAATGTCACAACACAACCTGTTTATGGGATTAAACAGTATAACGAACTTGTACGGAGTGCCACGTGTCACTGTTTCAACTTCGGCCTCTGAAACCTGGACCTATGAAACTACAGTCCGTGCTCTTACTGTCACTTTTACAGAATTTCATTTGGAGCTTCCTAGCCCAACTTGTGACCTTTTTTCCTAGGTCACCTGTTTATGACTGAGATCTGGAAGAGGCATAAACCCTAAATTGTATGGATCATAAAACAGAAAGTACATTGAATTAGATGTTTTGCTTCGGACACAAGGTACATGGGGATGTTATATTCGACCTGTACAAGTTTCAGAATCTGAACCTTCGCCAAAATGGATTTATAGCGAAAGTGCCACGATGCCTGGTTTTTACTATACCAAGCCCTAGATTCCAATTTGTCGCAAGTGCAAAAAGTGTCATAAATGCCATACCATGCCTTCCTTCAAGATAGCTCTCATACCATGTTAGTTTTTCAACAGTTAATTCAATCCGATCTAGGATCTGAACTGAAAGAACATGTACAACATATCAAGCATAAGAGACAAGAGACAAGAGACACAAAACATTTCACCGGGGAAAACCAAGAAGGTGAAAAACCCCGCAACTTCCTCAGAGATAGAATAAGCACCAATACAAAGATCACAAATATCAAACCCCAAGAGATAGATGATTGCAGAAGCTACTCCTCCTCCACTTGTGGCCACTCCTCCTCTCTCTCACTAATGCGAAGTGAGTGAATGTGTGAATGAATAAATGAGAGAGTTACACTCTCTATTTATACTTTACTTCACTTGACTTTTAATTCTAACTAGGTCAGCCCCAACTTAACCACTTAACATAATGTTGACTGGGCCGACCCACTAGGGGACTTAAACACCCCATCACAACTGACTCTGGGTCGACCTCCCTTAGGATATTCTAATAACCCACTACCACTTGACACTGGGTTGATCCCACTAGGGTGGTCTAATAACCCATCAAATACAAGTTACGACACTTACAATATAACTTGCGACACTTGCAAGTACAAATGATGACACTTCCAATCAGAGGAATAATACATCTCCCTTGGGGGTACAATAAAGTACACATGTAATACATACAATATACAAGTGAATATCTTCTGAAGTTACAAATACATCAACACTGGAGGGGAGGAGAAGTCATTTAAAACCAAATTATAAACCTTTTGTACTGACAAGACCCCATTTGAGTCAGGGTCGTCCCAAACCAGTTGATTCACAAAGTCTATTAAGGAGATGCCGACAAAGGTTAATTGTTCGATATATTCATTCCATAATGGTGCCAAGTGTTATGGGAGATCCAAATCCTGCATGTTGAGCCAATGTGGTTTAATAAGGTCAGAAGCAAAGTGATAAACTTGAGCAAGAACAACTATCTTCCTTTCATGTAATTCCTGGACAAGACTATATGGAAGCATGTAACTGTCACCGCAACCAATATATGGATCAATGCCAATGAAAACCTCCAGACCATTGCCAATCTTCCAGTTAAGACATGGATCGATGTAATGAAAAGTGCTTATAAGACTGCACCACATAGGCAAAGCATGATGATAGAACATAATTGGTTTATGAATCCATTGGAGCACAGTATAGGTCTTCAAATATTTAAGTCTAATGACATGGCTCCATAGTCCACTTTCATCCAAGGCCCTCCAAAGACTTTTGGTTCTCATGGAAAGATTGAAACATTCAAGTTTTTTCAACCCCCAACCGCCTTTCATCTTGGCCCAAGACAAACTCTGCCAATTTGCTAAGTGAAATTTCCTCATTGTGGTTTACCAAACCATAAAAAATGGAACACCTTGCTGCGAATAATATTGATGATTGAAGAGGGCACTTCTCTTAGCCCAAACCAATAAACTGGAATGCTCTATAGGATTAATCGAGCTAGAGAAACCCCACCCCCAATAGAGTGCCAACGGAAAGCCCAATTATTAACCCTTCATTCAATCTTCTGGATTAACCATCTCCAATCCTCAACTCGGTAATTGTTTACTTTTAGAAAGTATCCTAAATATTTGAGGCCCGATTCAATGGATTCCATTTGAAATGGGAAGAGAGTCTTCAGATCTTCAACACACCCAACATCATTACAGTTAAAAAGAAAACAAGATTTACTAGGACTGATAGCCACGCATGAGGCTAAACAGAAGCCATAAAAAATGTTCTTATATGTTAACCATTCCTCCTTGGTGGCAGCTCCAAAGATTATAACATCATCGACGGACAATAAATGAGTAATAGCAAGAGCCCGAGAGATATTAATACCTTTGATAGGATGTGCCAACTTTGCTTCGTTAATGAGCCTGCTGAGACCTTCAATGGCCAGGATAAACAATAAGGGGGAGAGCGGACAATCTTGTCTAATACCCCTGCTACCAGAGAAGAAATTTGTAGGAGTACCATTAATCAAAACAACGATGTTGTTGGAGGAAATACAAGCCATAATCCACTGAACCACATTCAACGAAAGTCCTAATTGAATGAGAATAAGTCTGAGATATGTCCAGTCCAAGCGATCATAAGCCTTGATCAAATCCATTTTGAGTATAAATGCTTGTATGTCCTTAACTTTGACTGAATTTAAGCATTCCTTGGCAACCCCCACAACGTCAAGTATTTGACGATTGAAGAGAAAACTGAACTGTTCCATAGATATGTGTTTCGCCAGGAAAGGATTTATATGTAAAGCAATGGTTTTTGTGATCACCTTGTAAAGGCGGTTGCATAATGAAATAGGTAGAAATTCATTGAAGTAATCCGGCCTATCCTTCTTTGGAATTAATGCGAGAAAAGTAGAATTTAAATTCTTAGGAATAGTGCTCTTCAATCTAGATTCTTCCACATCAAGTAGTATCTCATTCCCAAACATGTAAAAAAAAATGTAAGAAAAATTCCACAGTCCAGCCATCCGGGCTAGGACTTTTTTCCTTGACAAAGGTTTTTAGTACCTCCTTGATTTCATCTAGAGAAACAACTTCCTCAATCTCCTTACCTTCATCGACTGAGAAGAATCTAGGAAATAACTTGACAATATTTAATTGAGCTTCTAAATTACCGACTTGTTCTTGTTGATAACCACTGAAAGTATTCCTCCACAACTTGCATAATAGAAGCCCGATCAGATCTAAAAATTCCATCACTTCCCTTCACCTCCCAAATCGAATTCATGTTCCTCCTTTGATTGGCAAACTTTTGGAAGAATTTGGTATTACAGTCGCCTTTGGCAATCCATAGCACCTGGCTTTTCAACCTCCAGGTATTTTCCACTTGACTGAGTAAAGCCTGTTTTTGCTTGACAAATCCCAACAAAGTGTCTTTCCGAGAAGTAGAGAAAAAATCCTCATCCACCGAGGCTTCCAACAATTTAAGTCGATCCTCAATGGAGCATAAAACGACTGAAATAGACTTCTTCTTGTTTCTGTCCCAAATAATCACATATGATCGAAGGGTAGCAATCTTTTTTCTGCAATAATTGTAAATATGAATGATGTTCAAAATGTGCCATGTTCTTCCATTTATTCCTAACCATATCACAAAATTCAGTGTCCTCCAACCAAGTGTTATTGTACTCGAAGGGTTAGATAGTTATGGCAACTTGAAATTCTAATTGAAGAAAGATTGCTTTATGGTCGGAGATACCAGTGGGTTCACTACAAGATCTAAGCTTGCCACACGTGCCAACAAGAGTTTCGTGCATCAGAAAGCGATCCAATCGCTTGGCAACACCAAGTTTTCCAACCCTGTCGTTGTTCCAAGTTGGAACCATATGAGATGGAACAATATCTATAAGACCCGGTAAATCAAAGTGATCTTTAAAATAGGAGGCTAATGGATCCACCAGGTGACCCGAGCCCCAAATCTCATATGAGGAAAGTGTGAGATTCAAATCCCCACCAAGAATAAGACATTGATCTTGCAATGTGGCACTATCAAACAATAAATCCCAAAATTGTTGTCGATTGTGATAAGGTCCATACATATTAACTATACTGAACTCTTGGTCCACCCCCCGAAAGCGACCTTCAATCTTAATGCCTGCACAAGTTTGATAGGCCACAAAATCAGCTAGGTTGGGGTTCCATGCAACTAAAAGTCCTCCAGACTGTCCCGTAGAATCAAGTCCAAAACATTTCCAACTTGGGCATAGTTTCTGAAAAAACTCACAAGCATCATAGCCCATATGCATAGTTTCCTGTAAAAGTATGACAACTGGCTTCACAGTGTCTAGTAACCTTCTAAGGGCCACCCTTTTGGGATGGTTGCTGATCCCTTTGATATTGAACGAGACAATGAGCATTTGTCAATAGAGGTAGGGTCTTCACTCACTCTAAGTGACCCATGAGACTGGCCCAAATTTAGTGCCGAAGAAATAGAAGAGATGTTAGAAAGATCAGGGTTAACCCATTTTTCAATTGCACCCGTAGGTTTATTAGCCACTGATTTTTTCTTATTCAACTTTTTGCGCGTTGTGACATTTGAAAATCTGATAGAACCAAAATTAATCTGAGGCTCAGAAGCAATTAATGGCTCAAAACCGCCAACTATGGGTAATGGGACCTTGTCTGGTTCAGGGGTAATCTGCACGATAGGGTCCATAGATTCAAAACCATCCTTTTAACAAAGGAGGGGATGCCAAATTTGACTCAATATGAGAGGTGACGCAAAAAACCTCTCCTGAAGCTAGTTGTGAGTTTGGAACGGTTTCATCCCTAATAGGGGAGAAGGAAATATGTATACCCAACCCATCAAGGGAGTTGTGACCAGCTAAACCGGAGGAGACTTGGTAAGCAATCTTTTTAGGTGTGATGTGTTCAATCTTAGGCAAAGCGGGGAACAAAGATTTGGGCACAAAAGAAGAGATTGAACGATGAAGCCTCGAAGAATAGTCATTCTCCTCGCCAAAAATACTCATGACTTCCTCAAGAGAAATGGATTTGAGCAACACAGGAAGAAAAACTTTGAACTTACCGAGAAATTCATATGAAGAATCTACATTAAAGGGAATGGGTAGCGAGATATTCTGAGAGAAGTCATCTGGATCCGCATCATCCACCAAAACAACCTCACTAATGGAGTTGAGCCCCTTGTAATCCTGTCGCAAATGTCTTATTTGATGGCACTTAAAGCAACGAAAAGGGATTTGCCAATAATTAAGTTGTTGGACAAAACCCCCCTGTTCCCATTTAAACTTGACCTCCTCAGGAAAACCATCAGTCGTGTCAACCTCCACCAGAACCCTAGGGCATTTACGATCGTTCGCCAGAAGGGTACACTCCTCAATGAGGATGAAACACCCGATAGCATTGGCTACATCCATGAATGCCTAAAAGCTCCAACAAAAAAGAGGAAAACCAGGAAACCAAGAGATGCTGTCAGGTGAGCCTTTCCTTCCACAGATCAAAGGTTGGATGCCACCACATAAGAACCATCGAACCAATGCCAAGGACCCAAAATTTGGACAAAATGATTTGTAACTATTCCTCAGAGAGAAAATGGAAATAAATCCACCCATTAGCAAGCATAATGACCCTAGGTACATAATTTATCAACGAATTCCAACATCTGGTTAACCAGTCCACCACCTTGGAACGGTTGAGCCTGATATTTTCCAGCTTACCAATTAAGGCCCTCGAAGCAAGGTTCTGAACCATGTCAATAGTTACGTCTTTACCCAAGTACAAAACAAACGACTCTTTCGAACTTTCTCAGTTTTACAACTTTGTTTCACCCTCGTTTTGTACCCATTTGTGCCAGTATTCCTCCTTTTTGAGCCCTGAGCCAAGTATGATGGATGTGAAGTGGAAGCTTCCACAGATGGAGCACCTAAAAACTCAACAGGTAACAACTTACCTTGCCCTGAATGTTGTGAAGCATGAAGGGGAGAGTGGTAGATCACAAAGGAAGTAAGGTTTACCTGAACCTGAACCGATGGTACATGAGTATTACCTCCAGGTGTCATCATCTGTATCCGGTCAGAGAACCCACTAAATAGAAGGACAAGTAAAAACGACCACGGAAAGAAAGTCCCCCAGAAAACAACAAAAACCACAGTACCAGTATACCGTCACCCAGATAATCCACCAAAATAAAGAAACACCAAAATAATAGCTCAGAACACCTAAAAATGCAGGATAGAAAAAAACTAGTTCCCACATTTTTTACTTAGTTGGTACTTAACCATCCAAAAGAGATGGCTTACTCCAAGCCCACACAAAAAGGAGCTATCAAACAAATAAGATTCTAAACAAAGTAAATAACACATGGATGATGACAATGGCTTGGATTTCGTACAACTTAAACTCACCATGCCAATTTGGACGCCTACATGAAAAGAATAAAAAACACTCCATTATTATATTTGACCAGCAAATATTATAATGGAGAGTTTCAATGTCTTGAAACACACGGAGCCGGCACCTTACAAGGTTGATGTGATTGTTTAAGGTTTACCTAAACCTGAACTGATGGTACATGAGTATTACCTCCAGGTGTCATCATCCGTATCCGGTCAGAGAACCCACTAAACAGAAGGACTAGTAAAAACGGCCACGAAAAGAAAGTCCCCCAGAAAACAACAAAAACCACAATACCAATTTACCGTCACCCAAATAATCCACCAAAATAAAGAAACACCAAAATAACAACTCAGAACACCTAAAAATATACGATAGAAAAAAACTAGTTCCCACATTTTTTACTTAGTTGGTACTTAACCATCCAAAAGAAATGGCTTACTCCAAACCCACACAAAAAGGAGCTATCAAACAAATAAGATTCTGAACAAAGTAAATAACACATGGATGATGACAATGGCTTGGACTTCGTACAACTTAAAACTCACCATGCCAATTTGGACGCCTACATGAAAAGAATAAAAAACACTCCATTATTATATTTGACCAGCAAATATTATAATTATAATGGAGAGTTTCAATGTCTTGAAACACACGGAGGCGGCACCTTACAAGGTTGATGTGATTGTTTAGCATGCCACGTGTGGGACTTATATGAATAATGTTGTTTGTTAATGTTTCTTTGATACGAGAACATCTCCACAGACTTTCATCAAGGAGAACAGGTGAGAAACTTTCTATAAAGGGCCCACGGACCATTCTCTAGTGCCACCTGTAAGATATTGTGCCAACTAGGTTTGATCACAGAGCATTCGATCCCGCCGGACTCCAAAAAGGCTTTCAATCGGGTTAAACTCCCAAGGGTTTTTCCATCCAATCCAATATTCAGTCTGCTGGATCTCTTAGACGCTCAGATCCGAAGGATCTTTTCAGAAATTTTGGCTTCTGTATCGAATTCTTCCCTATCGATTCGACGAGATTCTAACGCGAATTAACCAGATCGGATCTGGATTTGCTGTTTTTCGAGCTTTAAATTGAGCTTTTCTGCTCCTGATTTGGGGGATTCTACTGCAATTTGGAGCAGAAAACATGCCGTCTGTACATGGAGATAAAATGACTACCTTCGAGGACTCTGAGAAGGAGAGCGAGTATGGATACGTCCGAAAGGTACTTTTCTGATCTCATGTCTGTGTTTTTTATTGTTTAAACTTCAAAGGGTTTAAATGTTTATAGCGAATTATGAAGAAAATGGCCGGGCTAGGGTTCGCAAGATTTTATAAATTCAAGTAAATCTTGTTTCGTGATTAGCAAGACCGGGCACTCCCGTGGAATTGTGATCTTAAGTGTTCAAATAAGCGTTTTGAGGAATTTAAGGGTAATTTGGATTGATCGAGCGTCCGGAGCTGAAGATGCAATTTTTATGTGTGTATTTGGTCCGATTAGATTGGATAATCTATGTGTTATCGGATTTATGTGGTAATATTTCTTAGTCTTTAGGACAATCGAGGCATTGTTTCACATGCAGGGGCATGACTCGATATGGATCGAATGCTGACAACTCGCGGCAACTTTAGTTTGCTGGGTTGTTTTTGTTTAGGAACTGTCAGTTTCATTTTCTGCAAACTACTCAATGGCTGTAGACAATGGCACTTTTTTTTGAAGTAGTTGCCATTTGTATGTCTGGAGCGTGGTTCTTTTATAACATGCTATGGATATGCTAAACGAGTGATCGGCACATTAATAGACTCGAATTTGCATTATGGACTCGAGAATGCTTGAGATACCATCTAGCCAAGGCAAAAACTTGTGCTGTCTACTGGTAACATGACAGTGAATCAGAGAATTGGCATCCGAGTTTATCTAAAATTTACGGAAAATAGATTCAAGTACTGACAAGTACAGCACTGTTTGGAATGCAAACTAGGTCACTTGACAATGGGAACGAGGACACGGGGATTTGAGTGTTTGACACGGACATGTAAACCCCCAAACAGGACACGAGTTTGTATAATATATATAAAATTAAAAAAATCAAAATTACAGAAATAAAATATAGACATTTAACGTTTTTGAACATTTAGAAAATATAACTATATCAAATACACAGGAATGCACCATAGATCATCTATTTAGTATCATAAACTCAGGAGTCAGAACTGTAGTTTTCTAATTCAGCATCGTCAAAATGAATTACACAGAGAAGATGGCACTATAGATGGGAATGGAAAATACAATATAGGGTGGGTTTGTATAAGATTCTCACGAGTGATGAGTCACAGGCTATGCCTTGTCCTTTTGCATCTTGTAATCAAAATCATCAAGATCACCACCATTTCTCTGTGCTCTCCTTCCTCTATATGCAGTCCATGATCTGCATCTGCTGATGTGAAGGATGATCCCTCACTGGCTCTAGGACTGGTTCAATAAGTTCCAAGTTGTCCAGTGTTGATTCAGAAATGACAATCTCAGAAAAATGATGGCAGAACTTAGATGCAACAAACACTTGAAATCTTGAGTTTTTCCTTGTCTGTACAGAGTCTCAGGCTTCTCTGGAATGAGGATGTATGAAATGAGGCCAAAAGACTCTTTTATTGTGTGTGTTTTTACCTCAGTATATGCTTTTTCCCACTCAGTGTGTCGGACACTCAGGAGGAGCATGCTCAGCAAATCCAAACATCTGACACTGGATTTGCGGCATGCAAGGGGGGGAGAAGATGAATCCCGTTACAGAGAATGCAAAGCGTAATTTTGGGTATGATTAATCCGTAGAAAATTTTGCCATCAAAATGTTGAATTAATTATAGTCTCATTAATTTTTTTTTCAGACAATGCAGTTTGAAAAGTTATTTACAATAATGAAATCCAAGGAATCATGTTGCCATTTCACCTTGTTGGGAGTTTTTTGCCCCTTGATTGGAGTGGAGTTCAACATTACCTCTTTTCTGTGCAGATCCTGTACATACATACCTTAAACAAAGGCAATGCTTTCCTCGTTTTCTTGCATATCTATCGATCTATCTATAACGCACAAAATAATGCCAATCTCTTGAGCACTATTGTCTGCAACTTTATAAGTTATTCCAGTAGCATCCCTTTCACATTTTAGAAGGAACATTTCTATTACTACGTTGTCACTTTCTTTTGGTTATTATAAGTTTGGCTATGAGAGTAGCGATATTGTTTCAATGAAGCAGCAGCCCTTTGTAAAATAACAAATTTGAGAGGAGATAAATATTTGCTTGTAAAGAAGCTTGCACTTAACATATATGTCAGGGAATTCAATTAGTGCATCATGGTTAGGAGCAAAATTTCATTTGATAGGAAGCTTTTAAAATTATCCATCAGTTGTACAGTGACTTCAGGAAAGGTGACACATTTGCTGTCTTAAATAGTGCATCTATATCCTGCTAATTGCCCCTGTTGTTGTTTAAAGTAGTGATGGACTAATAGAAATTTAAATTATAGTCTTTATTGCTTGTGGAAAAGAAAGGCAACTGTGAAGAAGAATTATGAGTCAAAAACCATGGAGGAAAGAGGAGGAATATACGAATCTGCTAGGTTGTGACCACAGATCGTTAGCACAAGTGAAAAATCCAATAGTATACTAAATGTTGCTAGCATAGGAAAAGGACCATAATGACTATGCTCCCTACTGGGATCTATTGTAGACAATGGCGCTTATCAAATTTGCGTAGAGATTGAGGGGCCAAATGATTGGGCTCATGTAGTACATTGCAAATGGTTAACATTGATGATTATAATATGAATTTTTATTCTACATTCTTTCATTAAATGTTAATGTTGTAAGTTTTTTAATCAATAAAAACATTGTATTATTTTGCCCAGAATAGGCCTTATGGCATACACATTTTTTTTTTAAAATTACACAAGCTTTCCCACTTAGCAGGGGATTATATGCTAGACCACTATATACTTATGTGGTAATAGGATGACAAAGTGAACCTTTATACCATAGCTGTAGGCTTGCAGTGGCCAAAACTTTGGGAAAACAAGATACCTGAGTTGTAAGGATAGGTTAAAAAGTGATGACCAGAGCAAGTTTTTAAAATTAGCCATCAGTTGCACGGTGACTTCAGGAAAGGTGACACGTTGGTTGTCTTAAAGAGTGCATTTGAATCTGGCTAATTCCTCCCATTGTTGTTCAAAGTATTGATTATAAATTATAGTATTGACTTTTTATTACTTGTGGAAAATAAAGGTAACTGTAAAGATGAATTGTGAGTTAAAAACTGTGTTACTGGATCTGCCTCCCTAGTGTGTAGGATCTGTCATGGAAACGGATCCCCTGGAGAAGGAAACGTATCCCCTGGAGAAGGAAACGTATCCTGGTCCCATGAAACGGATCCTGTGGAGAATCAAACAATTCTTGAAATTTTTAAACGGATCCTGAAACTGCCAGTGCTTCTGTGACCCACCGATCCCCCCAAAAAATTCTTTAATGAGAAACTTAAAAAACCCTAAACACCTAAGGCTAAAAGTGTAAACCCCATTCCTGCTGAAGGTTTGATCTATCTTTATGTCAAGATCTGCTCTTGAACTCTGATATATCAAGGTCTGCTTCCAAAGTTTTCATTTGATTTATCTTTATGGTCAAGGTTTGCTATCAAGGGCTGATCTATATTTATGTGCTATGTCATTGCTCACTTCACCCACACTGTATTTAGTCCTGTCATTTTCTTCAAGAAAACCACTTTATTCACTGTTGATATGGACATGTGGATGTGGCTCACAAAAACGTTGTTATGACTTGCTTCATGTTCATGCTGAAATGGTTTTCGAAATAATCAATATCAATATCAATCATGGTTATAACTTATCAAATTATCAGTTATGGTACATGAATAGCTTAATAGTAATATGCATGAAAACTCTCTTTTTTGGTAGTAACTTATAGTTATACTCTTATATTTGGTGAATAGTTTTGATTCTTCATTCTATTTTATTTATTTATTATAACAACATTTTTATATTTCTTTGCACTTGCCGTTTCACTGCTGTATCTGGATCCTGGGTTTTCAAAAATCTGGTGGATCCATATCCTGGTAACTTAGGTTAAAAAACATGGAAGAAATAGGAGGAATATATGAATCTATTAGGCTATGACCACAGATTGTTAGCACGAAGTGAAAAGTTTAATAGTATATTAAATGTTGCCAGTGTAGGAGAAATGACCATAATGACTATGCTCCCTGCCAGGATTTACTGTAGACAATGGCACTTATCAAAATTGCTTAGAGGTTGAGGGGCCAAATGATTTGGATCCTAAATGGCAAACATTGATTATTAAAATAGGAATCTTTACTCTACAATCATTCATTAAATGCTAATGTTATAATTTTTTTTATCAGTAAAAGGGATTGTATTATTGTGCCCAGGCCCCAGAATTAGGCCTGATGACATATCATTACTTCAACTTTCCCATTTAGCAGGAGATTATGTGCTAGACCACTATATACTTACACACCAATAGGCTGACAAATTGAAACTTTATGCCATAGCTGTAGCCTGTAGGCTGGCTGTGGCCAAAACTTTCCAGGAAAACAAGATACATGAGTTGTAAGGAAAAAGTGACGACCACCGTTTGATGCAAAATTGAAATATGTTGCTATTGATTGGGCTCATGTAGTACATTGCAAATGACAAATATTAATTATTAAAATGGGAATTTTCTCTCAAAAATCTTTCATTACGCTAATTTTGTAATTCTTTTAATCAATAAAAGATATTATATTATTTTGTCCAAACTCTAGCTTTTTGGCTCATTAGTTCTTTCATTACATTAGCTTTCTCATTTAGCATGAGATTCTATGCTATACAACTACTTATTTATGCGGTAATAGTAAATAGGATGACAAATCGAACATTTATACCATACCTATAGGTTTGCCGTAGCCAAAGTATCAGGAAAATAAGCCTTCTGATACATGAATCGCAAGGATAAGTTAAAAGTGACAACTACTAACTATTTAATGCAGAATTGAGATATGTTGCTCTGAATTTTTTTTCTTATCGCTTGGCTATTCTTGTATGCTACTCAACAGCTTTTGTCCACCTCATCTTTGAACTTTTTCAACTCCAATCTCATGAACTACACAGTTATTACTTATTTACTATTGAGGCTGTCCAAGTTGTTTGCTTTTGCCAAGTTGGCTATTTGTTGGAGTTGCTAACTATCTTTGATGGGCACTTTTCTCTTAGTCAATGAGAGTTTAATGCTCCATAGATCTTGATAGCTTCTTTATGTTGCTCCTCAACTCATCTCCAATATTGAACCTGTAAACAATTCGAACCTCTTTGATTCTGTCGGTTAATGAAGTCTACTTTTGCAAGTGTGCAAAATCATGGATGATATGTATGTTGTTGCAACTTGGAAGAAAGAAAGTCACAGTTTCAAAAAGTTGTGGCTTTGTAGGGGTCAAGTTCTGACTTGTGAAATGCCACAACAAATGTTGTGGTGTGCAAAAGATCATGGAATACAGAATTTTGTGGACCTAGTAGGAGGAAGGTTGCCGAGAGAGGGAACCCTACTGAAAGGCAAGTTGTGGACAGATTAAAGCTTCATAAGACAAGTTGCAGATGTTCCACAAGTGAATGTGGAAGTTATAGAATATTGGAAACCAACAACCCCAGGGTTGTGGGATAATTGTAGAGCAAGATATATCGCAACCCCTAGGTGGTTGATAGTCTAAGGTACACAACCACAAGGTTGTGTATAACTGCAGAGCATTAAGTAGATGCAACCCCAAGGTTGCGAGGCCATCAATGTTGCCGGGATATTGAAAGTTATATTTTTAGACAAAAATGGAAACAATATGTTTGGATACAACTCGTATGAAAATACATATAATACACGTTTGATCGTTAAAAACAGATAGAAGATTTCTGTGAGGTGCCGGCCTCTTATGAAGAACCATGACCAAAATGTCTCTGATATAGATTGTCAATCAATAGATATAAATACAGAAAGAGGTCTGCAAATTGTTATAACCGATTATATGGCTACTGAGAGCTTGCAAAAACAGGGGAGAGTTGGAGCCTGCAAATGTAAACATTGAAAAGACTAAAATGGGGTGCCTCTATGTCAACTGGGAAGTTTTGTTGAAGTAGAAAAGAGGGAGCACCAAAAGCAGCAGGCTAATGTACTCATCATCTGCGGACCTTGGCTTCTTGGCTGAGGCAGTCCAGCTGTCTTTATGGAGAGAGAACATGTTGAGCTCAGCAATTGAGATACCATGGTTCTCCGGATTGCTCATTTCAAGTTCCAAGTCTCTCATGCTATCATCTACATGCAGGTGTGCTTCAGAGGACCTGGTCGCCTGTTGACTGGAGCCTGCAATATCAGTCCTTTGCCATAACCCTTATCCATTGACAGGGCTTCAAATGCTATCTGGTAACACCGAAGATGGAGGATTTATTCCAGAATATCTTGTATAGCTTTTTCATCCTCCCCACTTTTGTTGTTGGTGCCCTCTTATTGCCCCTCATCTTTGTGTCCAAATCAAAATTGTTTTATCTGGTGTGTAAATCAGCTCTACGCCTATAATTTAACAATGAATAGCCATTAAGAAGAAATGATGGCCGCAGGTGCCAAAACTACTGTATGCCTTTTACGATCAGATTTGTTGTACCATTATAAGGGGAATAATCATCATGAATAACTTTGGCTAGATAGTTCTTGTCTGAAGGCTGCCATGCAGCCCAGTCATCTGGACTTCTCATAAATATACTAGAGTTAGCTTAAGTGCCATAAATATATTATATGCAAAACAAATATCACCAAACATACAAAATGCTATCTATGATTTTGGAAATATAACTGAAACTATTGAATTTCCATTGGTATCAAGACCACAAAGCTAAACAAAATCTACAACAGAAAATAAGTTCATAACTAGGATTTACCTGCTAGTCAAGACTTGCATCAAGATTCAAAAGATGATGAAAGACATGATGTCCATGCTCCAACAAATGTTGAATCAAGCCCAAAATGCTTCCACTGCTGTGTCACAACCAGCCTTTAAATTTGGCACAAAACATAACACACTTTTATGGTACCATAAATGGTAACAAACTTGATGCATGGCCTCCGAGTCTTGAAACCTCTTTCGAAACGACCGCTCACCAATGAGCATAAAATAAGGATAACTGAAGTTCACATGGGCATACGACCTCTAACCTGATGGGAAGCTTATTGCAGACACCAGCAAATTAATAATCAGCCTCCTTTCAAACGACAGGATTAATTCAAAGTAGTGTAAAGCAGCAGTTCTATCCTAATGGGATACAGAAATCATGAAGCAGTGGCTGTGTCCCCAGCAAGTCTCTGGTCAAAGTTTCAAACAATACAGTCATGCACTGACTTATTCAACCCGATGATCATTAAATTTGAAGTGCAAGATTTAGGAGACATGTTGCACTGTAAATTTATTAGAGTTTTTTTTCCTTATACCTAGTGAGATATGGTTTTGCTAGTGATCACTTATTTGGAGTAGGCCTTTTGGTAGCTTTGAAGTTTGAGAGTAAGATGAAGAAAGGATATTCAGAAGTACCACAAGATTGGCAGCACTTAAGGCTTCTATGGGGAAATCTGTTCTTTTGTGTTGCCTTCTTCATCTCCATTTCTGATGCATAATAATATAAACATAATTCTTGCCCAAGACAAAAATAAGGGTATGTGTATTGGAAAGGGAAGTAGGATGAATATGCAGAAGTACTGCAATGATCATATTTATCATATAAGTGCTGAACATTCAAAACAAAAAACACTTAAAGCACAAATATTGCTTTCTAAATAGAAAGCATAAGAGAAATCTGACCTGGTCATGGACCATGCTAAACAATCACAGTTCTTGAATCCTCTGCTGATCCTCAATACCACAGCTTGTCTTTGATAATAAAAAGGTTGTTGATTCTCAATACCACAGATTATATGCCTTTGAGAATAGAAAGGTGGTTTTTATTTTTTACACAAAATTGCCAAATTAAAGATAGTTCGGCACAATGTATTATACCGGTGTTACAGGACTCACGTGTCAAACCGGAAAACTCGTGAGTTTGACTCGGCTCAGCAGCAAAACGATCCGATCCGACTCGAGGCGAGTTTAACTCCGGTTGGTCGATTTCGTCATTGTTTTTGATCTCTCTCCTCTCCGGATTGATTGTGGTTGACGGTGGATGGTGTTCATTTTACCTTGGATTGATTGTGGTCGATTTTGCAACGACAGACACAAATGATAGACACGGTGAATGCAATCTCTCTCTTCTTGTCTATCCGCGTGATGACAGACACAACGGATGCGAGCTCTCTCCTCTCCTCGTGATGGCAAACACAGTGGATGCGAGCTCTCTCCTCTCCTCTATTTGCGCGATGGTAAACATAGTGAACTGCTTGATTCGCTTGTGTGGATGGGTTCGGGCCGGATTAAATTTTTGATCGACGACTATGGGCGGACAAGGAAGGGTGATTGGCGGCTGTTGGCGAAGTTGAATTTTTGATATGTTATATAGTATATACCTTGTTTTGTTTTTAGTTTATAAATTAGGTTTTTTTTATTTGCTAAATGTTATTTATTATATATATTAAATATTAGTTATTTTTATAATATATATTTTTATATATTTTGTAAGTACCCACAGGCATTTGAAGTTCTAACTTTTCATTTACAACTTCTCATCTCAATCATAGTGGAAAACATTGGCATCGACAAAATATTGGTGAGGGTCTAGAAAACATCTTCTCGGCAACATCGGCGAAAAAATCGGCAAACCGCGACAAACATTAAAAAACACAAAATATATTCATTTTTTTCATAATTTTAAACATATATAGCAACATCAACATCAGATAAATACATTGGCACATAAATATGGAGAAAGCACTAATATATATCATGTAGTCATGCCGAATATAAAATGATACATAATCTTGCGGTTTTTCGGGATATTGCCGATTTTTCAGCGATTCTTTCCACTATGATCTCAATTACTCATTACCAATTGCTCTACCCACGTGGGCATATGTAAAATATATTAAATATAATTTTTTATATATAATATAAAATTATATATGATATGTTAATATATAATAAAATATAATTTATATTTTAGTAATATTAATATTAACTAATCTAATGTCGAGTCTCATTCAAATTTTGAATTCGAATCAAATTGATATGTTTTGGGTATCTATTGATATCTTTTGGACATCTACTGATATCTTCCAAGTTGCAGTATATGGATATGGCTATTTTGAATATCTATGAAAAGTTTTTATTTATTTTTAATTCAAAATATGTAATTATATTTAAATTTTTGTATTTGCCGATTTTTTGCCGATCCGATTCAAACTCATCGCTCTTTTACCTTGCGGATTTATTTCCGATTCCGAGTCTGGTAACATTGTATTATACACAATGGCAGTGTGAATAATCAATAATCATTTCACAAGATTTTGTGACTGTACTCAATTTGCCAACCAAGCCTCATTATGGCCTTATTTTCTAGGTTGGATGAAGACTGATGAAAAACTCACACAAGTTGATTAAGATTTGTACTGTTACAATTTTTCTGGAGCCCTTTATTTGTATGGTCCAATGTGATCCCTGCAACTCTACTATAGCCCTTTTCCTTGATCTTTTACCATTTCCTATCTCCCATTTCTGGTATTATAGCTTGTTGGGCTTGACCAACATGATCGTCATGCCATTTCTGATGTATACCATAACACTTATACGCTGCAAAACATTGAACATTTTTACCAGTTTAAATATTCTCCTGCCTCTGTTATAGTTTTAGGCAAAACTACTGTGAAGCTGGCCAATACAACTAAGCATTAACCCCCTATATTACTAGGCAAGTTGAAAATGACAAAGGCAAAGTACTTCCTGAAGTTCCTCCCGATGCCCAGAAAAGTCTTTGAAACATATTTTGATGATCTCATTGACCTTGCATGTACTAATACATGATCTAATCGATAATATAACACATAAGGTTAACATTTATTATCTCTCTAATTGTGTCATGTACATAACATAGTAAACAGTTGTGTACAAGGCTTTTTTTTCCAGGTTACAATGTCAGGGGAAAACCCTTGGGTACTTCTTCTCTTTTCTAGGATGGTACCCAGGGTAAACCCTAGATTCTTCAGGGCACAAGCCCATGTCAACAGTTGGGCTCGAAGCCATTACAGCAATATACTCATTATGAGCTCAACATGCCACTTACGGGAATATAATCTAGGTGGGGAGGAAAACACTCCATCCCACAACCATTCGGCTAGACCCAATTGATTGTTGTGTATGAGGCTTAACCCTAAAGTTGCTTCATATATTCTTCTAATGCACTTGGAGTTTAAACAGAGTTCCTTTATTCTGGTTCAATCCATCTTTCTACGTGAGTCTTGTGAAGCCAGCTTTTTGCCTTCCATCTCGCTCATGTCAATGTTAATTTTGTCCTTGAGAGTGTTGCGGCTAGTTTGTATGTGGGCTTAAAATTGCAAATTATTATATAAATACCTAAGCTTAATTTAATTTCCAAAGAATGTTGAAGAAGTCTTTTTGAAAAGATGTTGTCCAAGGTGTTCCTCAGCATGACTATAAATTGGCGTTCCTAAATACCGCAACTTTTTATGTGTACAATGCTAATGGAATTGAAGACCTAATGATGATTTTGTGGTGATTCTGTATAAAGAATTTAAAATTGGTACAAATCACCTGCATGCCTTGTAAAGTAGATTGAATTTATTAAAAATTTAAATGTGCGATGGATAAATTCAATAGAAGTCAATGTAGCCATTAGAAAATGTTTAACCCAATGCATCATGTTAGTTATTTTTTTTGAAAATGACTTCAGCTGTGGTGAATGGATGGTTTAGAAGTGCCATGCATTTAAACCCATAGAAATTTCAATGGGATTCATGTCAATTTAAAACTTTAATGAAATGCATAAAATAAGATTCTTGTGTTGGTGATGCAGGCTTCACTCTTATCTTGTTGCCGTATTCTTGAAAATTTAGATAGTTTGTGTGATCTCAACTTTTGATGAAAACATCAAAAAATTTCATTCAACTATAGTCTGTTATTTGAGCTACTAATATTATGCCCATGCAGACAAACTTAGATGTGATTGAAGTTATCATGGTTTTTTGATTTTATTTCTGTTGGAAAGTCATGTGCCATCTCATGACTCACTGATTCAGATCTTTTGCTATCATTGAAACTGCCAGGTGTCAGGACCCGTTGTTGTGGCAGATGGCATGGGAGGGGCAGCTATGTATGAGCTTGTTCGAGTTGGTCATGACAATCTTATTGGTGAAATCATTCGTCTGGAGGGTGATTCTGCCACCATCCAAGGTATATTTGTCAGACACTTGCTGCAGGTGTATGCTCCGGTCGTAAGTTTTACTGACAAAATAAAAAATAATTGACATTTTTGTTGGACTTTAGCAAGGAGTCCTTTTAAGTGGATGAGTATCTTCATTGAAAATGTTTGTTTCACTTTTATTGTTATAGCTTATTATGCTTTCAGAATGTTGCATTATATATAATATATATTTATGTTTTTGATTGATAAAATCCTTATCTTTGGCCGGAGTCGGGTACTTATTCCCCCCTGAACCCCACTACCAGAATCTATTTATCTACTGGTCTCAGGGCTGGAGTTAATGGATTTATCACTCCGGGGTTATACCACTTCAGGGATTCCCAGGCAGAGTACTAAGGAAATTTGTTGGGAATCGGACCTTGGCCAGTGGTGGTACAGTCCCACTAATCTTCATCTACTGCTGGACCACAGCTCAACTGACAAACGTTGCATTATTTACTGTGTTTGGAGAGTTGTTAAGGCGATAAAATATTGATGTTCACAGCTTTAGTGAAATTCTAGATGTGACTGATGGCATTGTTGTTTTTTGCAATCAGTTTACGAAGAGACTGCAGGATTAATGGTGAATGACCCTGTCTTGCGGACACATAAGGTATCGAATATCATCAGTAGCTCAGAACTATCATTGGAACTTATGTTCTGTAGGTTAAAGATCTCAGCTGTTGGATTTAAATAGTGGGAATTTATGAAGGATTTGTTTTGTTTTCAGCCTTTGTCAGTAGAGCTGGGACCTGGAATACTTGGTAATATTTTTGATGGGATTCAGGTTTGTCTTTTTGCCTGAACATACCCCATGCTTTATGATGACATTTTTCCTAATAATTGTTCCTTTTTGCTAGTCACTACAGTACTAGGAAATGGTAAAAGTGATTTGGTGAATGCAGTTATTATGTTTAATATAACAACAAAATATCAAATAAGCAGGATGCCAGGTTCTATGCTCCATGTTCACAGTGCATGGTTATTGTGCCAGATTTTATTATGGTTCTATTTTTTCTTTTTTAAATTCGAAGATTGTCATATATCTTATTCTACACTAAAAATGGCTTGCTTTGACTATTAATATGTACAAAATATATACATACAAGGCGTTCTTACAAAAAAGGGGCCATGTGGGTGGGTACCACAAGCAAAAGTATAGTTGTCTTAAAAATCATAAATGCAAGCAAAATTGCCCCATATCATCTAACATTGCCACTTGGCCATATAACTTATAAGCTGTGTCCCCAAAAATATTGCCACTAAGGCACAAAAAGACAGAACATCAAACATTAAAGAGATTAATTTAATTGGTGCTGGAATCAGATCCGCAATGGGTTAGTCCACAGTATTTTTTTAACAATGGTGGGATTTATTAAGCAATATGTTCCTCATGAAAACCTCTTTGGTTTATTGTAATGCAGAGGCCTTTGAAAGCAATTGCTATAAAGTCTGGTGATGTCTATATTCCTCGAGGAGTGGCTGTGCCAGCTCTGGACAAGGACGCAACATGGGATTTTCAGCCTAAGAAGCTATGTAAGGAACAGTGATTTCCTGGACTAATTTTGGTTGTAAATTGGATTTATTGCAGTGTCTTACAATAAGAGGTTGTGTGTGCTTTATGTTGAAGGGAGCATCATGGTCAATTTATAGCTCTGATTTTGATTATTGGATAGCTTCAGATCTTAGATTCTTTATTGGTTGCATGTGTTGCAGCTGTTGGAGATGTCTTAACTGGTGGTGATTTATATGCGGTGTGCATTTGGCTCCTTTAAATCCTGAAGTCTACGATACAATTATCTATGTGTTGGTGCTCGTCTCTTATTTAGTTTCTCATTATGGAGCTTTTCGATTTTCATGTACTACCGATTATTTTGCAGACGGTCTTTGAGAATAGTCTGATGGAGCACCGTATTGCTGTTCCTCCTGGAGCTATGGGCAAGGTTACATATATTGCACCACCTGGTCATTACACCATTCAGGTTTGTCTGGCTTATATCTTTGACCTTTCTGACATGCAACAAGGTCTTGTAATGTATAGAAGGTTGTGATAACAAGGGCTTAATATAATAGTTTGTTTTTATTGCCTGAATCAAATCAAATTCAATATGTTGTCAAAAGATAGTGGTCATGAGAATGGGTATGCTTATAGGGTGGATACATGAGATTTGACAATAGTATGATCCCCAAATTGGTTTGACATTGTGGTCAAAAGTTTTGTGATTTATTGTTTTGAAAATGTAAAATGATGACAGTTTGTTATCTATTGTTTTGATTGACTATTTGCTGCTAACTTTTAATATTTTCTTATTCGTTCTGTTTCCGAGGAAAATCTTGTGGGATCCCCCTCTTCTCCAAAATATCTGGATGGAGGGTGGCTCAATTGTCAGCTGGTTTTAGTGGGTAGTAACCCCAAGGAACTCAACCAGATATTAACCTGTGACCTATGGCCTCCCTGTTGGCAAAATGCTTTTTGTGGGTGGATGGTTCAATCAATGGTGGTAACCCTTGGGGCTTATTTTTGTCGCTAAGCTGCCAGTCAGGGTAACCTTGCCGGTGGTGAGACTAACCCGGCTTGGAAGTCCGGCAGACGGCCCCTCACTTACACTTATTCTTGTTCAATTGATATACTTAGCCGTTTTAATGTTTTTACACTTAACCAGTTATACACTTAGCCAAAAATATGCCAAAGAGAGAAGAACAATATAAGGTGGCACCCCGAACCGGGCATGCCAAAAAGCTTTATAATACAAGAGCAAAGATTATAGTTACATTCAGAAATGGGTGCGTCCGCAGACAGTGACCCGGGAGAGCGCCGAACCGGCAACCCTCTATAGAAACCCCAAAGATCTGCCCACTTCACAAGCACGCTCTTCTCTGCCGGTTTCCTCCTGAAGCAATCCGTAGGTCCGCCTCCTGCAGCACCTGGTCGCTTTGACCGAATTCCAACTCAGTCTGAACTCTGCCCAGAATGACTGTCTTTTTCTGGGTTGTGCCCTCTGCTTGGGCGCACCTGTCTTACCGACTGTTTCCTGACTCAGATTTGAACTGTCTTGCTTCCACCTCATGGATGCTACCCAAATGCCTCAACGCCTTGGTATATTTATACCCGTCCAAGTATATGCCAAGGTCATGCTCCCTTCTTGAGATGACTTCCCAACTTCGGTGTGCTCTTGCTGATGAGGCTTCTCCCCTTTGCCGACACGTCCACTTGGGCGCACTTCGGCTGTAGCGTGTGCCGGGTGCCCTTACTGAAGGGGACGAGCTTCGGTAGATTCATTACCTTCATTTTTTGCAAAACTTTGACTTTGACTTTGCAATACTGACCAAACCTAGTGTGGGTAGTTTGTTCCTAGTTCCTACCTTTGTTGGAGCAGCCCTAGCCACCGAAGATGCCTTCACCTTGCAGGACACCATTCTTAATCAGGGGTGCTCCTCTGCAGACCATAGGTCTTCCTTACCAAATGGTCTCCAGCAAGATGACAGAGTTGACAAAAGGTTGCTCTGAAATGCTCGGAATAATGCAGGCCCTTCAGGCACAAGTGGAAAACCACTGTGCATGGACCGCTGTTCTAGAATCACAACTGACAGCACAGGACTTGATGATTGCTGGCCTCAAACAAAACCATGCCTTTGAGATTGCAGAGCTTTTCACCTGCCTTGCTGAACAAGACTTTAACTAATGCAGAGCTCAAAAAGATGCAAACCATGTAGATAACAGGTCTGAAACTCATCCTCAGTGAGCATGAACAGCAACTCTCAACTTTCCAACAGAACCTTTCAGAGTTTAAACGTGTCCCTCTCATCAATGGATCCCTCCTTGGTGATACATGACAAGTGCAGTTAGGGTCACAAAAATAAAAAATAAACCGTTTGAAATTTTACACCAGCTAGAGAGCCTTATTCAGGATTCCACATCACACCAGCATTCTGTACTGAAACAGATTGAGGAAAACTGTTCTTGAGTCCAAGTTGTTAAGGGGAAGAAAATCCCCTCTTTTGTAGTATCCAAGTGAAGTTTGTGGAAGAGCAAGTTAGGTGATCTAGAGAGCTTAACCTCAGGATCTGGTGTCTTCCCCCACCCAACCCTCTACGGGTGGGCCAATCTTTCATTTAGGATACCCTCTTCTGGAAAGATATTAAACTAGAATGAGCTTGGTTGATTGCCGATTTCTTCATCATTTGGTTGAGCTCCCCTGAGAACCATCTTCATGCCTTGAGAGCTAAGAAATGGCACGTCTCCTTCCATAAAATCTGTTTTGACTGCAATTTGAGGAACTCAGGACAGCTAGAGCTTAGGTAGCAGAAGTCAAGAAGGAGAATAAATGGGCTGTTATCCACAACCTTCAAGCTGTTATTTGTGTGTCCGCACCTCCAAGTTGGGCACAACCAAAGCCAACCAAATGACAGTCACACTAGGTTAAGGGGGCAATGACCACTGTTCCTATTGCATGTTGGACTTGCAATGCCACATGGTCTTCCCCTGGCATCTTTTGGGATGTGTTTTCCATGCAGGACCTCATTTATTTACATTGAGGCACATGAGAACCCTCCCAGGACTGTACCATTCATCTCATCATACCACTAGACATCAGCCTTCAGATAGGAGATATAGAGATTTGGGGAGTTTTGAGGTTCTGGTGGTGTGTCTCAGGCTCTCAGATCATTTGCAATAGTCTCTAGTTTAGAGTCATTAGTTGTAGGTTTTGACATACACCCAAGGTTCATGTAGGTTCAGGTTTGATGGGACACATCTGTCCCATGTGCGATGTTTTCATTGCCATTTGCTACTTCCCTTGTGCATCCTCAAGTTTTGTGCTTCATTTTGATGCCCCCATTTCTCGATCTTTATATGAGGTCTCTCAATATTTCTCATAGGGGGATGCCATTCTTTGTGTGATTTTAAAGCCTTCACTAGGGCTCTTTAGGCACCAATCCATGATTGGGGGGACAATGCACTTTGCCTCTATGAGGTAGACCTAGTTTTTGTTGGTGTGAGATGATTTCAATAGATAATTCCATCCCCATCATGGCCTTGGGAGACACCTCCTCTAGCATGATGAATCACATGATCTCATCATTCTCAATGGGCTCCCATGTTACTTTGAATCCGATAGGTACATGTGTTTTCCTCACAATTGTGGGACTAGTGTTGTGGATTATGTATCGACAGACCAAGCTCTATTGCCTCAGATCTTGGACCTCTTTGTCTCACCTCCTCTTCTTGTTGTTGATCATGCTTTCCTAGCTTTCACCCTCTAGGATTCTCCCTCCTTACCATCAACTCCAAGTCATTGCTCACTTGATACCCCTCACAACGTGATTCACTTTGACATTGATTTTGTGGATGCTTACACCCTTCATCTTTTCGATCTCACCCCTCCTTTCCTTTCATTCTCTTTCCCTCGATTGAAATGGTCAAAGCCGAATTTGACTCCCTTTCCAATGTCATATGAGAGGCGACCTTAGATTCTTAGTACTTACCCCCATAACACCTAATACAAGTAAGGAGATCATCCCCAAGGTAACTGCCCTATGAATGTAAGGCTATGCATAAATATCTTTAGTTTGTCTTTATCCATGGCCCTTCATCCATTTGGTCTGTGACTCTGTACAATAAGAGTACCGCTACCAACCTACCTCCTTTGATGTAAGAAATGCCATTTTCTTGCTTTGAGGAGACATGAACTCCTCTTATATCTCTACATCTCTCCCAAAGATTTATGGTGTACCTTCCTCCCCCTTGATATTGGATGAAGAACATGTGATAAAACCACCAAACAGCAAATATCATCAGTCAAGGACAGATCTTATATATATGTAACAGCCAAATCACATGTTCAATAAAGACACAACACATTCAAAAATTTCCTGGAGCCATATAAGATATCAAAGATGAGATTAGAGAGAGAGACAGCCTTCTATTGAATGAACAACCCCTTAATACATCAGAATTTAATCTGATATCTAATGCAGCAAAGAGGGTTTAGAGGCCACACTCAGCCTCATCTTCAAGCAAAGAACAACCAAACATATAAAATCAATGAGAAAAGAAGAAGATGGATGCTCCAATTCGTTGTGTGTTTTCTCCCTTGCCTACAAAAAGGATTGTACTTGGCCCTGAGGGTTTTTTTCTCTTGTTACAACAAAATCTAGCACCCACACAAGTGTAAAATTGAAAGCACCAAGGTGATAGTTATGTGTAACTCAGGAAGGCTGCCAACTATCACCTCAACAACTATTCCTCTCACTTTAGGCTAGCTCTTCTCTAGCACAAGGGGAGTATTCCTAAAGTAGGATTATGAAGGCTATTGAGTTGGGGTCGCTAAAGGTGAAAATGAAGAGTAAGCCTTGATAAAACAAAGGTTGTTTTAGTATAGTATGGTATGTGGAAATGGAAGTGGAAATGGGGAAGGGATATGGACAAGATAGGAAATGGAGGAAAGAAAATAAGAAAAGGAAATGAGTTGGGAAGAAACTAGTGCCTATCAATCTATTGGGCCAATGGAGTCATGAAATATTGCACGAAACAGCTAATTTGCCACAATCAAGTACTTTGAGAAAGCTATATGGTAGAAAAGGCTAATTAGCCACAATCAACTACTTTGAGTAAGCTATATGGTAGAAAAGGTTAATTTGCCACATTCAACCTATTTAGGTGAAAGAACCAATGTTGGTACATTCATAATTTTATTATGTACTTAAGGTAACAGGAACTAAGTTTGATACAATTGACCTTAAATGTTTGCTGAAAAGAGATGTGGAAACTAGTCTTGGAGAGTTATAGTTGCTACTCATCAAACAAATATTAAGGTGCTGTTATACTTGCCTGAATTATGATTCCAATTCAATAACTAATTTGCTAGATGGAAGGAAATAATGCAGGATTATAACAAGAAGTAAAACAAGAGGGACAGGTTCCTCACATTTGCTTTACTCCTAAATGAATGGTGTTTTCATTAATAGGCGTTCATTAGAATAATAGCAAGCTAGTTTCTACAACAAATTAACAACAAATTCAAGAGCATAGACATAACCATACAACGAAATAGAGCAATACCTCAATTCATTATTCTTCAAGGGTTTGATAATACAAGGGAGCTCAATCCATCATCATATCCAAGCTCCTACTCTATCTCCTATCACTGTTAAATCTCTCATACTCCCAATCTCACCACACTCTAAATCACCATAAGAAAAAGAACATAGAAAGGTGCTAACTCCATCAAACATCAAGTATGTCCCCACCACACATTCACCAAAAGAGGACCATGTAGACCCCCTCCTAGTGACAAACCAATATCATAACACCATCATACATTGTCACTAGGATGCTACAAGAAAAATATAACACATGAAGTAGCAAGCACCCATATGTCAAGAAACAAAGGCATCAAAGTAGCACCAAAGCACTAGATGACTGTCAACCATGACCATCCACCATAGGGAAATGAATCTCCTCCACCAAAGATCTCCATCAAGTAATCCACTGTCAAGAAAATAAGAGGTTCCATGAATATGTATGCCCTGCAAGTCCATCCAATTGCTCCAAAGGTACCAGCTGCAAACCCCATCAATTGTGATGAAAATCACTATGTGAAACCTCATACAATATGAGATGTAACACCTCCTTTTGAACTTCTACCTTACAAATGAGAGGAAGTTTCCTTATTTAGAGTTCATTCTAAACCACTCTACAATAAAATATTATTGATAAACTACTAAATCCATCTTTTCCACCATTGGAATGACTCATCGCTTCATAAATTATTATAGAATGTCCTTGGCATCTTCCCCAAGGAGAGTGTTCCTCTTTTATGAGCTTCTTTAGACTTGGATCAAATATTAAATATATTTTTGCTGCCATGTGTCATCATTTTGACTCATGTGCTCCTCTAAATAGACCCCTTTTCCCTTCAAGATGGTGCCATGGCTCCTCCCATCCCTAAAGATTAATGCAAAGTATAATCATAGGGGCTTCTATGAGAGCGGTTCTTCATATTGGCCGTTTTTCCTAAAAATATGACGTAACTATGTCAAACGTGTTGTTTGGCACCTCCTCCAATTGAACACTCCTCTACGTGAGTGCAAAATTGCTTGTGAAATATACCAAAGGGTCCACATCAATTCTCCAATCGTGAAACATGCCTCCAATTATGTGAAGTGCCTAAAACAATGTGTAATGATGCTCGAACCAAATTTTCCTATTCATAATGCTCAAACTGAATTTGCAATGTAATGATTGTGATTTGTACCAAACTCCGAAAGTTCCCATCTCTGTGTTGTGTTGTTGAAAGAGTGCCTTCGAAAATGCAAAATGAACCATGCATTTTCAGAAGGTAACATCACATTTTTCCTTGAGAGACATTGAGAGAGGTATTCAATTTGTAGTTGAGTAGAGCAATTGGGAGCGAGAACTTCTAGGCTGAATTCCTCAAGCATGGTTTGGTTTCTCTCGCATCCCACATTGTTAATGTCTTGAACCAAGTAGTTTGCTCGGGCTTCCCCTCCATCATGATCATGACACACCACATCTCCCACCTTATTTTTAAATAGTTTAGATCCAAACAACTACAATACCATTATGATTGGGCACACTTTTGCCAAACTCTATGCCATTGTTTTGAATATGTGGATATTAGATTATTTTGAAAGGAACAAACTCAAGGATGTAAGGCTAGTAGGATTCGAGAACAGTTGAGGGTGGATCACATTTTCACACTTATTGTTATTATTGAGGAGGCTAGACAATGGTCTTCCAAAGTCTTTTGCTATTTTGTAGAATTTTTAAGTGGCTTTTGAATAAGTGCCAATTGAGCTCGATTGAGCAACCAGAGTTGTATTAGGAGGTTTTTCCACTTGATCTCCAATGGTGCTTTTGACAATTCACTTTGCTTTAGAGATCCTCCCAATTGTACGATAGGGCCCCTCAGCCTTGGGTACTCTTCATATGATGTTATTAGGGTTTGTGTTGGTTCCTTTTGTTAAGATTCAATATGCTAAGATAGATAACATCAGTATTCAATTCAATTTCACAACAATAGCATATACAGGATCACTAAAAGAAACACAATCACAAGATAGACACAGATTTATCCTGGGAAACCCTCTAGGGGAAGAAAACCCAACAAAACTTCCTCAATATAGATGATCAAAAGTACAAAGACAAAACCCCAAACAAGTGCTCCTTCTCCTTGCAGATCTCTCTCTCTCTCTCTCTCTCTCTCTCTCTCTCTCTCTGTCCTATGCGAATTACACAAGTGAGTGTGTTTGTCCAAATGAGGAGCACATCACTCCTATTGATACTTTATCTTCCACTTGAATTTTTCACTAACTAGGTCGGCCCCAACAAACTTAACTGGGCCGACTTGCCTAGGAAGACTCAAAACAATATAATATTGCTTTCTGGAGGGTTCTATCGACCTGACTTACAAGGGAGGTTTTACCTCATGACTCTTTGATGACCAAATACAATAATAACATCCCGATGGAGGAATAAGACATCTCCGAATAAATTACAATAATAAAATACAATAGAATATTCTTCAAAGTTACAATATTTCAACACCTTCACAGTGGTAGAAAAAGACATGGATACTTTTCCTTCTTCCTGCTCTACTTTTATTTCCAATTATGATGCAAAACTTGAAATCGGGCCTCGCACCTCTTAGGGCTTCCCTCCTCTGCCTTACCTAGATCCTGGCTACCCTCTCTTTTATTGTCACTTGTATCTATTCCTTTTTGTTAACATTTTAGCATCTAGGTGTGTTCTAGACACTCCCATAGTCTATTGACTACTCATTGTACTCTCTAGTCTTGTTGATCTTTTCCTAGTCATTTGTGGACATTAATAAAATTATCTTATTTTATCTGAAAGAACTATTTGTGTAGATCCACCTTCTACACAATTGTTGAGCTGTTGGTTTTCCTTGGTTTTTAGTTATGTTGAATTAAGTTGAAATCACAACTTCTGGCTTTTTCATGGAGTGTGTTAGTCCTTGAGATGTTCCAGGCTGCGATGGAACTATGCCAAGGCATCTAGGACCAGCTTTAGGCCTCAAGCTGGCTCTTGGGCCAGAGGGGTTAATCCTCGGTAAACTTAAAGAAAGATAGCCGCTGAGAGTGATCAACAACAGCTTAAAACACTTAGCAAACTGAAATGCCAGATTTAAATAACACGAGCAGGTTAACAAGGTAATTGGTTGAAAGGTTGAAGACAATGGCAACTGACTGGAAATAATGACAGTAAATCTCTAGACCAAAGGCCTTTCCATTGGGCATTGGACTCTCAAATAGCAGAGCACAATAACTGATGATGGAAGGTGGAAGAAAATGAGAAGAACAATAAATCACGAGCTTAAACAGTGAGTAAGGTAGTCACTATAAAGTATAAACCCTAGATGAAGAAAAGTGATTTGCTGGGCATAAACTAATGGATCCAACAAATAAAATGTGCAGATAACTGGTCATTAAATAATGAATCCAGTGATATTGGCACCTATATATGTAATTTGCAAAATTTATGACCAAATATATATTAACTTTTAAGGCTGCAGAAAAGGAGTTGTCATAATTCAAAGTCCTTCAATCTGAATTCTCTGTTTTGACATGAACACTTGATATAAACTCAGAGATTATAAAAAACAGATGTACCACAACTGAAGTTTCTTAATCCTCAAGATATAAAATCAAACCTGTAAATTACAAGAGATTGAGAAAGAACAGGGATGTAGATAAAAGAAGCTTAATACAGAAAAATGGAAGAAAAACAGGGTTCTTCATCAATGAGATGGAATACATGAAAAGTTACCTTGAACTATAGATTTACAATGTGATCCCTTGGGTTCATTTACGAAGAAACCCAGTCCTCTCTGCCCCCCCCCTTGTGAAGTCTTCCACTGCTCTCTTTATCTTCTCGAATGCTAGATGATTCCCTGGAATTGTGGAACTGTTGTCTATTAATAGTATGAAAGTAAGAGTACTTGAAAGGAAGTTCGACACCTACAGGACTAGGTGTCACATTTATACATAAAAATAGGAATTTGTTACTGATCATCAATAACTCTATGCTGTCTTTGACATGCAACTCAGAAGAGGATGGGTATGATTTTACTGTTGTGGAGATTCCTTGAAAAACCAACTGTATTGAAGACGGATTCACTTTCCTGAATATATGCAGTCAAATCGACCTCCAACTTAGTCCTATTGTGCCGAGAGTAGCAAGGTGCTACTCTTGGTGCTTACAACCCAGTATGGGGGAGATGTTATCACGTTACGTAACATAACGTTCCCAAAAAGAAAAAGTAATTGAAAAAATTCATGTTGACTCGTAACTTAAAAAAATAAAAAATAATTAAAAAATTCGTGTCGGCACTTAAAATAAAAAAATTAAAACCAGCATAGATCCATCTTAAACTTGGACACATCAAGAAAAAAATGTACACCTCAAGAAATTGGATCCTTCTCGGTGCATAATAGATCCAAGTTTAAGATGGATCTATGCTGGTGAATAGTCAATGGATGGATTGGCATGTCAAGTTCTTCAACTGTTACCTTTTCTTTAGGTTCTAGCAACCTAAGAGTTGTCTTTTTGATGAGGTCTTTGAAAACACCACAAGCTGCAAGCTGGAATGTCAGTGCACTGGAATCTACCTCATATTATGATCTTCTTCTAAGGACAGCCTACACACTAAGTCACTGGACATGTCAAGATAGGGGCAAGTGTCCCGTGGGGACGTGTCAGATACGGACACGAGCCCAACATGTGTCCGACATGTGTTTTATTGTGTCTCAATTTTGGGACATGATAAAACACGTGTCGGACATGTGTTGGGCTCGTGTCCCGATTCTAGGACACGTTCCACGCGAAAAGGGTGCCCACCGCCTCTTAAAATCTGATTTTTGTCTTTCATTTTGGCATTTGTAAGTTGAAGGGAGAGCTAAGAGTGGGTGTTTTTGCAGGTGAAGGAAGATTTGAAGCATTTGCAAGGGATTCCAAGTGGATTTGAGGGAAGATTTAATTGAGAGGATTCAAGCTTCACCATCAAGGAAGAAAAAAAATGTCTCAATCAGCTACGGCAGCAGCTAAAGGGGAAAAGGAAAGGGAGAAATGCTCCATCTAATCCCTCTCCTCCTCTTCCTCCTCCAAGCACATCCTCTTCTGCTCCTATTAGTGCTCCAACTGCTTCTAGCTAAGTCACCGGATTTGTCGGATTTTATGCTTGAAATTCGAAATTCACCGCATTTTATCCAACAACCACTTTAATAGTTTAAGTTCGTTGAATTTGATGGAAATTCGCCCACGCGCTCGCAGCCGCCCTAGCCCGCGGCCACCTTGCTGTCACTAATTCACCCATGCGCGACTCTGCTTTGCCCGACGCCATCTACAGCAGAGCTTGCCATCGACGGTGATGCCATCGAACTTGTTCTTCACTCGACGCTGTCTGCACTATGCAACAGGGTTTGTCGACATGCCATTGAACTCGTCGCTCGAAACCTCCTTTCCCTCACAATCTACAAAGATTTCACACATTTTTCATTGTTGAAGGTTATAGATACTCAGTTTGCTTCCTCATTCATCATGCTCAAGCGAATGAGAGAGGTCAAAACCACTCTTGGGTCCATGGTTATTTCAGAGTTTTGGTCCTTTTGGAGAAAAACGGATCAGGTTGCTTAAAAGAAGGTAAAGTACATAGTGCTAGATGATGGTTGGTGGGAGAGGGTAGATCTTACCATTAAGATCATGGAGCCAGTCATTTCTTTGTTGCGGTTTGCAGACACGGACCAACCCATCCTAGCAGATGTTTATGAGGGGTGGGATTCCATGATTGAGTCCATGAGGACCGTTGTTATGGAGAATGAGTGTGCCGACCATACATGATATTCTTATCTCCAGGTGGGATAAGAATTGCACACCTTTGCATTGCTTGGCCCACTCATTGAACCCCAAGTTCTACGGTCATGATTGGCTCAATGGTGGGCCGGGGCCCTCATGTAGAGTACCTCCCCACATGGATGGAGAGATTTCACAGGGGAGGAAGACAACATTTAGACGACTACTTCAGGATAGAGACCTACTTGAGGAGGTGGAGGAGGGATTTGTAGAGTTTTCCATTGGCATTGGGAGATTTGGAGGATATGAGGTGCTTATAGACATGGGGGTTAAGAAACCCTATGTTTGGTGGGAAACTCATGGGGCAGCATGCCCTGTTCTACAAAAGATAGCCTTGAGGGTCATCTCTCAAGTTACTTCATCCTCTTGTTGTGAGAGGAATTGGAGCACATATGGGAACTTGTACAGTTTGAAGAATAGTAGGCTTGAGCAGTCCAGGGCAGAGACGATGGTGTATGTGCACTTCAACCTTCGTCTTATTTACACTATACAGGAAGAGGGAGGAGTGGGTGAAGGGAAAGACAAAGATGTGGGATGTCTTTCCTGATGATATGGTTTTGGACAACAGTACTATGTTGGCATTAGCCAACATGGATCTTAATGATCCAGTGCTAGAGCCGGTCACTTTTGATGATGGTGATCCTATGGAGGGGTCATCCTCCACACCAACAGATGCAGATCGTCAGATGGGCAGAGAGGAGGAGGATGTTGAGGATCAGGGCAATGATGAGTTTGTTGATTCAGGCATGGAGGAGGACTATTGACAAATGAGATTCGTCCATCTTGATCTCACCTATGATCTACCCCTTTTTGTATTTTTACTATTTACTACTACTAGTTGCCATTGGCATTCCGACATCTATGTAATACATTTCGATTTTGATGACTTAATGAGAAATACGGTTTCGACATCTTGAGCTATCATCTTTGTGTCTCATTTCGATTTGTGAATGACAAAATGTGTATTGTGTATCGATTCTAAATTTCTAATTCGTAATTTCCATTGAATATTTGTAAATTTACTAGTTTCTAAAAAAATTTGGATCTATATGTCTAGATTTTTAAAAATTAATATATATAATTTTTAATATATATATATATATATATATATATATATATATATATATATATATATATATATAAAACGTGTCTTTCGTGTCCTGATTCCGAGGGGCACCGTGTTCGTGTCAGACACTCGTATTTTTGTGTCCTTCGTGTCCCGTGTCCTTGTGTCAGGTGACTTAGCCTACACATCAACCCAGGATACCTGGCATTACTGATCATCAAGAATTATCTGGGCACTAGGAAATTGTCTTGGATGTATGAATGGACTTGAAACCTGTTGTTGAGCTCTAAGGTGTTGACCATGAACTGCCTTTAAAATTAAAACTTTACAATTTTAGCTCTTGCATACATGACTTGAAACTTCTAACCTGTGGTTTAAGGGCTAAGAAGCAGAACTGGATTGGCTAGGTTCTATTCCCAAATGTTGAAAGTTTCTCTGCTTTTATATTGTTGCCCAATATCTCATTGTATATAATTTTCGATGGAATGCATGAGTAAAGGTTGTTAATTTTTCTTTCCTAAGCCTTGGCATTGAGAGTGTGTGGAGTTCTGATTCTCTTTGTAGCTCTCTCTTGTGTCATTTATTGAGTAATCTCCTATTTTATTTGCAGCTTTGAGATGATCAGAAATGTTATACATGAAATTTCAGTCATTTATTAAATATGTTTGAAATTATTATAGCTCATAGAACCAAAGGTAACAAATCAGGAAAATGCTTTTTGCCCCTGCCTTTTCCTAATCATTAATGGTTTTGCGCCAAATGTAGAGTTTATGCGAGGTTTCTCCTCTTGCAAATGCAAATAGTTCAATGCTTGAAAAGAAGGATGGTTTTGATAAGTTGTGCAGAAACGTTACCCTTTTCAATGTTGATGCTAGATATTTAATTAAGTATTCTAGATATTCTTCCTCCAAATCTTTGGAATTCTAAAATTTTTGGTCCTTATTCTCAAGGTGAGTCTAATTGGTGATGAGAGATTGTTCCAACCAGGCAGGCAGGGGTTGGCGATTTTGGGAGTAGAGTAAGCCAGTGGGCCATGTGTATAAACTTTAAATTGAGCTGTATTGATAATGCTAGAGGGATCTGAAGTTCAGGATAGTGTGAAATTATCAATTGCATTTCCAGCTTTAATGTTGTCTGGTGTTCTATCTTTGAGTTCCATGTAAATTGTAGCATTTTGATTTTAGTTCTTGGATGCACGCTTTTGACCCATTTTGTCCTGGTATTTGTTTTCCAGAATCACATTGATACAATTTTATTTGTTTCCTCACTCTTTATCATGCTTGTAGCTTCTCTTTTTTGATGTCATTTGTCATACTGTTCACAGGATACAGTGCTGGAGTTAGAGTTTCAAGGAGTTAAAAAGCACCTCACAATGCTTCAGGTTCCATGAGATCATTTCTTCTTTTTGATGATGTGCTAAGGATTCAAAATGCTGTAAGATCATTTTATTATCCTAGTTCAAAATGGGCTTATTTAGTATAGTATATTCATTAGTGCACATTTATATTGTTCCAGACTTGGCCTGTGCGGTCACCTAGGCCTGTCTCTGCCAAGCTTGCAGCTGATACACCACTCCTGACTGGACAGGTATATGAGTTAAGATATGAATGTTAAGTAATGTAAAATAGGCAATGTTAACCTTTATTTTAATTACCAACTATACCTGGTTCTGATGGCAGCGTGTTCTTGATGCTCTATTTCCCTCTGTGCTTGGAGGAACATGTGCCATACCTGGTGCATTTGGTTGTGGTAAAACTGTCATTAGTCAAGCTCTTTCCAAGGTAAATTTTAAATATTCTCTTATTGTAGAACCTTTGGATTTTGAAGTCATGCCAATATATTTTAAAGCATAGAGATTGCTGACTTTGTTCATGAACTTTGTGCAGTATTCAAATTCTGATACTGTTGTCTATGTTGGTTGCGGTGAAAGAGGAAATGAGATGGCTGAGGTGGGCATATTTAAAACCAGTATTTCAAACTATGGCCAATAACAAAACATTCTGTTTTAAATTAGACTGACAGCTTTCCACTACTGTATTATAGGTTCTAATGGATTTTCCACAACTGACAATGACCTTGCCTGATGGACGAGAAGAATCTGTGATGAAACGCACCACTCTTGTTGCAAACACATCTAACATGCCAGTGGCAGCCAGAGAGGCATCAATTTATACAGGTGATTTATGTGATGAGTGATTTGGTTGTATAAATGCCACTTTTGATATTATTTTGTTCTATAACCCAACTTGGAATATTATCTTGTTTATTTAATGAAAAATTGGAGGAAATATACAAATTGAACAGATTTTTCTAATCAGTGGAAGGAATTTCCATATGAACTTCATAGTCAAAATGGTTAACAATGTCTGGAGAACTTTAAGCTTGTTTTCCATTTTTAGCTCCTGTTTATGGATCTTTTGCTGGTTCTTAGTATAGCTTATATTGCCAAACACCAATGATATATCTGTACTCTGTAGGCAGGACATATATTTATAGATTTTCCTGGGGAAAAGTTTTGTATGCACTTATACACAAGTAGCTTGGCTTTGAAATTATAACCTGGGAGGATTATTTAGAAGGTCTACAATATGCACCATGTTTCCAGTTATGGAAAAGATGATCCAATGTGGATTTGCTCATAATTTTTGCACCGAGTGAAACGAGGTGCTCTACAGCCCAGTATGGGGGAGATGTTGTAACGTGATATAATCTTTGTAACAAAATAATTAAAAAATAATAAAAAAAATTCATGTCGGCTCACAAAATAAAAAATTATGGAAAGTACTTAAAAAAAATCCATGTTGGTTCATAAAATAAAATATTATGAAAAGTAATTAAAAAATAGATGTTCGTTTATAAAATAAAAACTTAAAACTTAAACCCAGATCTATGAATCAAGAGAGATCAAATTTCTTGAGTTTAAATTTAAAAAAAGAAATACACCTCAAGAAATTGGATCCCTCTCAGTGCTTGATAGATACGGGTTTAAGATGGATCTATGCTGGTGTAATAAGTTATAGTATAATATTGAAATGCCTTTTCTGACACTTTACGTAAATGTTTTGTGTTTTGGAAAATTGCTTACCATGATCTTGAATTGATTCATCACAGGTATCACTTTAGCAGAGTACTTCCGTGATATGGGATACAATGTCAGTATGATGGCAGACTCAACATCTCGCTGGGCAGAAGCCCTTCGAGAAATCTCTGGCCGTCTGGTGAATCTCCTACCTTCTTTTTCCTGAGATTGCAATGCTTTTTGGGAAATGATTGCTTCTAGCAGATTATTTGAGTTTTGCCACTGTGAGACCCATTCTATAAGAAAAAAGAACATAGCAAGATTTCTGCAGAATCTTGTCAAATAGTTCACAAATTGTAGCTACATATTGTATCATTGTGTGTTACTCAACAAATAAGATGTTAGGTCTTTTGTAGAGCTAGAAAATCAAAACTACGATTTGATCAATTTGGCATTTTTGGAGATTGGGAAAGGGCTAAGTGTCTTTAAGCAAGTAATAGGATGGTTATTTTGTTCTAAATCTGTTTGGTACTTTTTTTTACAGAAAGAAAACTAATATTAAAATTACAAAATTACATGCTTCCCCAGCTATAGTTGTAGGCATCTAGAATGGGGAAATTTTAATATGGCAATGAGGAATTAGACAACCTGTTTTGAAAATTTTTGCACATTCCCAACCCGGTTTCAAGTCTCTTTTTTTTCATATGAAGTTTAATGCCCAAATCCTATCAATGTAAAATCACTTTACATGCATGAAAAGTAAAGATTTCTTGAAACACTTGGAATTTTTTTCAAGTTTTCAAACTCAGAAAATTTATAATAGCCACACACATGGAAAAATTTAAACTCAGATTTTTAGCCAAATAGGCTCAGGAAATAAGATGTTAAGTCTTTTGTAGAGCTAGAAAATCAAAACTACGATTTGATCAATTTGGCATTTTTGGAGATTGGGAAAGGGGCTAAGTGTCTTTAAGCAAGTAATAGGATGGTTATTTTGTTCTAAATCTGTTTGGTACTTTTTTTACAAAAAGAAAACTGATATTAAAATTACAAAATTACATGCTTCCCCAGCTATACTTGTAGGCATCTAGAATGGGGAAATTTTAAAATGGCAATGAGGAATTAGACAACCTGTTTTGAAAAATTTTGCACATTCCCAACCCGGTTTCAAGTCTTTTTTTTTTCATATGAAGTTTAATGCCCAAATCCCATCAATGTAAAATCACTATACATGCATGAAAAGTAAAGATTTCTTGAAACACTTGGAATTTTTTTCAAGTTTTCAAACTCAGAAAATTTATAATAGCCACACACATGGAAAAATTTAAACTCAGATTTTTAGCCAAATAGGCTCAGGAAAAACCCCGAAGGGAAAACCTGATAGGAGAGAGAAATTTTTATTTTCAGAGACGATTTACAAATCAGAACTACATTACTTATTGCAACGACTGTGTATTCGTGGTTTTTGATAGATTCTCTAAGATGGCCATTCTCACAACCTGCAAGAAGAGTATCAAAGCCGAAGCCACTGCCAAGCTCTTTTTCGAGCGCGTGTAAATACATTTTGGAATCCCACAAACCATCATTGTAGATTGAGACAGTAGGTTCTTAAGTACATTTTGGTCGAGCCTCTGGTCATTGCTAGACACCAAGCTCACCAAATCCACCCCCTTACACCCCCAAATTGATGGACAAACAAAGGTCGTCAACATGATGATTGTGCACATCTTATGCATGTACAACTCCAAGCATCCATGCACATGGGATGAGAGCCTTCCCTATGTTCAACACAACTACAATAGAGCCCTCCATAGTTCGATTGGACATAACCCTTTTCAGGTGGGCCTAGGATTTCAACCATTGGGGCCTCCATAGTTCAACACAACTACAATAGAGCCCTCCATAGTTCGATTGGACATAACCCTTTTCAGGTGGGTCTAGGCTTTCAACCATTGGGCCCCATTGATGTTGCATTTCTCTTTGTGCCCACATAGGCACAATCATCCCATGCTCAATCTGAGGTTGACAAAGCTACCAAATTCATTGAACGGATTTAACACATTTGTCAACGGGTCCATGATATTTTACAGAAATCCAATGTTAAGTACAAGGAGTGCCATGATCAACATAGGGTTCCACACAAGTTTCAGGTGGGAGTTAAGGTTTCGTGCATTTGCAACAAGAGTGCCTTATAGGACCCCATCAGAAGTTGCGTCCACTTCACTATGGGCCTTATACCATTACCAAGTTTGTGGGTGACAATGCTTTTGAATTAAGTATTCCCCCCTTCCTTGGCTTGCACCCAATATACAATGTGGACCTCCTTCGAACATTTTCCACCACTATTGGACACATCGGAGGTGGCAAAGCAACTGGCACCTACAAAACTCAACCTTGATTGCATGGAATAGGCCACCATTGATAGGATCATGGACGCACAGGTTAGGGGCACTTGCCAATAGAAGCTCTAACTCTATCGGGTTGTCAAAGCAGGGCAACTCCTACACCAAAGCAAATGGCTCACAAAGCTTCAAGTTTAGCAATAGTTTCCTCATTTGATGGGGGCACTCAACGCAATGGATACCATTGCTTCCTAAGGGAGGAGGACTAATCCAGATGGACATCGACGGCCATCCACAGGCTCAAAACACAGTTTTCCACCTGGGCAATTTCTTTTTACGTTTTTTCGGGTCTTGAACTTCCGGGGCCGTTTTGAGGTCCTAAACGTTTTTCTTGGCACAGCAATGTCCAGTAGATAGCCTTTGGCTATGTACCGGGCTTTTCAGAATGTGTACTTCTTGGCTAGACCTTTCCAATGGGCTACCAAGCGCCCCAAATAGAGATTGGATACAAAAGTAACGCCCCCGGGAAGTTGACGTATCAACTAACCACAATGGGGCCCGCAAACCTTTTGGTGTTTCATCCTCCGGGGTTGGGGTTTTCTCATTGATGCTTTATGTTAAAAGGCCCTTTTGGCCTCATTGTAACTCGGTTCTTGCTAATCCGTGTAGTTGTCACATCTCTTCTCAGAGATAAGTTGCCACCGTTCGAGCGAGTTCATTTGACCCTGCATTTGTTTAAAGTTCCTGCATATTTCCTTCATTAATATAAATTGAGTATTACAGTATCTCTGTGTTTCTGTCGTATTTATGTGTTTCATTTCATTCCCTCATAAACCCGGATCAGAAAGTCTTCTCATGTAGTTATGGAAGCATGAGATGAATATACTATTATGATAGTTGTAAGGTTCCTTTCTTCAATGGTCAGAAGTTATGTTAGTTGTCTTTTCACCATCCTCTCATCTCCTTTGGAGTCTACCAATCATTCTCATGCAGATTTTTACACTATGTAGAGTTTTACTCTTTCTATTCATTCCATTGTCATTACCATTACTAGATTGAAAAAAATAACCAGAAATTCAAATTGTGAACAAAGAATTGCAAACATTAGAGAAAATAGATGGCTGTAGTGAGCATAGAGGCTTGGAAAGTTAGGAACCTTTATCCATGATGTTTTGCTACTTTTGAATGCTTGAGAAGCCATGGATTGATGTTACAGGAAGTTCTCCAACATCATACAACATGTTGGACTCTTTCTACATACACTTGTAAGCACTGTAAGGGTTGGATTTCCTTAGGGAACTGTGGAGCAATGAAGGGAAATGCCTACCTTGTGGGGATGTAGAAAAGAGTGCCATGGCTGGGATGGCTGGGTGAGATTCCTGTAAATGCTCAGAGGTGAGCAGTTTGGCTAAGCATGACAGTAAATGGGTGGGGATGAGAGATAAAAGCTTGTAGGAGTTTCCTTCGCCTTGGTGGCCTCATAGTCCGACTTGGGGGTGGTATCTGCAGCTGATACCTACGGTTGGTGGAAAATCGCTCTTACATTGCTAGTTTCTTGGATCTTCTTTGTTAAAGATAAGTATTTTCTTGTATATGAATGAGGAATGATTTTATTTTCTTCCTATATAAATATGCTTTTACGTTTATGCATTTGCACATACATTTCTTATTTATGAATTCATTTTATGGCCCATGGGGCAAAATATATAAGCTTGAAATTCGTAAATACCCCCTCCTGTGGTGGGAATGATGGATGGATACGTGACAATTTGTAGATGTATGTTGTGTGTTTTACGACAAACCAGTAATGGTTAAGCATGTTATGCAGCACTGCAAGGTCGCCCGAGTGTTTGGGAAAGGATTGTTGAAGAGTATAATATTCTTTTTGTTGTCCCCGTTTATTGGAAAAGGGTCCTTTTTGGGGATAAATGGATGTTTGAACAAGCACCCTGTTTATTGGAAAAGGGTCCTTTTTGGGGATAAATGGATGTTTGAACAAGCAAGGACTGTATGGGATGTGATGAGATTGATATGCATCTTCTTATGGGAAAGACAATGTAGAGTAGCCTTTCATGGGGCATCTTTACTGTTCCAGTCGAGAGAATTCACAACTTTTAGATCTGACTTAGCCATGCAGATCAAGCTGGTAGTATTGATCTCATCAGGTGGATAGTTTCAATCTATTTAGTCTACTTTTCTAGCAGTTCAGTTTGATAATGTATTTATGTGCTTCGTCTTCCATGTCTGCAAAATGGAGGGAAGATATATATATATATATATATATATACTACATACATTGTCCTTTTTCTTCTGCATGTCTTTGGGGCCCCATAAGACATTGCAAGCTATATGCAGTTCAATTGAATTATATCTTTCTATGATGATAAATCCACTAATATTTCTCAAGCTTTAGCAGTGGTGATTTCAAAAGTCCTTGATAATAATTAACTAACAAATGTTGTTTGCACTCTCCTTAGTATTTGAGTATATGCTGTTTTCTTTTGTGTTTTTTTGATTATGGTTTGTTGCTTCAATCATCTAATTGATAGTTTGAATGCTGCTTTCTTTTGGTAGGAAATAAATCCGAGTGGATTAAAATTATGCATTAGTTTCTATAGTAACCATAACTATATAGATCTGTGAATGTAATGCCTTATCGTTATGCAGGCTGAAATGCCAGCAGATAGTGGTTATCCAGCCTATTTGGGTGCACGTTTGGCTTCCTTTTATGAGCGGGCTGGTAAAGTTAAATGCTTGGGAAGCCCGGACCGCACAGGTAGTGTAACAATAGTTGGAGCTGTTTCTCCTCCTGGTGGAGACTTTTCTGATCCAGTAACTGCAGCAACACTTGGTATTGTTCAGGTTGGTATGGTCAATTTGTGTGCTTGCTGTAGGGGAGTTCCATTAAATTCATATTACCAGATATGTATTCATGTTGTTGTAATGGTAATTGATCAATGGCTATGTAGTACTTATACATTCAATATTTGAACAGGTATTTTGGGGTCTTGACAAGAAACTTGCTCAACGCAAGCATTTTCCATCTGTTAACTGGCTTATTTCATATTCAAAATATACAAAGGTGTGTATATTCCTATTTGGGCCCAGGTTGTTGATTATGTTGTAATTTGAAACATTTGAGTATGGCTCATTGGTCACAATGCTCTAACCTAAGAGTCATTTTAATCATGAGGCATTTTTTATTTGTCCAACTATGTTCATTGAGATTATATGGGGCTGCTTTGCAGGCATTAGAATCTTTTTATGAGCAATTCGACCCAGATTTTATTTCTATTAGGACCAAAGCTCGTGAAGTCTTGCAACGGGAGGATGATCTGAATGAAATTGTCCAAGTAAGTTAATTTATTTTGGATATATACATATATCATTCAGTAATACCTCTTGTTATTTTTCCAGGCCTCAATGCTTTGTGAGTCTTATTGCTGTTTATGGTGTGGCTTGATTTCTGCAATTTTTTTTTATTTTAACCAGTATATTAATCTTAATTTTGAGTTGTAACATCCATGCAATTTTATCATACGAGATTATAGATTCTCATTATCTTATTTATGACAACTGTCACTTAGAGTTCTTAATTCACAACCATTCACTTTTTAGCTTAGATTGGATCTAATTCCATCTTTTGTTCAGTACCATCCTTTTTACTTTTTTTTTTTAACAAATGGGAAGCTGCCTTTTTAGGGCGGTAGACCACGATATACATGTCCCACCATCTCTCACATAATCAACAATAGGTGCAACTGATGTCCCACCATCTCTCACTTAATCAACAATAGGTGCAACTGGCAAATCCCATGCAGGGGAGGAGCATGACGGCCAGGATTTGAAACTTGGTCATTGTCACATCAACTGTTCCAAGTTGCTGCTAGAGCACAGCCTGATGGACCCATCTTTTTACTTCTAATTAGTATTCTTATCTGAACTTTGGATGATACTATATAGGTCTTTTTATTATATTGGATTCTCATTATGATGGTTATCACATAGGTTGTCATTTGGTGATGTTAATTCTGATATCCATCTCTACTCTTTGGCTGAGATTGAATCTAATTCTATATATTGGCACAGCTCGTTGGGAAAGATGCTTTAGCAGAAACCGATAAAATTATTCTGGAGACTGCAAAACTTCTGAGGGAAGACTATCTGGCTCAAAATGCATTTACTCCGTAAGTTGTGACTCATGCAGTTTGATTTTGTTTACATATCTAGTGCCATGACTTTCTTATTCAGCAAGCATTGCCTGGCTTATGGTAGGTGTGAACTTTCATTGTTATACACAGCATTGCAAATCTCATCTTTCTGTTGACCTAATGCATGATTCTTTCAATTGCTGGTTTTGGCTGCAGGTATGATAGATTCTGCCCATTTTACAAGTCTGTGTGGATGATGAGAAACATCATCCATTTCAATACATTAGCTAATCAAGTAAGTCATATTGCTCTATGTTATATTTCTTTGTGTAATCATTAGGTTCCCTATTCGTAGCCTTGTCCAACATAGGGCTGAGATATGCAGAAAGTCCATTAGTCTTTACAATCCTGGCTTAATTTGTCAGTTGCTCGTTTTCAAATTGCAGCAATCCTGAGTTCCAAGAATTTCAACTTTCAAGACTTTTAATGGCTTATAAAATATAATGAAGGCTAATTGTTGGGGGATAATGTTTTGTCTTGTCAGACGGCTATCCCTGTATGTTGGCATTTATCTTTGCCATGTATATTTCATGTCCTTACTCTTTGACAAAACCTTTGTTTGATACATAGCATCTGCAATGGCAACATTTCTTGAAGCTTGAATGGTATAAGCAATATTCTTAAGAGGTATAGGTGAGCATGCACATCTATGCGATAAAAGAGCATTCGTCCTTTATGATAAATTTTCCAGTCCCTAGAATAAATTAAAGACAGCCACAAGTCTTGGCAAGACCCAAATTTGTGTTTTCTGTGGTAGATTTGTACTTTGTTTTAAACCTAGTTCAGTATAGAATCAAAGACATAAATATAGCCAGACATGTTAAATAAGATTGCTTATGTTTTGAAGAGTTAAGGTTATAGTGTCCTGGGGGGCTCATGCTGCAGTTTCCTTCACTGAATACAATGATATGAACCATATTTGTCTAAAACAACAAATCATTATAACACTTCGTCCAAAGTTGCCACCAAAAGCAAAACATTGGTCTTCCTAGAAGAATCAAAGCTATCTGGCAGAGATAAATTGTTGTAGTCATTGGAAGAAGCTATGGTAATGGGATCAGGAGTCTGCAAACAAGATCTCTAGTAATCTAGTGAGGATACTAGCTCCAGAGTATAGCATCATAATGTAGTTGTATCCCTTGAATCAACCTACAATTGCATACCTGTGGCTAAGTAATGCTAGACATGCTAAGTAACACGAGACCTTGGGTGAACAGCACCTGCCAGGACTTTACAGAGGCAGGAAAAACACCAAACCAGCTGCCAGGAATATTCCCAGAACAGGCCACATTTCAATGGCAAAAGACAACCAGTGTACTGCATCCTTTGATAATTGCACCCAACCATATATCAGCTCTGATAACAGTGCAATTTATTTGGTTCGCAGAACCATCAAATCACACAGCAAAACAAATTTACAGTACTATCTTTTCTCTATCACTATAACGATGTATTAGAGCTTCTCTAATTGAGAAGCTCTAATACATTGTATTAGAGCTTCACATGGTATTAGAGCTTCTCTAATTGAGAGGATCCGAAGAGTTTACCACAATAGATCAACTGCCAGAAACAACTGCCTAAACCAACGTCGGGAACTACGACCAGTAGTTAGAGGGTTTCAGAGTTTAGTGTTTATCATATTTTGGAGTTTGTGTATTAGAGCTCAAAGATGGCATCAATTAGCCTCAGGTTTGAGGTTGGATTCATAGGTGCCTGAAATTTTCTATCATGGAAAGTCAGGGTAACTCTTCTATTGGAAGAGAATGATCTTTGGGATATTGTCCAGATTATAGTAACTCTGCGTACATATCCGTAGGATTCATAGTTTACAACAAGAAACGTGAAAGTTGAGTGGATGATCATGGATGCCATAAAGGATCATTTGATCCCTCGTATATTTGAGAAGAAGACGATGAAGGAAATGTTCGATGTTCTGATTAGCCTTTACCACAGCAAGAACATCAACTGGAAGATGATATTGCATGTATAGACTCAGCTCGATAGAGATGACCAGATTTGACACAGGTAGCAATTACCTGATGAAGGTAATGTAGATTCGTGATCAACTTGGAGTAGTTGGGGAGAAGATTGAAGACAAAGAGATAGTGAATCGGGCTCTGAATGGGTTTTGTTCTCAATGGTAAACATTTTTCCACAGTGTTGGTGCTTGGGAGAATCTTCTCTCATTTGAAAGATTGTGGGATGACTATCTAGTAGGAGATTTAGATGGAGTCAAAGGCCATCAAGCAAGGAGGTGATAGTGACCATGCCTTATTTGGTCAAACAAAGAAGGATAGAGGTAAAGGACCCAACAAGGGTAAGGTAAAGACTCATGAGTTAACCTCACTGCTAGGGAAAAAGGACTTGAGTAAAATCAACTGCTTCATATGTCATAAGTATGACCATTATGCATCACAACGTTCAGAGAAGAAAGGTAAAGGGAAGCAACGACAGAATTAGGTAGCACCTAATGCTGAAACTTTGATGAACGAGTTTGCCTTCAAGTTCGAGAAGGATTTCTCAATGGTATCTCGACTTTCTATCAGCATGGTTCCAAGGAACGTTTGGTATGTGTATAGTGGAGCATCTAGGCATATGACATCAGCCCAAGAGTTATTTTCAAATCTAAAAGGGCATGCTTTAGGAGTTCATGTCGAGTTTGGTGATGATGTCAAATGTCTAGTAGTAGGAGTTGGTGTCATTCTCTTCTAGCTCCAATTAGGTAACTCTTTAAACTTTGACGATGTATTGTTTGTTTGAGGCCTTAGGAAGAATTTGGTTTTAGTTTTAGTCACGGAAGACAAGGTGTAATATCCCGATTTTGACCCTTTTGCATTAAAATTGGAAATGATGTAAATATCGTTATTAAATCATGGTGAGGAGCTCAAGGCCAAGGCCCCGCCATTGATTTAGCGTTTTATGTATCAGCAATTAAAAATCGATGGATATAGTTCTTGTGCTAGCTATGCACAATAAAAATTAAGACATCATGTAAATATGAATTTTAATGAAATACCCACAACTAGCTATGCAATGCAACAAAGAGATGGGGGCATGATTCTACAAGGAATAGGGAGGGGAATTATTCAAACCCTTGAGCCAATGGTGTTAACCCAAATGTCAATGAAGGAACCCATAAACCTTCAACTACCCTTTTTGACTTATGCACCCAATCATTTAATTCTTCCAAGAATTGGTTGAGGTGGTAGTTAATGCCTTGGGAATGAAGAGGTATGGCAGCCAATTTCGTGTATGGGCAAGCCATCAACTTGGGAAATCGTATTTTGTCTCCTTGGGCAAGAAAACACCCATGAAATTGACCCAAAAGCCATTCTTCACCCATGGCCTTTGCTCTCTCATGTAGTCTGAGCTAGCTGGGGTTTTCCCTTCACGTTTTCTACCATTTTTCTTGCATTTTCCATGGCTGGGAATTCGTTTTTGGTTGGTACAGTGACTGGGAGAGGAGAACCATGAATTGGGGGTTTGATGGAGGTCGTTTTTGCTCCTGGGTTGTCCATAAACGTTTTCTGAAAACGAATTTTCTTTCCCAGGGTTTATTCCCCATTTTCCATTTCGTTTTTGCTTGCCAGTGTCCATGTTTTTCTGAAGCTTAGGGAAACCCCATTTTTTGCATCCCACTCTAAAAACGTTTCTTGTCATGCCCAACACTTGTGTTTTTGTTGTTATGTGCATCCCTGTTTTGGTTTGATATTGTGAGCAGGAATTTAGGAGTGGAAGAGGACAGAATTGGCTTGATGAGCCTAGTGAGGAGGTAACCTCTCAAGAAGATCAAAAGGGCTGGCTGCTCTTCTATGCACACCTTGAACAATACTAGATTGGAAGGTATGGCCCGAGGGACTGCGTAGTGGTGAAGGGAATACTTCCTTGCATTGGGTGTGTAGGTAATGTGGGTACCAAGCTAGATAGATCTGATAGAGGTATCTATAGCTCTATGAGTGAGCCACTAGCTTAGCAATTCATTCCTTTCCATTTCCTTAGCAACCCGATAAACCCAATTGCAGAGTGGCTTGGCTCATTTTGGTGTATGTTTGGCTATGTGTGAGTCTGCTGTTCCCTGGTTCCTTGTAGAAATCATTCCTAGCTCAGGGGTGGTAGTTGTGTTGTGAGGGGGGGGGGGGCGCTTCAGACTAAGACGTTGCAACATTTCTTCCATGGCTGAGCAGATCAGAGTAGAGACTGTTAGAGATCTTCTTCCAGAGATTGGTTGAAGCTGAGATCCGAAATTAGTTAGTATAGAACAGTTGGTTCATATCCCCAGAGTAGTAGTTGTAGCTGCATGCAGATCTAGGGTTTTGACCCTTTAGGTTTCTTTACCTTATATTTTTTATTGTACATCTCTTATTATATGCTCTGGCAAGAAATTGAAGAAAGCCCTTAGCAACTGGTTTTCCCCATTGGGGTTTCCAGGATATATTGTTGTCCACTGTGTGATTGCTTCAGTTGTTGTTGATAAGTATATTCCATGTCCCTTGTTCTTTAAGTTTATTGCTTTCATTATTACTTCTCCAGCTTTGAGAAGTGGGTTTGCTTTGCATGAGACTTGCGGTGAACTGAGGCCGAGTTGGGATTGAGATTTCCAGAGCGAGTAGTGACCTTTGGAAAATTATCAGGAATCCTCCAATGGGAAGGGTTTGTTTGTTGGTTACAGTGAGACTTCAAAGGCCTACAAGGTCTTTATTCCAAAATAGAGAAAGACAATGATAGGAAGGGATGTAAATTTTGAGGAAGACTTTGCATTAAGAAAGTCTCATGAGCCTATTCCAGTCACAAAGGATGAGTAGGAAGCTCTAGAGGTTGAATGGGTCATACTCAGGAAGACATGTTAGGTAGACTTACAGGCTAACCATAAATGGAGGTGCATGTGAATGCAGGAAGCTCTTCATTTATAAATCTAAAGGTCTAGAGAAGATGAAACCTCAACACTTGCAAAAATTGGTGTTTCCAACAAGGACACAATGAGTCAAGTCAATACATTTAGAACACATCCAACGATATTTAAGTACAATGATTGTAGCAAATATGAAGGAAATTAATTATATATTTAAGTCCTACATCACTTGTGCAATATTTTTTAGTGTATAACAAGTTTTCACCTACACAATCAGGAAGTCTTTGGTGAAGCAACTGGACAAATTATACAATGCTGTAATATAAATCTGATTCATGGAATCCAAAGAATTGTCCTCCATTTAATATACGTAGATATGTAGGGAACATGCTGATGGGGGTGTCAATCTTGTTGACTATATCTATCTGATATTTTCACACGTACTGTTGAAATCGCCAAATAGCAAGAGGTGACTTTTGCTTCTAATATTTTATCTCTTAGTGATGAATTTGTAAGTTCTCATAACAAGCAGTTGTGGTTGATTCATGAAGCTACTCAATGCCTTAACATTAGAAAGATCAACCTTGATATTAGCTTTCCAAGTAATGTTCTTAGAGGAACATTGATATTAGTCATTATTCTTATGGACAATCCCCACTTATTTGCAATCATCTGTTATCTTTAGTCGAGTTTCAATTTCAACCCATTAATGCAATCAGAAAGAATCATCATTATATTTAGAATGCATAGTAATGCTTCTTAGATGAACATTGACATGAATCATATTTGTTGACAAATGCTGAGCTTCCTTGCTTGAATTCCAAACTTATGTTTTCTTGTCAAGTTTCGATCTCCTTAATGTGAAATCTATCATCAACTTGATTTTCAGTCTGCCAGAATATTTACTCCAAAGGCTGTTTATTATGGTCACTTATAACCTATGATTTCGGATACATCCAAATGGGGTCAAGTGTCCTTTGTCATGGTGTCGGACACGAATATGAAGAGGACACGTGTTGGACACAGATTTGATAGTGTTCCGACCTGCACATGCGGTATCCTGAAAATAGGACACGATTTCGGCGGAAAAGAGGCCCGCGACCCATAAAAGACGATTTTTCCCTCATTCTTTCTCATTTGCAAGTGAAGAGCAAGCTTTGAGAATGGTTTTTATTGTAGATGAAGGACATTTGAAGGATTTCCAAGGGTTTGCAAGTGATTTGAGGGTGGATTTCATTGGAAGCATTACAATTTTACCATCAAGCAACAAGAAGAATGTCTAAATCAACAAGGGCAGCTGGTAAAGAGAAAAAGAAAGGGAGAATTACCCCAGTTGGTGTCTCCCCTTCTCCTCCTCCTCTAAGCTTAAGTTCATCTACTCATGCTAGTGCTCCATTTGCTGCTAGTGGAGTACAAGCTCCATATAACCTTGTATTAGCAAGACAATAGGCCCAAGAGAAGAAATACCCTTTGTGGAAGTATGTGACAACGAAATCAAGGCCTGGGGTGTTAGGAATTATAGCAGCATAACCAAGATTACTAAAAGAATGGAAAATCACAGAAACAAAATGAATGTGGAGCTCATTTAACCATGATGATAAGAACGATCATCTCCCAACCATAAACAAAGCTATTTGTCTCCCCCGAGCTCACACCTTCCAATATAGAACGATGTACATCCAGATAATAGTAGCGCAAACCCAAGAAAATAAAAGAGAAACTTATCCAATAGTGGAGAACCCCAAAAATCAGACTCCTAGCTGCAGTAGCGAACCTTCCTTGGCTAGTGCGAACTTGCTTGAGTGAATAATCAAATGGGAGGTCGAACTCTCTATTTATACACATCAAAAGATAACTTTTTCCCTTACTGGGCTGACCTGACTTGCCCTAACTAGGCCGACCTAACTGGGGCAGTTCTGCCCATTTTTTGGGGCAGACTGTCCATTGTTTTGGGGTAGTTTACCCACTCGGTAGACCCGTCTAACTGACAGGGCTGACTTGTCTTGGGGAAAGATAAAATAACATTTAAAGATAGTTTTCTTTGTGTGTTTTTCACCCCAAGGTTTACATTAATTCTTTCAAGGGTTTACACGATCAAATACATCAATATCTTTTCCCGTAGGAGGTACAACAATAATATAAAAATAATAGCTTCCGAAGTTGCACTATTTCCAACGCTCCCTCTCAACAAGGAAGGTATTCTAATTTTATTCTTTCTTGCATTGACCTATGAGGCGCTACTTCATGCAGCTACTACAACACTCCCTCTTAGCCAGAGAGGCATCATCAATATTATCATATTGGAACACATTTGGATATCATCTTTTCATCACGATTACCTCTAACCTCTCTATATCATAAGGAACATCTTTCAACACAACCTCAGTCCATCGTGAAGTGCCAACAAATCAATCTTCGTGCATCAGCTCAATCTAGTCCATTGAAGAACATGCACTAGCTCCACGACTCTACACAGTCCATTGGAGAGTCCTTCATGCATCATCTCAACAACTCTACACAGTCCATCAAAGAGTCCAGAAAGCATCATCTCATCCCAGTCCATCGGGAAACAATACAATGTGCCTCAGCTCAACCCAGTCCTTCGGGGAACATGCAACAACTCAACCAGTCCTTTGGTGAGTCAAGAGTACCAGTGTGCGCCAATGTGCGTCAGTGTGCACCAGCTTCTCCATCTCGTCATAGGATGTCTGAGAGATCTCCTCACTCTTTTCAGAGTGATTTGGAGAATGCACTAAATCTCTCCATCATGTCCTATGATGTCGAGATATCTCCCCATTCTACTGAGTGTCTGGGAGTGTGGTCTCTCCTCACTCTATCCTAGAGTGATCTAGAGAATGCAATGGCCTCTCCATCCTATCTGGATGTCTGAGAGATCTCCTCACTCTATCCTAGAGTGATTCGGAGAATGTAGTGGCCTATCCATCCTATCTGGATGTCTGAGAGATTTCCTCACTCTATCCTAGAGTGATCCAGAGAATGCAGTGGACTCCCCATCCTATCTGGATGTCTGAGAGATCTCCTCACTCTATCCTAGAGTGATCCGGAGAATGCAGTGGCCTCTCCACCCTATCTAGATGTCTGAGAGGTCTCTCATACACGACCATCTGCTACTTGTTTGTCTCTATTGTCAATGGGATCCTCCCATTCCTGGCTGAGATCCTGGATGAGCATAGGTACCTGTGTAGAAACAAACTTCACACGATCATCTACTACATGTCCGTCTCATCTGCCAATGGGATCCTCCCATACCTAGTTGAGAACTTGGATGAGTAGAGGTACTTGTGTGGAACCAAACTTAACATGACCATCTACTACCTGTTCGTCTCATCTGCAGATGGGATCCTCCCATACCTGGCTGAGAACATGGACGAGTAAAGGTACCTGTGTGGAACCAAACTTCACACGACTATCTACTACTTGTCCGTCTCATTTGCCGATGGGATCCTCCCATACTTGGCTGAGAACCTAGACGAGTAGAGATACCTGTGTGAAAGTAAGGCAAACATCTCCATGTCATCTTTCCCTCTCAAGGAGGGACACGTTCTCTTCCACTCCAAGTCTTCCATGAAAGTATTCAAACTTTATCCTGGGAAGAGGCTTGGTGAGAACATCTGCAGTCGAGTCATCTGTCTGAACATACTGTAACTCGACCGCACTTTTCTGCACCATATCATGAATGTAGTGATAACTAATCTCTACATGCTTCGATTTGTCATGGAATATGAGATTCACTGACATCTGCACACAGCTCTGGTTATCACAGTAAATCACAGTTGGCTTTGGAATTTGGCCAAACAATCCCGCAAGGAGTTATTGAAGCCATACAACTTCTTGAGCTGTTGTACTAGTAGCCATATACTCGGCCTTTGCAGTACTGAGTGAAACTGAGGTTTGCTTCCTGCTACACCAGGAAATCAATGCAGAACCCAAGCTGAAGCAACATCCGAAAGTACTCTTCCTATCTGCAGCACATTCGACCCAATCTGAGTCTGAAAACCCCTGCAATCTCAAGTCACATTCTGAAGCATATCTCAGGCCATATCCCACAATGCCACACAAGTACCTCAGCACATGTTTTGCAGCAACCTAGTGAATCTGTCTCGACCCGCACATGCTTTGGCTGAGGGAATTCACTGCAAAACATATATCTGGTCTGGTATTTGTCAAGTACATCAAAGATCCAATCAGCTGGCGATACATAGTGGAATCAATCAAATTTGAATCCGAAGCAGAGACCTTTAGCTTCTTCAGATTTGCATCCATCAGTGTGGCCATGGACTTGCAGTCCAACATTCTGAATCTTTTCAAAATATCAATGATGTATTTTCCTTGACTCAGGAAAATCTCCTTCTGCCTTTGCCATACTTCTAATCCCAAGAAGTAATGCATTAATCCAATACCCTTCATTTCAAACTCAGAGGCAAGCTTCTTCTTACACCATACAATCAGTTTCTCATTCCTAGTGAGAAACAAATCATCAACATAAAGTACTAAAATCAGTGGCTCATCATAATCAACTCCCTCTGTGCTGGAGTATCTTGCTCCCTCTCTGGAGCTGTCCACAGAGCATCTTGCTCCCTCTCACTTCGGGTGCCAATCTGACCACCAGCTTTCATGGAACAGAAGAGCACAATTGCTTACTAAAATGTAAGTATTCATCCTGTTGACGACCAGGTACATCAAGGATCCTCTCAATTGTCAGTCTAAATCTACTAGCAACGCTATCGGTGTAGGCAGGTACTCGCAGTCATCATGCTGGATCTGCTCAGGATCTCAACTATGATCTTTCTTATCCTAGGAAGATCTCAACACATCACCAATAGGCCAAGATCCTCAACTCAAGGGCTAACTCCCTCTTAACTGCTGGAGGGGGAGATGATCTCATCTCCTTAGGATGTATCAGCTCCTCATCCTCCATCTTTAGATCGGATCCTCTGGGTTGTGGGTCATGTATCAAATATAGTTGGATGTGTTAGGTCCTCGTCTGTTTGCCTGACTTCCATCTAACTGCTTTGTCTAGGAGTCATCCTTCTAGGTTGAGAGTCATGCTCCTAGAAGCTTCTTTCCTTCGATTAATCTGAACATCATCGCGATTCATGTGTCTACCACTTGTTCATCGGAACAAGTCTCATCATACTTTTCTTGTAGGCCATATCATATGGTCTTTTCCCTACAAGTCCAATCTCGTCAGATGGTTAGCAACATACCATAATCAAATTTAATCAATTCATAAAACAATCGTTCACAAATATGTAGGCATCTTCGCTAATGCTTCGACACAACATATATATGGAACTATCTGGATGTCCACTATCTCCATTAGAACATGCTACTAAGAGTGTGTGCTACTCTAAGCATGTTAGAAGGAGATATCATCCAAGATAGGTTCATAAAAGTTGTGTAGCATACTGCTATTTGAACAATCATATATATAACAAATACTATATGTGCCTACTGTTCATCAATAAAGGAACTAGATCACATTGCTCTACATCCTTCCTAATCCTAGGAATATAGATCTGCATACAAATTGTTATGGAAACATATTCAAAATCGATAGATCTAATCTACAAGAGCAATAAATCCAAATACTTATCTTTTATTGTTTTTGTAGGTGCGCTCCCACTGCCTCCTTGTGGGAACCATGAGAGTCCTTTGTTTTTCATTTTCTTGCTGGGAGATCATCGCAGATTGGATCTTCATATCATCACCTCAACATACTAGAAGACCTTTACCGAATCCACCAAGATGCTTCTTGCTCTGGCATCTTTCTTTCTCCATTGAGACTTGTCATCTTCTGCTTTTGGTTCTGGGACCTTATGACGAACTTCAAAAGATCATTTTGTTCTAATATGGGAAGAACCCTAGACTTCCAAGAAATGAAATTGGAATCCCCATCAAGTCGATCTTCAACCTTCATTCCAATCATCTTGACTGCAGAATTGGATAAAAAACCCTAGCAGGAGCTAGGTCAAAAATGAAGTTTGGAATCTTGCAAAACTGACTCCACAGGACAATGCGCCCTAGGAAGGTGAGTTGAGAGAAGTTAGGGTCGAGCCAAATCTGTGGAGGGAACAACACAAAACTTGAAGCCCTAATTTCTGCAGTAACTGCAGAATTAGGTCAAAAAAATGAAACTTATTAGAACTGGAATTTTCCTTCACCAAAAGATGTGCTTAGGGAGAAATTTCTAATGCTCTTTTCAAGTCAAACTGATGAGGGAAGGCCCCGAAAAGTGAAACCCTAGTTTCCAGCAATGGCTTCTTCTAGTACTACTCTGAGCCCATGTTAGAAATTATAGCAGCATAACTGGGACCACTAAAAGAATGGCAAAGCACATAAACAAAATGAGTGTGGAGCTCATTTAACCATGATGATAAGAGCAATCATCTCCCAACCATAGACAAAGCTATTTGTCTCCCCCAAGCTCACACCTTCCAATAGAGAATGATGTACATCTAGATAGTAGTAGCGCAAACCCAAGAAAATAAGAGAGAAACTTCGCCAATAGTGAGGAACCCCAAAAATCAGAATCCTAGCTGCAGTAGCGAACCTTCCTTGTGGATAGTGGGAACTTGCTTGAGTGAATAATCAAATGAGAGGTTGAACTCTCTATTTATACACATCAAAAGGTAACTTTTTCCCTTACTGGGCAGACCTGACTTGCCCTAACTGGGCCGACCTAACTGGGGTAGTTCTGCCCATTTTCTGGGGCAGACTGCCTACTATTTTGGGGTAGTTTACCCACTGGGCCGACCTGTCTAACTGACAGGGCCGACTTGTCTTGGGGAAAGATAAAATAACATTTAAAGATAGTTTTCTTTGTGTGTTTTTCACCCCAAGGTTTACATTAATTCTTTCAAGGGTTTAGGTCAAAAAAATGAAACTTACTAGAACTGGAATTTTCCTTCACCAAAAGATGTGCCTTCCCTAGGGCGAAATTTCTAATGCTCTTTTCAAGTCAAACTGATGAGGGAAGGCCCCGAAAAGTGAAACCCTAGTTTCCAACAATGGCTTCTTCTAGTACTACTTTGCGCCCATGTTAGAAATTATAGCAACATAACCGGGACCACTAAAAGAATGGCAAAGCACATAAACAAAATGAGTGTGGAGCTCATTTAACCATGCTGATAAGAGCAATCATCTCCCAACCATAGACAAAGCTATTTGTCTCCCCCAAGCTCACACCTTCCAATAGAGAACGAGACAGGGCCGACTTGTCTTGGGGAAAGATAAAATAACATTTAAAGATAGTTTTCTTTGTGTGTTTTTCACCCCAGGGTTTACATTAATTCTTTCAAGGGTTTACACGATCAAATACATCAATATCTTTTCCCGTAGGAGATACAACAATAATATAAAAAAAAAAGCTTCCGAAGTTGCACTATTTCCAACATGGGGCAAAGCTTGGTGGGGGAGGGAATGTGATTTGGACTTGTAATTTTTGCAAGAATGAGTTCAAGAGCACCTATTAGGTTAAAGGCCATTTGTTGGGCCTTCCTTGTGGGCTTTCTGCATGTAAAGCAGTGAGTTACCCATCGAAGGTAGATGGTAAGAGAGGATCATGTTGACTTGGGGAAGGTGGCAACATCAAGTAAGAAACAAAAAAATGAGGATCTGCCTTATGTCCATAGCCCCATTGGATAGGCACTAGTCTTGGTGAATTCTACCACTATTTTATTGTAAAAAATAGAAAAAACATTTCTTTTCTAGGCTTTCCCCTCTTGTGTTGGAAAAGAACTGGCCCAAAGAGAGATGAAGTATTGTTGAGCTGACATTGGGCAATCTTTCTAAGTGCCCTTAGGGTTGCACTATGTTAAAGAACTTTGTAACATTTGATGTGCAAGTTTGGGAGGTAACACCCTTCAAGTTAATAGATCCAAGGTTAAGATGGATCTATGTTAGGTTATATATAACTGTTCAGATATGGTTTGGTAAGATAAGTAATACGATGTTTTTTTCTTTAAATATAGTTGGTAAGATAAGTACTAGATTGGTTTCCAATGTTTTTTTCTTTAAATATGGTTGGTAAGATAAGTACTAGATTGGATTCTTTTAAATATTATGATTATTAACAAAATGCGAGTTGATTTTTTCATTTATTTAGTTAGTGTTACATCCAAACACATACATCAACATCTTCCCCACATTTGACTGTAGAGAAACTAGCTTTTCTTGGGTCAACAAGACACTGTTTTTAATTGGCTTCGAGTGTGTGTCATGTATTTTCTTTTCCTTTTGTAGCATTCCGTAGTTTCAAATGGCAGTTTCTCTTGCACACTCCAGGCACAAAGTTATGGAGAGAGGCACTTCTTTAGATTTTATGTTTAAAAGACAGAATGATTTTGCTCTGGTTGAAATAAATTTTGGTTTGTGTTAATTTTGCAGCAGTTTTTGTTTCTTACAAAGTTTCTCGTTGCCTATCTTGCTATTGTTTTTTCTAACAAAATGGTTATGTTGCAGGCTGTAGAAAGAGGAGCAGGTCCTGATGGGCAGAAGATTACTTACAATATATTAAAACAACGCTTAGGAGACCTTATTTACAAATTAGTGTATGTAATATGTATATGCTTCCAGTTCTTGATGTTACATACATTCTGTAAGGAAATAGTGTATCCTAAGAGAACACACTAATTATTTTTGCAGGTCTCAAAAGTTTGAAGATCCTGCAGAAGGAGAGCATGCCTTGGTAGAAAAGTTCAGTAAATTATATGAAGATTTGACAGTTGGTTTCCGCAATCTTGAAGATGAATATCGATAAGTCTATAACTGTTAGTGGTGCTTGCTGCAGAAGGATGCCTTTTGTTTATTTTGTTATTTCCAAGAGCATACTGTTAAACTGGAGCAGCTCAGTCTTTTGTGCATCTGTAATTTTCGAAGTAGGCTGATTTGAATTATTGAAAACAGCCAACAGATGTTCTTGATGTGCTGCAAGTTGTCTATTAGTGATTAATTTTGTAAAGAAAACAATCCATTTAATTTATCTGTTATCTGGAGTTCACTGTTATTGGTTCATCTGTGCACATGTTGCATAGATCAAGAATAAGTTGCTTTCCACAATGCATGTCACCATCTGTTTGTGAAATAGTGAAAGATCGACAATTACCATGGCAAGGTTTGGTTCCAAAAACTATTTGTTATTTGAAATATATTACGTCTTTTTCCCTTTAGTACAAGGTAGTTGTGTTTGACTTTCTCAGTCATGCAAGGGCTTCCACTTTGGGTGAATTGTGTAATCTGGATTCGCAGCCTACTTTTGAGACAAAAACACATGAAATTTGGTTCTAGAATTTAATGAAAATGAAATGAATCATATTAATTAACTTTTTCCTTGTTAGTCCAACGGTTCAAATGCAGCATTGAGCCATAATAGCCTGTTTTTAGTTACCTTTTGTATTATAATTTATAAGAGACTCTAAAAGAAGTTGAACATGGAGTCTCATTGCATCCTTCCAACTTCCCAGGATATTTAATTTCACCAAAGGAGCTTATTTGAACTATGAATTAAAAGTGTGGGTTAGTTTGGAGAGGGAAGTGTAAAAAAATAAGATCTTTTTGAGATTTGAAACTCAGCATCTATAAATGTTATTGGGCAATTTACTTTGAACAAGTTATTTTCCCTTTGTATACATGTGTTTTTTATGCGTATAGGGTTTTTCCACACATTGCATTTTGCTGCAGGAAGGGTAAATTGTCTTGGAACAATTATTAACCTTTGACTTTGTACTCTTCTACTCATTTTTCTCGTTGTTTTCTTGTTTTTTGATTTTGTCTTCTTTAATTGGGTATATTATCCTCTTGTTGATTTTCCTTATCCCCTTATTGAATTTCCTGTTTTTCTATTTTTATCAATTTCTCAACTCAACATTGCCCATTGCCTTGCTAGTAAAGTTGGCGTCCATGGTCTCATGCCTACATCTCCCTTAACCTATGCCTCTAGTTTTGCCAACAAACTTTGTGGTGTCATGCTCCATTGCATTTTTTTTTAAAGCTAGTACCCACGGAGTTTCGAACCAGTGACCTAACACAGAGTTTCTTAACAGTACACCCATTCACCGTCTATTCTATGCCCCATTGCATTTTCATTCGACCTCCTTTTCAATACTTATTTTTTTGAAAATGCTTCATATATTACCTCAAAACACTTATAAATATGACAGTGCAAGATAGTTAACATCATGCAAACAGGGGAACTAGTTAGTCCCAGTGCATTAAAGATAAAAAGGCCATCATATGAGTCCGCCCATCCACGGAGAGGGACTCAACATCATGACAAAAAACACGTTGGTGAACTCGTAGGAGTAGAGCAAACACTTGGTGAAATCTCTGCAGATCCCCAAGAGAAAGGGTATGAATAGACATTGAAAGTAACTTTACAATGATCTTAGTTGCATGGGTTCGCATACCCAGGGGTAGGGTTCATGTCCCCACACCGGGTTCACGAACCCACTTCTCCGATTCGGGTTCGGGTTCTTGGTTGGTGAACCCATACGAACCGGCGTCTTGACTGAAGAACCCGAGACATCGGCTTGAAAAAATGGGTCGTTTGGCGTAGAGGGGACGACGTACGCAGATTTTTTAAGCAGTGAGATAAATAAAAGGAAGGGGGAAAGGTGCCCCCCCTCCCAAACCTAAAATTACGACCACAAAACTCTTCAAACATCATAATTTTCCATTCAAACATCTCATAATCATTTTATTTAGCAGCGACAGTGTTTGGTGAAGTGCTTTCCACGGTGACAGTGTTTGGTGAAACCGTGAAGGCTTTCCACGTTGAATACAGCGACAAGGTTACACTATTACATCAAGGAGAATCATTGAATGAAATCATTGTTGAGTGTTTTCTAAATTTTGTATTTTCTATTTCATGTCTGGAAATGCCATTGGCCCATTAGGCAAATTTTGAATGTAGTATGACAATGGAATCATAATATAACTTCCACTTGATATCAAGTTTTATGTTCCAATGTGAATGTTGAATGAAGGATGAATCATTGAATTATGAATAAATATGCGTGTTACATGTTTAACTTTTAATTTTATTGTTTTGTTACAACTATATATATATATAGTACCTCGACGAACCCAAGTATCCTATTTCAAAAAGTGGTGTCCCTGTCCCTGCATCCACGTTTCGTGGCAACTTAGACAATGATGTTTCCATGAAAAAATAATTGCAACCAAACGATTTGAAAACCAAAGTAATTTGTAGCTGTCCCTGACCATCCAAGTGTCTTGGAGGTTTCTAGGAGAGTGGAGCTACAAACAGAGATTGAAATTCGATGGGAAACCATGACTGTATAACTTTGGTAGAGTGACATCTCCAAAAAACATGTTGCACCATCTCCTCTTTACTGCACACTACATAGTGTGAACTAGTCAACTTTGTGCAACCTACTCTTGATAGTGAATCTACAATGCTATAATCCACAGACTTGGGTAAAGAGTCATTGAGATTGAAGGAAGATTGGGCTTCATAGGGACAATTGCTGCCGATATGCATTCAAGTAGAGATGGGGAAGTGTTGAGAGTTAGAGGTAGTCAAGTCAGTGTGCATGTTTGCTAGAAGGAGAACGTGGTAGTGTGCGAATTTCCATAAAACTTGTCCATCCTAGTCTGTATGCTGCGAGTACCACATTGTCAATTAGAGTACATGTACCACCTTGCTGGTGCAAGATTCCTTTGACCCCAAACAATATGTGATCAGTAGGGCCATACATTGAACAAAAATCCCACACCCTCCTTGATAACATCACAATGGTCGAATAACAATGAGACATGGGGTCCACTCCTTTATTAAGAATAAGTGAGATCAAGTACAAAGCAACAATGCAAATAGCCCCTCCGTCACCCTTCCCATGATCTGAAGCAACATACTTGCCAATCCAATTGTTCATGAGTGAAGGCAACCTTAACTTGATAACTTTACCTCTTGAAGGAGGAGCACACCCGAACAAAGATTAGCCATGGTGTGTGTGACACTGGCTCGTCTATCATCCCTCGATGCTCCCCTAACATTCTAGTGTGAAAGGCGTAGTTTTATGGGCAACATAAGTAAAATTCTTACTCACGGATGCCAAAAGAATTGTAAATGAGTATAGGATGCCAAAAGAATTGTATACGAGTATTTCCTTGGTGTGGTGGCCACCCACTGAGCAAAGCACCTCAAAAGGGAACAACGCAGAGCCCTCAAAGGAGTGTCTTGTTCCAAGACTTCATTCATGTTCAAAACCTAATTGAACCATGGGGTAAGTATCTAGTTAGTCGTACATTCAGTTCATTAGCAACACTTGGTCTCTTACCTTCTCCGTCAAGTTCTTAATTGGATATACTTTATTAGTGGTTCTTCTAATGACCTATATGAAATCCATCACTGTCTAACAATCTCATGTACGCTATTTTCTTTCGCAAATCTGTCCACTCATGCTTCACTCACAAATCATGGGAACCAGGAAAATCTTGTAAATGTTCACTGCATTGAAACGATCACCATTCCCTGCACATACACACAAAATTCTTATTTAACAACTATGAAATGTCAAAGGATGGAATTCAAATCATAAAATAATATATGAACAATTTTTTTACCTGGTTTATACTTAATAAATCAATCAAAACTTAATCGATTGCCCCTTTATCTTGGAGTATGGTTTGGAAATAGAATCCTTAAATAAGGCCACTGCACAACTAGTCATACGACAACTATTTACCATAGAGAAGTTGAGGGCCGCTTCACGCTTGAGGTTTATTATGATTATTATTTATATTACTCAAACATAACACCAAGCCTAGCCCCACATGACTATTAAAGACAAAAACGAGAAACATAAGCCACCTCGTGTGACATTGGAAAATACTTATATGAAATACAAGGATCCTGAATGTGAATACCAATGATTAAATTTGATTCCTCAACGAAGGTGGATGTGAATACTAATGATTAAATTAGACTCCTCAACATGGGGGCTTCACTAGAAGGCAATATAATATCACATTCATTCATATTGCGGTATTAAATATTCATGAAAAACTAAAAATTATATTGCTTATATATTCAGGGGAAAATGGTTTTTTTTTATTTAATGTAACAATACAAAAATACTTTGGGGTCTTTTTTATATGGGCGGGCTGAAAAATATCTGCCAAATGGAGATGGAGGGATCATGTTTGGATGAGAAATCGGGTTGAGGCAAGGCTTGGGCTTACCAGTACATAGGGAAATCACGTCTTGAGGCATGCTTGAGGCCATGAGTTTCATGGTGAAGTGGGTTTCCAGTCGATCATAGTCAAGACACAATGGTCATTGACAACTAATTGTTACCAATAACACTCATCCAGTTGTTACCAATAGCCTTGGGAGGCTCTAAGCCTCCAGGGCTTGTTATAGGCCCTCAGTAGGCCTTGGGGGCTTGAATACCCAACCACTCGTGCCTATTATAGGCCTTGAGAGGTTTAGTCAGCCTCCTAGATCTTGTTGCAGGCCCTGGGGCTTGGATACCTAGCCCACAATAGGCTTAGTCAGTGATTGGGGAACTGCAACATGCAATATAAATGTTGTAATATGTGCATTGGCTCTAGTGACATACAAGAAGTGATCTCCCATCTCTTCATTACACCATTAGATGTTTCAAATCATAATGATATGTGGTTGAGTAATTGCATTGTGGGTGAAGTAATGTGCATCCACAATATACATCGAAAGAAGCAAGGTGCATTGTAGAATGGATGTGGGGTCATAAGAGGGGTATCATATAATATACTAGGTAGAAATATAAAGGGGTATAAAAAATGTTAATGAAAAAATTGATACATAAAATATCTAGTGAAAATAACGGTTTTTTAAAATTGGGAAGGCATATTGGGAGGGGATTAAAAAAATGATTTTGGAAGGCATTTTCCAATATTTAGTGGAATTAGGGGTATTGTTTCATATGCCACGAATGAACGTGCTATGATAGCGGTTTATTGAATGAATCCCCCATGCTCCTCAACGAAGGTGAATGCTGGAGCCTGAATGGGAATGATGCCTCATGTCTTCTATGTTTGAGATGGTGCTATTGTCGAATTAAGCTAAAATCTAAACACTGCTCTTGAATGGTTCAATCTTGGTCTTTCCTCTGAACACAAGGTAACTTAGGCCACCATTGAAACTAGCTTTGATAATGGACATGACATTAGAAGACCCGAGTATAATGCATGTTTGCTTGCATAGGATATAATGAATCTTATAATTGATTGTCTTGAAGTTACATAGGTACAAGCCAATGTCTCAAGGAAGATTTTAACAAAAGGCTGAGTACGTAGAAATTAAGAAAGTGCTATGCATCAGTGTAAGAGATGAAAGGGACTTTCCTGCAAATACAACAGCTCTTGGATTTCCATGACCTAGAAAAGAAGTTTTCAACAAATAAAACAATCATATTTAACAAAGTGAGAATAAAGAAGTTTGCCAGGGGAAATGGAAAGCTAGAGGATTTAATGGTTGATGTATTAAGGCAACAAGAGGCACTAAGATGAGAGAAATTGCTGGGGTTGAGGATGATATTGTGAGTTTACCAAATTGAAGGGCACATTGGCATATGAGGTGAGCGGTTTGTCATCTTATGTATGAGTTGTTGGGTTTGGGGAGCAACTTCCACCCCTATGGGAGTGATTGTCTTTTTCTTGGTCATGCCAAATTCTTGCCCCTCTAGGTGATTGAATTGTCCTTAGTCAACGCTTTTTTCCCAAGTGAGAGATCGCTTGCTTGCCAAGTGATCAATTTGTCTCTAGTATTTGGAGATTTTTCAAGTGGAAGAGTTGGCTCATCCTCATGGTGAGCGTTTTGCTTGTTGATAACATCTCTTCATCCATACTGACCCGAAAAAAGTCCAAACTTATCAAACAACCCATGTATTGTGCTTGAAGCCTGTTGCTTCAAGTGCCAAGCCAGTGTGTTTATTCAACTTTGATTTGAGCTACATCGACCTTTTTGTTGTCTATTAGAAGCACACCACTGTCTTCAAGGTGTCGGTCATCATCAACAAACTCTAGTAATGAAAAACTCAAGAAAATAATTTCACTAAATGAAACGATCCCTTGGATTTTTTGGGTTTGTAAATGTGTAACTCCCACATACAACCACTAAGCTACATAGTAACTTAGGCCCACTTGGCAAGCTGGAAGCAGGTCCCCATGTGGGTAGATTTTTTGTTGAGCAGGTTGCAAGCAACCACGAATTGGGTAGAGGTTCATTTGCAACCGAAGATGTGATCCGTTCAAGAAGTGGCGGATGCCAAAGATGATGGAGTCATTGTAGAACAAAAGGCAAAATAATTGCCTAAATATATGGGTAAGAGGACTTTGTGCTGTCCTTGCAAACATAACCAAGTAGGAGATGGTTGCACTTTGAGGGAGAGATTGACAGCGTTGACGGAAGCTCAAGGGAAGCGATCTTTGGAGGCACAATCACAGGTTTTGATTGCCTTATCGAAATGTTTGGGGAAGTTCACGATGAAAGGCTAAGAGCAAGAATCGCAGGGTGAAGGATGAAATGGACTTTGCTTTGTGAATGTAACGGTAAGTGGGTTGAAAGTGTTGGCATTGGTAGAAACTGGTTCGACCCACAACTTTATTAGCAAACAAATTGCGAAATGGCTTCTCTAGGTGGCCGAGGGTAGCAATACCTTATATAAAGCAGTGAACTCATTGGTGAAGGTAGAAAAAAGAGTAGCTTGTTCAACTCCATTGAAGGTTGGGGATTGGCTTGGCACTTTGGATTTGGCATTGGTCCCCTTTGATGACTAGAAGCTCATCTTAAGACATGAATTTCTAAAGTTGGCTAAAACCATACATTTGGCCCACAAGAGTTGTTTGTTGATCTTGGGTAAAAACTCGAATTGTTGTGCGATGATATCTAGGAGGAAGTTGGGGATGATCGCACAAATATTGAGAATAATGATCGAAGTTTGGTGCACTCCAATAGGTAGATTGGATATCATCACACAATGACAACAAGAGAACATAAGGCACAATAATTGCCTAAATATACAAAGTAAGAGGATGCCAAAGATGACAGAGTCGTTGCAGAACATAAGGCACAATAATTGCCTAAATATATGGGTAAGAGGACTTTGGCTGTCCTTGCAAACAGAACCAGGTAGGAGATGATTGCACTTTGAGGGAGAGATCGACAAGTGTTGACGGAAGCTTAAGGGAAGCGATCTTTAGAGGCCCAATCACATGTTTTGATTGCCTTAACAAAATGTTTGGGGAATTTCACGATGAAAGGCAAAGAACAAGGATCACATGGTGAAGGAAGAAATGGTCTTTGCTTTGTGAATGTAACAAAAGTGGGTTGAAAGTGTTGGCATTGGTGGAAACTAGTTCGACCCACAACTGTATTAGCAAACAAATTGCGAAATGGCTTCATTAGGAGGCTGAGGGTAGCAATACCTTGTATAAGGCAGTGAACTCATTGGTGAAGGTAGCAGAAGGAGTAGCACGTTCAACTCCATTGAAGGTTGGGGATTGGTTTGGCACTTTGGATTCGATAGTGGTTCCCTTTGATGACTAGAAGCTCATCTTAGGACATGACTTTCAAAATTTGGCTAAAACCATACATCTGGCCCATAAGAGTTGTTTGTTGTTCTTGGGTAAAAGATCGAATTATTGTGCGATGATATCTAGGAGGAAGTCGGGGACGAAGACATGGATGTTGGGAGTAATGTTGATCGGAGTTTGGTGCGCTCCAATAGGTTGATTGGATACCATCACTCAATGACAACAAGAGAAGGGTTCGAGCATAGATACCTTGGGTACGAGGGATGATGATGTTTTCACAAGGATCGAGTTGGCAACCTGCTGTGCTCTGGGCAGTATACTAGAGAGGGCAGTCCAAGGGATTGTCAAGTCTATGGGAGAAGATAGCCCAATAAATGGGCACATGAAGTGCATAGAGGTTCTGAGAAACAATTCGGTTGAAGGAAAGTTCATACGACTTGAGCCCATGGTAAGTGCCCTTCAACAAGAGTTTTATGAGTCAAGGTGCATAGGACATGGTATTTCCAATTCCATGGCAGAGGACATGATATTTCCAACTCCATGGTAGAGGACATATCGTTCCATTTGTTTGATGTAATTTTTTAAACACTTAATGAAAACCAACTTATTAATGATATTTTTTTATTAGGTAGCGTTTCCATACTTTTAGAGTTGGGAATTTATTTTTGTTAGTTCCGTAGTGATCAATGACCCCAAAAGCTGTCAACCTTTTTCGAAGTTCCAAGACTTTATTTGGCCACACTATGGAATTTCGTGCAATAGGCCTTGCAGGCCAAAATATGGTCCTTGTATAGAGTGTTATTTTTGTATCCTTGGCAAGTTTACACTAGCATGTCATCCCAATTCCACACTCTCTGATTGAACTACTAATTGTGCTCCAATTCATTGTAGAGAATTAGCTCCATTGTGGTCAATATCCTCGCAGACTTTAACTAACATATATGGGAGACACAATCTTTCAAAATTTGGACGAGTGATCATTTGTGATGGGCAGAAGGCCGTATTAGACATGATTAAAGATTAATGACATTGTCCTTGCCATTATTATGATATGTTTCCCATTTTACTCGCCATCCCATCTTATGCTTGTAACTTTAGCCCTTTTGGGGCTAGGCATTGAATAATGTCAAGAATATGTTCAAGAATTAATTGGTATAATTCCCATGCATAACCATGTCTTTAACATGGACAACAAGTTTTCTTAATCACAAAGGTGTTACTGCAAATATTTACTATCATGTACGAGAATAAATGAGAACCCCATAACACCATTTGCACTGTGCCCATGGGCATCACTTCTGTTCATTACAATCTTTGCTTGCACATTGAATAATTTTGGTACTTGGTCATATTTATAAAATGACACAACACCATCAATAGAACTGATGCCCTTATTCCTCTGTTAATTTTTCTTTGCCACATGTTTGACTCAGAGGAGACCTACACACCAGATGCATCTCCACATATGTTTTGATTATCACGCGCTAGAATCCTTATCATGAGATTCATGTTATTTTATGCAAAACAATAAGCATGTAACTACTATAAGTCATTCAAATATTCTTCATAGTTAAGCAACCGAACACATCCAATCAAGTTGTCCTATCTTAAGAAGGGCACTTCGCAAGACCTTCTATATGGGGAAGTATTTTGAATCTAAATGGTTTCGATAAGGTCCTCTTCAAACTAAGTATAGATAAAAAACTTCTATGTGCATAGACACTAACAAGCAATAACAATCAAGGACAATTAAGCATCTACAATATCTCTCTCACTCATCAACCTTCGGTCCTTCACATGCTAGTAATTAATGACCTAAGGCAAGAAATGAACTAATCATTTACTGTTCAATCCACTGAGGGCACTTCATAAACTAGAATCCTTATCATGAGATTCATGTTAGTTAATGCAAACAATAAGCATGTAACTGCTATAAGTCATTCAAATTTTCTTCATAGATAAGCAACCAAACACATCCAATCAAGTTGTCCTATTTTAACAAGGGCACTTTGTAAGGTCTTCTCCGAGGGGAAGTGCTTTAAATATAAGTGGTTTTGATAATGTCCCTTAATACTAAGCATGGATAAAATACTTCTATTAAAAAACACTATTGTTGGCACAAAGTTAAAAACCATGGTTCTACATAGGAGCCAACAAAGGCCCGGTGTAGTCTAGATGCGTTGGCATTTTCGATCTCCTAAGAAGAGAAAAGTCTCGCACAAATCGCAACCAAGACCAATGGTAGTGAAAGAACATGGATGTAACTTCAGAGTTCATTTTAGCCTCATCTTAGATTGTGCAAGAGTAAAGTGACACTAAATAGAATTACACACTGTGCATGCATAAACATACATAAATCATACACATGATTATCCATATAATATTCATCGGATACTCGACACTTAAAACGGTTCTTTTGAGGGGCACCAAAATATTCATTCTTCGTTATTCATTCCGCAAAAGGAACAAAGTATTGCAACTAAACTATCTCAGAATAGATACCACGCACCTGAGATCTCAACTAGACTCTATCCCTCCTTTTACAAATAACCAACAATGATAACTCTCTTCTCTTTAACCCACTCCATCCCCTAGCTCTTCATGAAATTTTATACATATTACAATGGTTATTTTTGACCACATCAAGATGCTACAACCCAATTTATCTTACTCAGAAGCATTAATATCCCACTTATCGTTCTCTTCGTCCTCTTGTGCAATTTTGCATGTGCTTACTATCCATCCATCTTTCGCGACCAAGTCTTTAAAAATGAAGGGGATAACAAGCCCCGACCACAATCGTTAACTTTCTCTCGATTCAACCCCTTTTTTCCTTCGACACTTAACACATAAAAAAGTTTTTGAGGGGCACCAAATGCTTCATTTTTCATTATTCATTCCGTAGTTAGATAGATATCCCGCAATCAATATCTCAACTACTCTATCCCTCCCTTTACAAATAATCAATAAGGATCAATCTCTTCTCTTTAACCCACCCAATCCCATTGCCCTTCATGTGATTTTTACATATTACAATGGTTAGTTTTGACCATGTTAAGACGACTACAAACCAATTTCTCTTACTTGGATGCATTAATATCCCACTTATCTTCATCATTGTCCTCTTGTGCAATTCTGCTTGTGTGTACTATCCATCCATCTTCTGCGACGAAGTATTCAAAAATGAAGGGGCTAGCAAGCCTCAACCACAATCATTTGCTTGTCCGTTCTGTTCCTTCAAACCTTCAAATTAAGGGGCCAACTTAGGTACCACTAACAAGGCTTTGCTATGAAAATATTCAAAATTATCAATTTGTGCCTTTCATTTACCCAACAATAGATTAGCGCAAATAATGAATGCTTGGGCTTGTTGACTATATGGCATTGAGGGCTGCTGTCTCTTTAAGGACTGCCACTCAAAATTTGCAAATGATTCTAGTTGTTGCAGCGCAAGGTAGGTGGATTGGGTTGCTAGTCGAAATTCATAGATGGCCTTCTTGGCAACGACTGTAGCTTTGTGCGGAGCATCTAGTTGATCATCTGCAACCTGAATCTCTTTGTGCTTTTGTTGTTGCTTTAGTGGGTTCCTCATGGCCTGTGCCTCATAATGCATTTGCTTGATTCTCTCATGCAATTCATCAATAATCCCATGTCTTTGTTCCAACAAGCCCATCCAATCTCACAAAGTGGAAAAGATGATCTTTCTTTTCTTTGTAGTGTCGTGGATGCAGGTGCTATTTGTGTTGATCTCAATCACCGAAGGGGGGTAATTGAGTCATGAGCTCTTGTTGTTGTTGTGTCCCTTGACCTTGTACTATGTCAAGATTAGCTTGAAAAGTGTCTACTTGGTGGTTCAACTACTTCCACGAGGAGCAGAGCAACTCAACACTCTCTTGCGGACTAGAACAAGAATCCACCTTTGGCAGCTCTAAATTATGTAGTGAGTTTGGACCACATCCTTGAGATTCACTGGAAAATGGCCTCCATGTCTCGGTTCACAACTTCTTGAGCCTGGTTCTCAACATCTCTTTCCACAATTGCTTTGGCTAGTTGTAGTTCCATCCACTGATATGCTACTTGCACAACTTCCTGATCTTCCTTGATTGTAACCACCCATTGTTCAACTTCAACATTGGAGGTGCATATCATACGAAGTTGTGCCATGGACTAGCCTTGCAGATCTGTTGAGGTAGGGAAAACACTACTTAGAGGCATATGGTTAAGGGGTTTTCCACTATCCATGGAAGGATTTGATTTGTCAGATGCTTGGTTCTTTGCTTCTGCCATGGCCTTCTTGCTTGATGTTGCTACAAAATTCAGGCATGTGTATACTTTGTAAAAAGGGAACCACATTAGTGTGTTTCTGGTAGATCGTGAACACAGTTATGCAGTGCTCTAGATCTTGCACTAGCTATTGGAGTTGTGCTATGACGAACAAGTTATCTAAAGGAGAGAAGGAGGGAGTTCTCATAATGGTCTCGGGAATATCCTCCCCTCCTGCTTCCTCCATGGTGACCTCTAGAGGGGTTCCTACCTTAGTCTGACATGTTGTTGGAAGATGAGTAGATCGTGGGGGCTCATCACCATCACTACCTCCTTCTGCTTGTCCCTCTTGCTGTGTAGACTAGGAGGGTGAGGAAACATTGTCTAGAATATCCCTTTCTTCTTGCCCAAAAATTGTCTTTATTGGTTGGTCTACCCTAGCTGGTTGAGAGTTTGACCTCATGGGTGATGAAGATACCAAGCATGTCTTGTAGGTTCCTCAGCTTATCATCATCATTGGTGATGAATGGGACAATAGAGGTAGACTTCTCAAACTATTGGAAGGACTTGAGGGTCTCATCCATCGAATCCATGTCATGCTTTGCTCCAAAATCCTTCAATTCATGCAGGAAGGAGTCTGCTGGGGGGATGGACTTAGATTTTGTATTAGTGGTTGCAGTTGTTGCTATAGTTTTTGTGGGATGATAAAGTTGAACCGCTTACTACAATCTTAATTGGATGCGGGTTTAATGGTTGAACGCCCTCGACTTCTTGGGCATGGTCCCTTGTAAAAACTGTGCCACTGACCCAAGGTAGGATTTGAATTCCTTACTGTTTATTTGCGTCATTTCAGGGATGGAAGAAGATAGAACCACATGGAGATTAGGAATCGTTGAAGGTTCAACCATCTCTCTATCTGAGCATGACTCCAGGTCTTCCTCCATGGCATAGAGTTTCTTTTCCTTGTTACTTGTTTGGCCATCATCTGTTTTTGCCGTATATTTTTGGTTGTGATTTTAGGTAGAATGTAGGTTATGCCTTATGCAGTTTTGGATTTCTTCACAGTTAACCACTACAAGACCTCCCTATTAAAGAATTTCTCAGCTAGATTATAGGGGAGGGAATTAGTATTGAAGGTCTAAGGATCAATAGCACGAGGCCACACAAATGTGTCATCCTTGCCCATGCCAAACCATATATTTCTTGTGTGTGCATCCAAAAGAGCCCGGAATTCATAGAATGAGGGTGGTGACCACAATCATGCGATCACCCCTCTTTCCCAACGTGGCATCATTAAATGTAGCATTTTGGGTGTCAGTGCGGTTCTTTCAAGGCTCAAGTTATAGTGCCAAAACCTTTATGTCTACAACTTGTTGCAATTCCCAGCCTTAAGAGGTTGTCACTTCCACATGGAAAATGCCACCAAAAATTATCCAAAGACGAAGTAGGAGGCACGCAAGCTTGGAGCAACTCATATAGGAGAAATATGCACCAATTCAACTTAACTTCCTAGATGCAGAATTATGCCACATAACACATTTATGGTACATTCACCCCTAGTATACTAACTCGCAATATTGGCAAAGATCAATTGGCAAGAAAATTTAACTCATTGGTTTTTAATTAGATATATGATTGCTCCATGAACACCTCTCCTAGTTCCATATTTGTTATAGATATTGGGCCCATCTTTCTTCCGACCATGCTTGTTGTTGCCCTGGAATGATGATGAAACGTCCTGAATTTCCATGGATAGGCTAGCCAATAGGTGGATATCCTTGATGCAAATGGGGTAAGCTCTGTCCAGGCATAAAGAGTGTCCATGCACCCTATTGATCAGAAACTTTGTGCATCGCACGATCTTGCCGGTGGTGCCGAATACAGGTAAGTCTCTTAGAACTCTAAGAGTTGACTTGTGAAGGGGTTTAAAGAAGGGTTTCCATATTGTCATTAGTGATGATATTTTTAACGGTACATAATACAAATTTATGATTGATTTCATGTCAGGAAACAAATACTTGTCACTATCCACCATTCGGGTGAGCTCCACTTTCCCATGCAAATCACCTATAACCTACACCCTTAGACCACAAATATTTGATGGAAATTGCTTCTTTGGTTCTGGGGGACACCTTTGATGTTGAATATTTGGTACCTGAAGCCTTACCCATGCCGCTGATCGTCTTTGATAGACAATTTTGATTATGGGTCTTGGTTTTGCACTGGAATCTTGAGTGCATCATGCAAAAATCTTAAAGGGCTCTAGCACGATGATCAATGATTGCACAAACACAAAGTGAATAATTAGGATAAAATATTTCAATATTAAAAGATATAATTACCACAACAATAAACAATTGTAGATAACAAAATATCACAATAGAAGTACCTTTATTAATGTTCACTTTCCTCTTTTAGGAGGCAACCTCCAAATGAATCCAAACTCCAATTACAAAATACTTTACATGACATCTTGTGTCATTGCTTCTACTCCTATATATATAGTTTCTAGTGAAGGAACTTTCTAGTGGGAATAACCTTCTAGTAATCCTTCTTAGTGAAGGAAATTTCTAGTAGTGGAAGCTTCTAGTAAGTCTTCTTACAAACATTGCTTTCACACTATAAATACTTTCTAATATGTGGAACCTTCTAGTAGTCTTTTTACAAATATTGTTTTCACACTATATCTAATTTATTGGCCTTATGTTAAGCCCTAAATGTTGGCACATTATCCCCTATATTGTGGTTCATTACATATTATTGATGTCGTCTTGGGTGTATTAGTGGTAATTTTCATTAGTAATTATATTAGTTATGTTGGCTTGGGTCGATTAGTTGTAATTGTACCTCTTTGTCTCCTATATATAGGAAGGATACATTTTCATTTGAATAATCTCATCTTGTCTTATGTACTTAGTACATTGCATAAGGAGGTTTCCCCCTCGAAGAGGATTTCTATTAATCTCTTTTTTTCATTATTAAGGCGTGGATTACTCGTTTTGGTCTCTTTATGTTCTTTTCATGCTCTTTTGGGGAATTTGTTGCTTAACATTTGGTATTAGAGCTTGAACGCTTCCAAAACAATACATCTTGGAATTTTCACTATAATTTTTTTTATACAAATATTCAGACAACGAAACTTGGAACCCATTTAGAAATCAGGATGAACTATCCGTGGTAGAATTTTCAGGTCTTGAATCATTACATAGTTGGGAGTTATTCCCAATGGAAGGTAGGGTTTCTGACTAGTCCAAAAACTAGTCTAAAACATGTGCTCTGGGAAAAATGGTTATATATGGGGAATGCTAGATCCAAATTGAGTTAGACCTGTTGCATAAAAAATAAAACAAACCATAGTATCTGTGGTAGCAATTTCAGACTCAAATATGAAAAAATTGGGCATGTGGCATTCTGTACACTTTTTCTCTTCTAAAAGGACAAAAAAAAACACGTGTAGGGAGATTCACCATATTTTTTATTGGCACATCAGAATTAGATCAAATCTGTGGAATTGAAGAGAGAAAATATTAGGCTAATTTAGGAAGAATTTTCAAACTCACAGGGGCTGAAATTTCAGGGTTTCCTTAGTTGGAAATCAATATTCAAATCAAGGTTGGAAAAAGGTACGTCATTTTAAATTTTGAAATAAATTTTAGTAGAAGGATCTATTTGAGGTGAACATAAGGTGTGATATATGTTTATATTGTTCAAAATTCCACCAAAATACAATGGAAAAAATCATACTCCAATCAAGCCACCTGAGGATTCATCCTCGGCCTACAATGAAAGTGAAGATCTATTTTTCCGAGTGTCATAGTTGGAAGATATGATTAAAAGGTATGTGAAAACGATTGATTATCTTAATTTAGAGGAGAATATTATGAGACATATGGATAATAATATGGAGGAAAATATGAGAAGGATTGCTAATATCATACAAAATTCAAAGGAAAATATACCTACAAGTGATGATGTGTCCCAGGGTACTGAGGAAGATAAATATTGTGTCCATGTTAAGAAACCTTCCATTAATAAGAATATTACAAGATGAATTGATTCTAATAATGGAAGTATCCTGGGATGGTCCCCAAGGAGTATCCAACTCCCCAAGATTGACATGAGGAATTTTGATGGCAAGGACCCCATAACATGGATATTTCAGATGGAGTAATTCTTTGATATACACCAGGTGCCAAATCTCCAAAAGGTGCATATTGCATCTTTATATTTAGAACCTAATTAGTTTGTGTGGTACCAATGGCTTTGTTAATGCAAAAGGTATCTCTTGGTTCATTTTTACAAAAGAGTTGATATCATACCATGATGACGTTAAGAGCAATTCCTTGTTTACAAAATTGATAAATCTAAGGAAAAAAGGTCCAACAAGCGAGCACATTCAAAAATTTTAAATGTTGAGTCTCAGAGTGGATGACATATCGGATGATAAATTGTTGGATCTCTTTATTGAAACCTTGAAGGATAACATCCAACATGAGGTGCACCTCTTCGAACCAACATCCTTAGAGAAGACTTTCATGGTGGAAAGGAAGGTTGAAAGTAAAAATATGGCGATGGCTACTAAATGACCACTTCTAACACATATAGAAAGAATAATGTTCTTTATTCTAACCCACCTCAAAGGTTGACACCCCAACAACTGGGTGAAATAAGAACAAAAAGTCTATGCTTCAATTGTGACATCAAGTACAGTAAGGGACATAAGTGTGGTGAGAAGAGATTATTCTACATAGATTATGAAGAGGAAGAAGCAAAAGAACATGAACCATCTCAAGTTGAAGAAATAGAAGAGAATACTCCCGAAGAGATTAATCCCACCATGTCTTGTCACGCATTGGTTGGAATTAGAAGTCCCCAAACTTTCAAGATCGAAGGATATATAAAAAATAAAAAAGTAACAGTGTTGATTGATTTTGGTAGTACTCATAATTTCATTCATTGTAAACTTGCCGAAGCTCTCAATTGCTTTGTATATCATGAACCAGAGTTTCAAGTAATCATTGCAGATGGAGGAACTATCAATTGCTCAGGAAAATGCCATAATATCAATCTTGCTATGGGTGAATACGAATTGAATAGTCCAATGATTTCTATCCCAATGGGTGGTGCTGATGTTGTCATAGGGGTTCAGTGGCTACAATCATTGGGAACAATGGATTTTAATTTTCAAGAACTTTTCATGGGAAGGAAAAAAATATGAATTAAAGGGTATCACAGGGAAGCCAAGTAAGGTGATAAGCTCTAATGGTATGCCAAAATTGTTGAAAAATGGACATCAAGGTGTAATTGCACAATTATGCTTACTAGATGTTCACTACATCTAATCCTCCTACTCCCATTGATATCCAAAGGGTCATTGATAAGAACTCCAAGGTATTTGAATATATTCCAAAAGGTATTCCACCTACTCAAGATTTTGATTATGCTATTCACTTAATTCCAGGAAGTGTTCCTCCTAACATCAAACCTTATAGATACCCCTATGGAAAAAAGAGTGAAATTGAGCGTATGGTTGAAGAAATGTTAGAGGATGGCATAATTAGGCATAACCAAATTTATTACTCTGCACTAGTGGTAATGGAACACAAGAATGAGGGATCATGACGTATGTGTCCAAATTACAGGGAGCTCAACAAGATCACCATTAAAGATAAGTTTCCCATTCCCGTCATTGACGAATTGTTAGATGAACTACATGGAGAAACTTACTTCAGAAAGTTGGATGTCCATACAGGGTATCATCATATTGGAATGAAGGAAGAAGACATCCCTAATACAACATTCAGAACTCATGAATGCCATTATGAATTTCTGGTCATGCCTTTTGGCCTTACAAATGTACCTACCACATTTCAAGGTTTGATGAGTTCCATTTTCAAGCCCTTCCTTAGAAAATTTGTGTTAGTATTTTTGATGATATACTAATCTATATCAAGTCTTGGGATGAACATGTTCAACATGTTGAAAGGGTGCTACAACTACTAAAGGAGAAAAAATTATATGAAACCCCTTCCAAATGTTTCTTTGGGGTAAAGGGGGTAGAGTATTTGGGTCATATTGTATCTCATAAAGGTGTCACGGTAGACCCTAACAAAATTAAAGCCATGATGGACTGGATGATTCCCAAAAACTTGAAGAATATTAGAGGTTTCTTAGGTTTGATAGGGTACTACTGCAAGTTTGTTCAGAAATATGGAAGAATAGCAACAACTTTAACAACATTATTGAAGAAGGAAGCATTTTCTTGGACTCCAGTGGCAACTCAAGCTTTTGAACAACTTAAAGAGGCAATGTGCAAAGCTCCTGTTTTGATCACACTAGACTTCACAAAAACCGTCACTGTGGAATGTGATGCCTAAGGAAATAGAATCGATGTTGTTCTAATACAAGAAGGGCGACCCCTTGCTTTTGAAAGTCGACCAATCAAGGGGATGAAACTACAGAAACCCATTTATGAGAAGGAAATGATGGCAATACTATATGCACTTAAGAAATGGCGTCCTTACCTAATAGGTAGGCACTTCAAGGTCAAAACAAATCATGATAGTCTTAAATATTTCGTGGAACACAGATTATCTTTAGAAGAGAAACAAAAATGGGTAACCATGATTTTTGGATATGACTTTGAAATCATTTGTAAAAAAGGGAAACAAAATGTGGTGGTAGATGCAATTTCCAGAAAAGATAAGGATGTTGAGGCATTACTTTGTGCGATTTTGATTATAAAACCCGATTGGGTAGTAGAAGAAAGGGAAGAATGGAAGAATGACCAATCTCTGTGGATGCTCATTCAAAAGATACAGAAGGATCCCAATATATTAGATACTTTTGTGTGGAAAAATGATTCACTATGGTGTAATGATTGCTTATATATATGTAAGAAATTCCAACCCAAACAAAAGATCCTTTTGGAATTACACACCTCTCTTATTTGTGGGCACTCAGAATTCCTAAAAAAATACCGTAGGGTCAAGAAGGATTTTTTTGGGAAGGTCTTACATCTGATGTTAAATGTTCGTGGTATAATGTTTGGTTTGCCAACAAAATAAGGTTGAAACAATTAAGCTTCGAGGTCTTTTACAACCATTAGAAATACCTTGTTAGGGATGGGAGAAAGTCTCAATGGATTTTATCACAAGTCTACTCAAATTAGAAGGAAAGAATGTTATTATGGTGGTTGTTGATAGACTCACAAAGTATGCACATGTTTGTGCATTATCTCACCCTTTTAATGAAAGTACAGTTGCTACAGCCTTCATGGAAATAGTTTAGAAGTTACATGGAAACCCGAAGATTATTGTTAGTGATCGAGATCCAATTTTCACTAGAAAATTTTGGACTGAACTATTTTCTTGTTTGGGTACCTAGTTGGCTCACACTTCATCCTATCATACTCAATCTTATGGGAAAAATGAGATAGTAAACAAATGTTTGGAAGGCTACCTTCGTTTCTTTGCATATGACAAAGAAACATAGTGGGTGAAATGGTTATCTTTGGCAAAATGGTGGTACACTACTTCCTTCCATACATCATAAAAAATATCTCCATTTATGGCACTTTATGGGTACCGTCGTCTATCTATCACATCTCCCTTAAAAGGAAATTCTAAAGTTCAGGTTGTGGAAGATCACCTAGAGCACCAACAAGAAGTTTTCTAGTTATTGAAGGACAACTTGGCTATGTCAAAAAACAAGATGAAACAACAAGCATATCAACATCGCAGTGAAAGGAGTTTTGAAGAAGGGGATTGGGTATTTCTAAGGCTGCAACCTTGCAAACAGATGTACCTCAAGCAACTAAATAACGACAATAAATTAAAACCCAAGTATTATGGTCCTTATAAAGTGTTGTAGAAGATTGGTAGTATGGCTTACAAATTGGAGCTCCCTTCATCTTCAAGGGTACACCTAGTTTTCCATGTTTCTTTCTTAAAGAAGGTAATATAAAACAAGATCCCAATTCAAAATATTTCCTTGGAGCTTGATGAAGAATGGAAATTCATATTCGAACCTGGACAAATCACGGAAATAAGGACCAAACAACTATGCAATCGAGCTATTACCGAGTACCTCATTAAGTGGAAGAACTTACCAGTTGAAGATTCGACATGGGAAGATGGGTCTTTCATACAGAAGAATCTGCAACTAACACTTTTCTGAAGGGGAGGGGCATGTTAAGCCCTAATTTTTGGCACATTACCCCCTATATTGTGGCTCATTACATATTATTGATGTTGGCTTGTGTGTATTAGTGGTATTTATATCATTAGTATTATTATATTAGGAAGGAGACATTTCATTTGAATCATCTCATCTTGTATTGTCTTATGCACTTAGTACATTGTATAAGGAGGTTTACCCCTCGAAGAGGCTTGCTATTCATCTCTTTTCTTCATTATTAAGGCGTGGATTACTCATTCTGGTTTCTTTATGCTCTTTTCTTGATCTTTTAGGGAATTTGTTGCTTAATACATTATTTAATATAGATGGCCTCAATACATAACAACCTATCTATTAAGGGGGTTACCTAGGGTATGACCCTAACATGCCCTCCGCCTTGAAGAAAACATAGTCCTCAATTATAGAAATGTGGAAATTGTTGAAATATCTATGTTGGTTCCCATGTAGCATCCTGGTGATGTGTATCTTTCCACTGGATGAAGACCTCTTGGATGATGTGATGGAAGAGACAACGTTCCATTTTTTTTAAGACCTCAGGATACAACCAAATGGAACCTTCTTCATCCAATTTTGGAAGGCTAATTTGAATACAATAGTGATGGCCAACCACTTTCTTCACACGTCAGACATGAAAGAAGGGATGAATATTGGAGTGGCTAGGTAGCTCCAGTTTGCAAGCCATGGGGTCCACACATTTGAAGATCTTATAGGGCCCATAAAACTTGGGAGAAAGCTTATGGTGGTGGTTGGTCTTGAGAGAGGTATTCTTATAGGGTTGACCCTTGAGAGTGTAGAGAATGTTGACCTAAGATGTGAGTGTGTTGTCGACCTCCTATACTTTATATATGCCTGGTAATTATGATAGTACTAAAGGTTTTGTTTTCCATATACAACTTCAAAAGGAGTCATTCATGTGGAAGTATGATAAGTTGTAGTATACCGCCATTATGCTAAAGGTAACCACCAAATGTAACCTTCTTCATCCAATTTTGGAAGGATAATTTGAATACAATAGTGATGGCCAACCACTTTCTTCACATGAGAGACATGAAAGATGGGATGGATCTTGGAAATGCTAGGTAGCTCCAGTTTGTAAGCCATAGGGCCCACACGTTTGAGGATAGTATAGGGGCCATAAAACTTGGGGGAAAGCTTCGGCTAATTTGAATACAATAGTGATGGCCAATCACTTTCTTCACACGAGAGACATGAAAGATGGGATGGATCCTGGAAATTCTAGGTAGCTCCAGTTTGTAAGCCATAGGGCACACACGTTTGAGGATATTATAGGGGCCATAAAACTTGGGGGAAAGCTTTTGGTGGTGGTTTTCCTTAAGAGAGGTTTTATTATAGGGTTGTAGGTGAATAAATACCTGTTCTCTTTTGCAAAATGGATTTTGAAACAATGCTGATCAACCTATTGCTTCATCCTATTATGATCCATTGATCCTTAAGAGTGTAGAGAACATTGGATTGAGATGTGAGTGTGTTGTCAACCTCCTATACTTTAGATATGCCTGGTAAGTAGGATAGTCACCGAAGGGGGATTTTTTCCATTGATAACTTCATAGGGAGTCATTTGAGTGGAAGTATGTTAAGTTGTATTATACCACCATTATGCTAAAGGTAACCATTGAGCCCATTGGGATTGTTTCTTTAAAGCAAAGCACCACAAATATGATTCCAAACACTTGTTGACAAATTTAGTTTGACCATCTGTTTGGGGGTGATAGACAATGTTGAGATTTAGTTGAGTTCCCTAGAGACGAAACAATTTTTTCTAGTAATTGCTGGTGAAGGTGGGGTCATGGTCTGTGACAGTAATCTGTGGCAAACCATGGAATTTGAATATATTATCCATGAAGACTTGAGCTACCATAGAATCCTTGAAAGGATGTTGTATGGCACATGAATTAAGATATTTGGGAAGGAAATCAATGACAACCATGATTACATCCTTATTGCTAGATTTTCGTAACTCCACAATGAATTCCATAGAAATGTTAGTCCATACTATAGTTGGAATTGAAAGTGGTTGAAATTCACTTAGAGGTTTCAATATCTTCTGTTTATGTCTTTGGAAAGTTTCACATTTAACCACAATTGTGTGGATGTCCTTCTTAATGCCTTCTTAGAAAAATGATTATTTGATCCTTTCATATGTTTTATGAAATCTTGAATGATCGACTGTGGGGGATGAATGGAGCTTAGATAATACCTATGATTTCAATGATTATTTCTTGTGAAAATATAGACATCCTTTATAATGAAGCTAATAATTGTGCCAATTGTATCCTGGATATGCATGGGGTTTATGTTGAAGTTGTTGGATCATGGTGGTAAGCATTTGATTTTTCAACCACTCATTATGAATGACATTCAACCAATCTACAATGATGAAGGAGAGGGATTCAAAGAGTGAAGCTTCTTCTACAAATTTTTGAGAGAGAGCATATGCTACCAAATTCTCCTTTCCCTTTCAGTAAATTATCTCATAGTCACATCCCAACATTTTCGTTACCCATTTTTGGTTCTCAGGGGAGGAAGTGTAGAAAAATCACTTCTCTAACAGGCTTCAAGTTATACTCAGATATCAATGTTTAATAACCCATCTCATTCAACTTAAGAAAACTGAAAATGAAATTTTACTCATAAACACATCTGAACAGGAAGCACAAGAGAAGTCTACCAAAATAATGAGAACATAATTAAAACAACAACCATGCACATGAAGATTTCAGACTCAAATATTTTAGCCAATATGGCCCAGGAAAAACCCCAACTGGGGAAAACCCGTGAGAGAGAGAGAGAGAGTGAGATTATTTATTTATTTAAAATGGAATTGTACAACAAATAAACAACGGAGATACCACTTATCTAAACCCACTGAAGACATCAACCAATTCTGGAAATTCTATAATAGAATTTCTGCTCGTACTCAACAATACACCAGCATTGGAAACCATGCCCAATAGAGGTTGCACGGTCAGTCAAAATGCACAATCCATTTCTTGATTTTTGTGCATAAAGAATCTATCCTCCTCCTCGGTATATGTGCTCTCTGTAACAGTAGCACTCTACTTGGAAAATCGTGCCCACTCTATAAGGAAACACGTGCCCTCCTTTTTCCTGGGAATTTGTGCCTCTAACAGAGCTAAACCATATTTAAATGCAACAGTCAATGACCTCAAAATTCCTTCCAAATAATCCCAAACTTATTCCCAACATCTTCCTTGAAATTCGTGCTCATTAAATGCAGCTGTACAGTTTGGTCTGAATGTTGTACCCACACCTTGGGATGCGTGCCAATAGAATTCTTCCTCTCCTCTCAAGCTCAACTTGATCCAACCAAAAACTCTCTCTTTGGATGAGCTTGACTTCTCCAACTCTCTTGGGATGTGTGAAAAATGAAAGATGGAAAGCCAATTTAATTCAAAATTATTGTCTTTTGGTTTGCCTCTCAAGGGTAACTGAAGAGTCATCTAACCCAAGGGCCCATAATAGATTAGATCAATGGATGAGAATCCATGCTCATAATTCTCTCCATCATTTAAATTCATTCAACTACCACTTAAATAAACCAAAAGTCAATTTAGAATAATAAAGTGAATTAATTGATCATCTCAAGCAATTAATACATGGGTCATGTCCCCTTTTCCCTCATTAATTACTTAGGCATAAAATGACTAGGAGAACACTTCCTAGGTACACTTTCAACAGGAAGTTCTTTGTTCAAGGAAATATTTTAGGCTACAATGATCAATTTCGATATGAAAATGTTGCCTAAGTAGGTATGGACACCAAATGTATATTGAAAAATGTAGCTCGAGTATGAGCTTCTTGCATATGTTAGGTGTGAACATGCGGGGAGAAGTTCGAGACAAATTCTTAGTTAGTAAAAGTTGTAAATAATACCATCTTGTACTTTCACTTAAAAAATAAAAGTGAAAGTCTAAATTCCTCTGCTCTCTTAGTCTTATAAATTTAAATGAAATGTTCTAGAGATTCTAGAATATTAGTGAGTTGTTGATATAATCTTAGCCATACACCTCATTGTTGAGATAAGGTGGTTGATAGGATTAAATAGATTACTTGAGATTGGTTGCTAGAATCAAGGAGTTGTGTAATATCCCAAAATATTTCCCTTTAAATTTAAATACAATTATTTTATTTTAACTAATTGTTATTAAGATAGTTAGATAATATTATTAATTTATCAAACATAACACACCATAGACATCATGAAGTAATGGTGTGAATGTATTTTGTGCATAAATAATAATAATTTGTTAAGTATGCAAGGTAGATTTGGGTAGAATTGGAATAATGAGGGGATGTGATCCGATTAGAGGTAAGTGAAGGCTAGGAGAAGGGTTCACATGTCATTTAAAACATGAAACATGGACCTCTTTTCATAAATAAACTCAGTGGCAAAAAATATCTTCCCTTAAAGTTAGCCTTAACTTCTAAAGTCTAGGGTGATGTGTCTCTTTTTAGTTAAATTAGTAAACATTACCATAACTAGAGAGGGTTCAAACAAGAACAAAACCACTTCTTGGGACATATCTGAGGGAGTAATGATTATTTTTTGTGGGAGAGGAGAGATAGATACAAGGAGAGGAAGATACAAGAACATCACAAGGGGGATTTTATGGCCGTTATGGAAGAATTTAACAATAAAGTTTAAGTTCAACCTAGCTAAGTATAGAAGGAATTTCTATGGTCATGACTGTGAACATAGTGAAGTGTGTTACGAGGTAGGAAATGTAAGTGCCCATTACTTATAGCTTGGAAGGTTGGTAAAAGAGATTCTTGAGTTAAGAGTAGGAATGTGTATAGGAAACCCTCCATTACACGTTGTTTTGAGCACTTTACAGTGTTAGATGTGAAATTTGGAAGAGGGTACACTGTTTAACATAACATACTAAGTTAAATTGTGAAAAATATTTCATTTGAGAGAGACTTGAAAAAAACCCCTTGAATTCTACTCTAGCTTAGTCCTAATGGTATCATGGCTTGGCTCGAGGGTTACTGCCGAGGAAGATAAAGAACTAAGTATCCTTCAGCTTGTCTAAGGTTGGGTGGTTTGAGGAATGCACAAATTTGGTTTGGATAGCTAACTAAAAATACAGATAAGTTCATTAGCCATGATGATTATTCCTTTTCAAATGGAGTAACTGATGTATTATTTCTGTTATGTATCTATGGAAAAGTACAATGTAACAAATGCATGCAAAATGAGAATTGAAAAGAAAATGCTCACATTTATTTTTATAATGCCATAGGTATCTTTAAATGTGTGCAATATGAAAAAATAAATATATTTTGTATTAGAGAAAATTTGGGGTCTAAAATGAGGTTCCTAAGAAAAAAAATAAAATAATAAAATAATATTTATGAATTTTGGAAGAAGAGAGAAAAAAATATTTTTTTATTCGTTTTTTCAACATATCTCCATGTGTTTTACTCAAATTTCGAGCGGGAGAACTCGTTGGATTCATAAATGAATTCCGCATCCAATGAATACCCACACTACATACTTTTGATAGACCCCGCCCACTAAAAATGAGAAATACATTTAAAAAACATGTTACTTTCGGAGTACTCCCACTGAAAATTTGAGTAAAACCACAAGGAGATATGTTGAAAATACAAAGAAAAAAATAGTTTTTTATGACATGCCAAGACCCTTATGGTTGACTATTTTTCTTGAAATTCTATTGGTTGACTCTCTTTTTAGGAGACCCATTTTAGTTTACTCTTTTTCTTATGAGACTCATTTTAGACCCCAAATTTGTTGAATCAAATCTATAATAATTATATTTATGTGCATTGTAAATACTTAAAATGTATATAGAATTTATCTATATATCTAATTAAAAGTACTACAGATAATAAAAATGTATTAATACTACATCACACAAATAATGTATTTAAATAGTAGTACTTAACCATAAAATTTGGACACATGCATGTACTTTACTTTTAATAATAACAATGAATTATAGATTCTAGGTTCTATAAGAATCTAGGATAGTTAAAATGAATATTATATTTACATAAATTAGAGTAAATATCTGATTATGTGTATTAATAAATATGGTTCTATAATAATTTAGAATGGTTGAAATGCAAATTCTTACATATTATATTTCCATAAAACAGAGTAAATATCTAATTATGGTATTCACAAATGCAAATTCTTACATATTATATTTCCATAAAACAGAGTAAATATCTAATTATGGTATCCATAAATATTGTTGAAAATATAGCTTAGTAAGTCCTTTTGTACATTAATGCCTAAGTACGAAAAGGACATTAAAAATATATCTATAAAATCTGATTTTATTTTATAAAAGTCAATTATGTCATAAGAGTGATTTTATGATATAAAGTGAAAGTCACTTTATTATTTAATGTGGCTTTAAGTTATAAAGTGCACTTATGTTTTAAAAGTGACTTTTGTAAAATGTGTATTAAATCACTGAAGGTAAACATTTAATGAGAAATTAAATGAGAACCTTAAGATCTTGAGATTAGAAGATCTAATTCTAGTAATTGAAAAAGGTGGTTAAGGAAATTAGGGTTAGGTTCTTAGTCATGAGATTATAAATGTATTTTTCTTGAGAAAGGAATCACATTCAATGATAGTCATTGATGATGAGTTAAGAGAGAAAGAATAAAAGCCAAGGAGAAGGAGACAAAGAAAGACAAAGGGTTTTGCATAAAGAGAGTGCATTTCCAAGACTGAAAGAGGGCACAAGATCTGAGGCAAAGAGGAAGTCAATATTTCTGGGACCGTATAGCCTGTTTTTGTTGACCGTATAACATCAAAAGTTTGCAGACCATACAACATGATTTCCAAGACAGATTTGATAGTGTTGGCACGTGTGAGCAAGCACAGGAATTGAGGTAATTTAATGTGTTGATTTTCTGTTAAAAATCAGACCGTACAATACCTTGCAGCATGTCCGAACAACATTGTATTTGCTGGGTTTTACTTTCGGCAACCAATATCGACCCCGCAGCAGAGTGTTTAATGCTCTTGCTGCGGGGGGTCTAACGGTATGTCAGCGCCGTAGGAATGGACACTCTGCCGGGGAAATGGGGCCGGGAAATGGAACGGTCGCCGGCCGTCGACGGGGGATGCATTGCCATGCATCATGGCATCATGGCATAGCCATTTCAGATCGGCCCGAACCCACCATCATCCGTCCATGCCAATCGTCATTGCTGCGCGGGTCTCAATAAGATCGGCCGCGGCAGACAACGCAGTCTCGGATCCGTGCAGGTGTTAGAACAGTAACCACACTTAGTACCATAATCCATAAATTTTAATTATCCATGTGCTTAATTAAACCATGTTTTGGATTAAGTGACTATAGTTGGTCAAAAACCCACTTTGAGAGTGTTCACACCCACTTCTGAGCAAACCAGTTCACCCAGCCTCCAGTTTTGTCCACAAGTGCGCCCTCATTTATTGCTGGTGCGCCCTCTCTCCTTGTTTTGGGGAATTTAGTTGACCAAGGGCGCTAGGGTGGATTTTTGCCCACTTTTGGCTAGATTTGGAGCATTTAATGCTCCCTTGGGCCCCCAAACCTCCTCTATTTGCTCACCCACGCCTGCCTTGAGCTAATTAATGACTCAGCATGCTTCAGCCACCTCCACACCAGAATTCGTAGCTGTTTGGGGTGATTGGGATTGAGTTGGACCCACCTAGGGGGGATTGAGGCCAATTTGGCATTGATGACTTGTACACTCAGCTTGAGCCACCTAATGCTCTCGATTTTCTCATGAATGTAATAAAAACCTGTTACTAACATTTTCACATGTTAGACAGTCAGTTAATCAAAGGTTTCAGCATACATTGTGTGTAAATTTATCTCTTTTTTCAAGTTTTTCCACAGTTTTTGCAAATTAATTCGATTTTGTGAGGTTCTCCATAGCTCCTCGATCTTCTGTGATCAAAATACTCACATGGTATCAGAGCCATTGTGGAGTTAGTGAGTTGCAGGTCAATACTGAGCGTTGAACTGCATTCTAGAGAGGATTTCCAGATAAAAATTGAGTGTTTTTTGCAGGTGTTTCAGTAGTTTTCTCACCATTAACGCAGCAGTCATGGAAGCAAACCAAATGTTGCTCACACCCTTCAATTTTTTCGATTGGAAGGCTGAGATGGTTATCAAGCTGAGATCTAAGGGCCTCTATAGAGTAACCATGGGCACAGAAGTGGAGCCAAATTCTGCTGTGGAGAAAGCAAAGTACTACAATCGACTTGATGAAGCTTATGGATTGCTATGCCTGAGCATTTCAAGGGAACTCTTGTTTCATACAGACAGTTTGACAACTCCCAATGAAGTATGGGTGAAGCTAGAATCACTCTTTGGGAAAACTGATGAACTGAGAGGCCACCAGCTTGAAAACGAGCTCATTAGCTTGAGCCCAGCGCATTTTGAAACCATCCAGGAGTTCTTCACGAAATTCAAGTCACTGGTGCTTCAACTGCAACAATGTGGAATTGTTAAGAAGGAGGAACAACTGATTCTGTCCATCCTTTCGAAGCTAGGCCCAGAGTTTTCAGTATTTGTTAGCACATTTCACTCAGCCAAAATGACCCTTCGAAATTGGCAAATGCCATCACTAGCTACCTTCATGGAGTGTCTCACTCAGGAGCAGGACAAACTAGTTCAGATGGGCACCATAAAATCAAAGGACCAAGCATTGGCAATGGGTGTTTCAAATGCAAGCAAAGGAAAGCAGAAAGCCAAGAATTCGAAGCAGCAAGAGAAGAGGAAGTTTGACAAGACCAAGTCTGCAGATGGGGGTTCGAATCTGTCAAAGGAGAAGGACAAGAAGGGAAAGGAAAAGACCAAATGCACCTATTGTCATAGGGGATGGCATCCAGAGAGCTCATGTATGAAGAAAACCATTGACTCAATGGCGCAGCTGCTGGAGAAGAACAACATCCCAGTCCCTGAGGGCGCAAGGAAGAAAGAGAGCACCTCAAACCCTGACAATAAGGAGAAGTGTCATGCTTTGGTAGCAGGTACTTCGAATCCCTCTTCCTTCATCATTGATTCAGGAGCTTCCAGACATATGGTTTCATCCAGAGAGCTTTTCTCCTCTTTGCATTCGAATGGTGGCCCAACAGTTCGAATGGGAGATGATTCAGAACTCCAGACCAAGGGGATTGGTAGGATTGACATGGAGCATGGCTATTTCAGTGATGTGCTCTATGTACCTTCATTGGATGCAAATTTTCTATCAGTCTATCAAATGACTCATACAGGAGAAGCCAAGAGAGTGACATTCACTCCAGATTTGGTAGAAATCTCAGAAATTTCCTCAAATCAAGTTGTGGCAGTAGGGTATGCAGATCATGATGAGAGAATGTACAAATTCTCAAACTTCATTCCAAATTCTAGTGACCATGCTCTTGTCTCTCATGCCAACGAGACCTCCAAGTTATGGCATGAAAGATTTGGCCACATGAACTACAAATATCTCCAGCAATTGCACAGGGACGAGATGGTGGAAGGGCTTCCAGAAATCAGATCATCGAATGGTGCATGCATTGGGTGTGTAGTTGGAAAGCATCCTGAGCGCAGCTATGAGAAGGGAATGGCAAGGAGAGCCACTCAACCACTTGGATTGGTACATTCAGACCTCATTGGTCCTCTTCCCACTCCATCATATGGTGGATCAAGGTATGTACTTACATTCATAGATGACTACTCTCGATTCTGCTGGGTTTACTTCCTTAAATTGAAGTCAGAAGTGTTTGAGAAACTGAAGATTTGGAAAGCCCTAGTGGAGAACCATAGTGGTCATAAGATAAAGATCCTTAGGACTGATAATGGAAAGGAATATGTGAATAATAACATTCAGCACCTTTGTGAGGAATGTGGCATCCAAATGCAACATTCAATCCCCTACACACCTCAGCAAAATGGTGTGGCAGAGAGGAAGAATAGATCTCTCAAGGAGATGGCTACTTGCATGATTGAAGCTAGGGATCTAAGCCCTAAGCTATGGGCTGAAGCCATCAATTGTGCTGCTCATATTCAGAACAGAGCCTTTCACAAATCAGTCAAAGGAAAAACCCCCTATGAGGCATGGTTTGGCCAAAAACCAAATGTGTCAAATTTCAGGATTTTTGGGTCTAGAGCATGGGCTCGAATTCCATCAGAAAAGAGGAAGGCTTTGGAGCCACAGAGCAGGGAATGTATCATGGTTGGTTATGGTGAGGACAAAAAGGGCTATAAGCTCTTTGACACATCCACACTTAAAACTTTCATTGAGAGAAGTGTGCAATTCGAAGAAGAACCAATTCCAGATTTTGAGCTTGCACCGGGGGAAAGCTCCTCTCCTCCACACCTCAATGAGATTAGTGATGATTCTTCCTCTGATTTTTCTGATATTGCTGAAGATGACATAGCTGAAGATGACATTGCTGTACATGAGTCACCATCAAGGCCCAAGTGGGCTGAAAAAATCATAGAAGCTGCAGGTGAATTGGCAGGCAATCCCCAAGAGCCTAGGAAGACTAGATCCCAAACAATCAATGCTTCCTTTGCAAATGAGAGTGAGCTTGCTGATCACTGTTATATGATGATTGGATCTGATCCAACATCATATCAGGAAGCTTATCATGATCCAAGGTGGAGGGCAGCAATGCAAGAAGAATTCCAATCTCTGCAAGAGAACAAAACATGGGATTTGGTGCCTCTTCCTCCCAAGAGGAAACTAGTGCAATGTAAGTGGATTTTTCGAACCAAACCTGTTGCTGATGGTTCTGATCTGAAATATAAGGCTAGGTTAGTGGCTAAGGGCTACTCACAAATCCATGGTGTGGATTATACAGAGACCTTTGCACCGGTTGCAAAGATGGACTCAATTAGACTAGCTCTAGCCATGGCAGCTAGTAAAGGTTGGGAAGTTCACCACATGGATGTCAAAAGTGCATTCTTGCATGGTGAGCTACAGGAAGAGATATATATGCAGCAGCCTGAAGGATTCCAAGAGGATCCCACACTTGTATGCAGGTTGAAGAAGTCACTCTATGGACTCAAGCAAGCCCCCAGGGCTTGGTATGCCAAAATGGATGCTTTTTTGCTCTCAATTGGTTTCTGTCGATGCAAGTCTGATCCAAATGTTTATTTGCAGCATTGTGATGGTAATTTGCAGGTCATTGTACTGTATGTTGATGATCTCTTAATTACAGGGAGCTGCACCAAACAAATTGGCTCAATTAAAGCTTCTTTGCACAGTGAATTTGCCATGAGCGACCTAGGATTGCTAAGGCAATTTTTGGGTTTGGAAATTGAGCAATCTGAGAGAGGTATTTTGCTGAGTCAATCTAAGTATGCTTCAGACCTGTTATTCAAGTTCAAAATGGCTGAATGTAAGGCAGCCAAGTGCCCATTCCTTTCAGGCATAAAACTAGGTGAATTTGAAGACTCTCCGGTGGTGGATTGCACACTCTATAGGCAGCTAGTTGGAAGTTTGCTGTACCTTACACATACAAGACCTGATTTGTCTTATGCTGTAAGTGCTGTAGCAAGGTATATGCAGCAGCCACATGAGATCCATTGGAAGGCAGCCAAAAGAATCCTTCATTATGTCCAAGGAACTAAGAGCTTCGGGGTACACTATGCAGCTGGTTCTTCACTTCAACTAGCTGGATTTTCTGATTCCGATTGGGCGGGAGATCCCATCGATAGAAAGTCCACTTCAGGTTTTGTGTTTATGTTTGCTGAAGGTCCTATTTGCTGGTCAAGTAAGAAACAGCATACAATTTCTCTTTCATCAGCAGAGGCCGAGTACAGGGCAGCAGTGAACGCAGCCACACAGTGTGTTTGGTTGCAAGGCATTCTTCGGGAGTTTGGTGTTGCTATTGATTCTCCAACCAATATTTGGGTGGATAATCAAAGTGCCATCAAGATATCTACTGATCCAGTACAGAGGCAAAGAAAAAAGCACATTGAGATCCACATGCATTACATTCGGGGCTTGGTGCATGACAGGGTGATTTCACTGCAGTATTGCCCATCCACCGAGCAAACTGCTGATATTTTCACCAAGTGCTTTACAGAGAAGACCTTCACTTACTTGAGATCTTTGCTTGGAGTGAGTGATGGATGGTGATTGCTGCAATTTAATTGCAGGTTCAGCCCCATGTCCATTTTTGAGGGAAGTTTTTATCCCATGAGGTTTTACTTCTTTTCCTCGGTTCATATGGACAAATAAAATTTCTGTTTGTATTGAGGTGACTTGAGCCTTTGTTGCCAAGGCCTCCCACTTATCTTTCATGAGATGTACAAAGTTATGGTTAAGGGGGGTGTTAGAACAGTAACCACACTTAGTACCATAATCCATAAATTTTAATTATCCATGTGCTTAATTAAACCATGTTTTGGATTAAGTGACTATAGTTGGTCAAAAACCCACTTTGAGAGTGTTCACACCCACTTCTGAGCAAACCAGTTCACCCAGCCTCCAGTTTTGTCCACAAGTGCGCCCTCATTTATTGCTGGTGCGCCCTCTCTCCTTGTTTTGGGGAATTTAGTTGACCAAGGGCGCTAGGGTGGATTTTTGCCCACTTTTGGCTAGATTTGGAGCATTTAATGCTCCCTTGGGCCCCCAAACCTCCTCTATTTGCTCACCCACGCCTGCCTTGAGCTAATTAATGACTCAGCATGCTTCAGCCACCTCCACACCAGAATTCGTAGCTGTTTGGGGTGATTGGGATTGAGTTGGACCCACCTAGGGGGGATTGAGGCCAATTTGGCATTGATGACTTGTACACTCAGCTTGAGCCACCTAATGCTCTCGATTTTCTCATGAATGTAATAAAAACCTGTTACTAACATTTTCACATGTTAGACAGTCAGTTAATCAAAGGTTTCAGCATACATTGTGTGTAAATTTATCTCTTTTTTCAAGTTTTTCCACAGTTTTTGCAAATTAATTCGATTTTGTGAGGTTCTCCATAGCTCCTCGATCTTCTGTGATCAAAATACTCACAGCAGGGCTGCTCAGGGCTCAAGGAGATCGGCGGGAGATCGACCGTAGATCGACCCACATGGGCTGGCTGCATGGTCCAAGGGAGGCCGCAGCTTGAACACGGAATTGCAGCACTGCAGAGAGCAATCTGAACCGGGAACCTCCAACCATCCGAAGAAGCGAGCATCCACCAGCCGAAGAAGCGAGCATGTTGGGAAAAGATGTTATCAAGAATTTAATGAGACCATTTAAGCTACAACTCTTAGTGACCGCTGGTCTTTATACGCAGATATTCATGGTCTCACTCAGCAAAGCGTGTTGGGTTCTCTCTCAGATTACATGCGGGTGCATGTCTGTATGTTTACAGAAGTAGAACACTCAATCCCGGGGAAAACACGTGGCCAGCGCAAATGCAAAACAATAATTTTTTTTTTTTTTTTTTTTTTTTTTTTTTTTTTTTTTTTTTTTTTTTTTTTTTTTTTTTTTTTTTTTTTTTTTTTTTTTTTTTTTTTTTTTTTTTTCTGAAGCTTGTAGAGATTAGGAATGCCATAAGCAAAGATTCGTGATCCATACTATAAGAAACGCCTGGCATTGTCAAAACTGGAACAAAGAGTAACATACCCGGTGGTTTCGCTTCTTCGGCTGGTGGATGCTCGCTTCTTCGGCTGGGCTGGTGGATGCTCGCTTCTTCGGCTGGTGGATGCTCGCTTCTTCGGCTGATTGCAGGTTCCCGGTTCAGATTGCTCTCTGCAGTGCTACAATTACGTGTTCAAGCTGCGACCTCCCTTGGACCATGCATCCAGCCCATGTCGGCCGATCTACGGCCGATCTCCCGCCGATCTCCTTGAGCCCTGAGTAGCCCTGCACGGATCCGAGACTGCGTTGTCTGCTACGACCGATCTTATTGAGACCCGCGCAGCAATGACGGTTGGCATGGACGGATGATGGTGGGTTCGGGCCGATCTGAAATGGCTATGCCATGATGCCATGATGCATGGCAATGCATCCCCCGTCGACGGCCGGCGACCGTTCCATTTCCCGGCCCCATGGAAACCAATATCGACCCCCCCAGCAGAGTGTTTAATGCTCTTGCTGCGGGGGTCTAACGGTATGTCAGCGCCGTAGGAATGGACACTCTGCTGGGGAAATGGGGCCGGGAAATGGAACGGTCGCCGGCAGAGTGTCCATTCCTACGGCGCTGACATACCGTTAGACCCCCGCAGCAAGAGCATTAAACACTCTGCTGCGGGGTTGATATTGGTTGCCGGAAATGGAACGGTCGCCGGCAGAGTGTCCATTCCTACGGTGCTGACATACCGTTAGACCCCCGCAGCAAGAGCATTAAACACTCTGCTACGGGGTCGATATTGGTTGCCGTTACTTTCAGAATTTGACATAGTTCTCAAGGTGTCTTTTGTCTAGCTCCTCTCTGTAAATTTGTAAATTTTTCTCAAGGAGGAAAAATAAAATCTCTCTGTGTTTTCCCTTGTGGGGTTTTTTCCCCGGGTTCGAGCCTAAATTATTTGTGTCCATCTTTCTTTTTAGTGCATCTGACTGTAGGTTCGTTGTATACAATATTATTATTTTTGATTATTGAACTCAGTGAAGAATAAATCAAAGTTGAGTGTAAGTGTTTGATAAAATATATGAAATAACAATTGTTATTTTTTATCAAATTTCTTCAAATATGTAGTTAAGGAATAATATAAAAAAAACAATAACCCTACAACTCGTATGACTGCGAATGATTTAGATACTTTGAGGCTCTATAAGCCAGTATCACAAAAGATTTACCACCGATGGATTAAAAACTTATCTATCTTGAAAGAGAAAGTTTTCTCTTTATCAATTAAAAACCTAGAAGGGAACTAATAATTTAGTCAAGAATACCTCCTAAGAAGGAGAAGAAGCCGTCGATTGAACAAGATATTTCAACATTTAAACCGAGAAGATACTTTCCCAAAAATCCTCAACACATGTATTTAACTCGTAGTTTCAATAAGAATGGAAACACATCATATTTCTGAATAAATATAAGTAAAAAAATTACATAAAAATGATATGGGTTTTAGTACCAAACCCTTACCCGGTTTATAAGTTTACAACCAAAATGTTTTCCACATAAACAGCTACAAACATAGGTTATAATAATAATGGATCTTGTAAACCAAAGTTAGTATAAGCTACATATTTAAAAAGTAAAAGAGTACATAGTGTACCTGGTAAAAACAACGACTCTCGATACTCTCCACCATTCTATACAAGTTAAACACAATAGATTATAATTCAAGAGTGTAACAACAATTCATAAAACCTACTAGTAGTGTAAATACAATCTATTTTTTTAGCAATATAACCAGATGGAGGAAAGGTAAACGTAGACTGTTAACAATCAGAATTATAATAGTTAAAACCCTAGTAATTTTATAGAATATTGTAATGCAACTGTCCATAAAATAGTGCTAATATATTGTTTGGATAAGGAAGAAGGGTATGGCTCTCATAGCTAAGAGCTTAGGTCCAAATTTCCACATGTCCAAGAAAACACAACTTCAAGACTCTCCAGTAGCGGGACATCCTCTGTAGGAGATAGAGTGAAATGAGCATGGAATAAATCCTACTACACTCTCATTGTTGGAATATGTAATGACGACTTGTGTGGTATTTTTGGTGAAATATCATTAAAAGGCATAAATAACTCTAATATTGTAAAATAGAGTTATCCCACATGCATCATGTAATAAAATATCTTATTACCATTCTTTATATAAGAGAGGTGGAAAACTATTTATCCCACATGTGTTATGGGATGTAAATATTCCATACCTCTAACTATATAGTAGAGGTGAAGGAGACCCTTTTGGGTATGTTGGAGAAACATCATTGCAACATGATGTGAGTATGAAGTGTGATATGATGCATATGTGAAGATACCATGTATTGTAAGATAGATATTTATGAAGAATAAAGAAATTTCCATGATACTTGTTGAGGCAAACTTTCAAATTCTAGAAGTTATCAAAAAATCCTTCTAGTTACATATATGTTTGTCACATGATATGCCATGAGTAACAATATTGCGACAAGTATATATGTCAAAGGTTTTACTTTTAAAAAAGAAAAAAAAAAGATTTTATGGAATATTTTTTCTTTGAAATTTGGGTAGGTTACAAGTTGATTGCTAGAATCAAGGAAGTTGGTTGATAGAATTGGGAGATTAGTTATCTTTATCAAGGAATAAATAGGATAAGATGGGAGGATAATTTCTAGAACACACCAGGGAAGTAGCATAAGGCACACACCAAGGAAGTTGTATGCACACACAAGTGAATCCAAGGAGGAGAGAACACAGATAATAAGAACATGATTGACCAACAAGGTTGAATACTACAAGGATAATACCATATAGTGCCATACAATGTAAAATAGATTCTCAGATGTATGTGTAGGCGTATTGTTTATTTTCGTGTAGGTTGTGAACCTTAGGTTGAGGTGTCCTAGGAAGTTTTGATTATTAAATGATAATCTAGTTTGAAGGACACAATTCTTGTGTATTGTGTTTATGCTTCCGTTGTTCATTTTCATCCATATGCGTGACTGTTGCATGTTCATAAATATTTATTTCTATGGTTAAACAAGTTCATATTAGATTTATTTATTAAAGAAAAACATAGGACATCAATGACTTATCGCTTGAAAATTTACACGGTATTAGAGCGAGGTTCTCTGATTGATATTCTCAAGGATTAATAGTAGTAAATCAACTACCAGAAAGAAGGAAAAATCGTAGAGGGTTTCATTATTTATTTTAAGGACTAATTTTTAGATTGGGGATTTTGTGAATTAGATCAAAGATGGCATCAAATAGCCTTAGGTTTAATGACATTTTAGATGGTGCCTCGAATTTCCTATCATGGAAAGTCAGGTTAATGATTTTATTAGAAGAGAATGACGTATGGGATATCATTAAGGATGTGGTAACCTCACCGACAGATCCACAACTTTTGGCATCTAACATGAAGACATATTAAGTGAGAGACACGAACATGATCACGGATTCTATAAATGATCATATGATCCCTTACATATCCAAGAAGAAAATGGTGAAGGACATGTTCAATGCCTTGGTTAGCCTTCACCAGGGAGAGAAAATTAATAGAATTATAATATTGCATAACAAACTCAATTCTATTGAGATGACCATATCAAACATTGTCACTAGTTACTTGATGAAGGTAACATAGATTCATGACCAGATTGCAACAGTTGGAGAGAAGGTTGAAGACAAAGATCTAGTGAACATGGCACTGAATGGTTCCCCACCTCAATGGGAAACATTATCCAAGGTGTTTGTGCTCAGGAGAACCTTCCATCATGGGAAATACTGTGGGATGATTGTATCCAGGAGGAAACTTAGATGGAGTCCAAGGCTAGCAGACAAGTAGGTGATAGTGACCATGCCTTAATTGATCAAGCGAAGAAGGGAAGATATAAAGGACCTAACAAGGGTAAGATGAAGAGTGAGAAGTCATATTCACAGCTAGGGAGGAAGGACTTGAATGAGATCAAGTGATTGATATGTTATAAGAACAAACATTATGCATCATAATTTCCAAAGAAGAAGGGTAAAGGGAATCAACAACATAATCATGTAGCAACATGATTTGAAACTCATATGAATGAGTTTGACTCCAAATTCAAGGAATTCTAGATGGTATGCTTCCACTCTTCTAGCATAGTTCCGAAGAACATGTGGTATGTAGAAAATGGATCATCAAGTCATATGACATCAGTCTAGGAAATATTTTCAATTCTAAAGGAGCACATCTCAGGAGTTTAGGTTGAACTAGGTGAGGATCGCAAGTATCCGGTAGCAGGAGTTGGTACCATTTCTTTCCAACTCCAGGTAGGTAACACATTAGAATTTGATGATGTGTTATTTTTTCTAGGTCTCATGAAGAATATGCTTTCACTTTCAGTCATGGCAGATAAGGGTTATGCAGTAGAGTTCAAGAACCAACGAGTCCTCATTAGATCGAAGGAGTCTAGCCTAGGATCAACTAAGGTGATTGGGGTTATAGAAGGAAATTTGTACAGGTTAAAGGGTGAACCTATTCGAGTCCTAGTGCATAGTACATAACTTGTGCAAGTTATTTCATAAGAGGATGGGGCACTTGCATCAATGAGCACTACCTATTCTAAGCTAGATCATCATTGGTAGTTTCAAGTTCAACATTGAGAAACATGGTATATGAAGAGGGTGCACACTTGGAAAGCATGTGAATGATTCTTTCCCAAGAAGTGAGCACATATCTAAGGTGACCCTATATCTGGTGCATTCTGATGTATGTGGACCGATTTCAGTAGCATCAATAATAGGAAGCATGCACTATGTTTCCTTCATTGATGAATTTTATCTCAAAACATGGATCTAATTTATAAAGGCCAGGGATGAAGTATTCAATAGGTTTCATGAGTTTAAATCTCTCATGGAGAACCAAACCAGGAAGAAGATCAAGTTTTTTAGATCAGACAATGGATGTGAGTATACCTCCAATGATTTCGATGATTTCTGCAAGGATGTAGGAATCAAGATGGAGTTCACTGTTTCATATAAACCACAATAGAACAGGTTTGAAAAGAAGAATAATTGATCCATCAGAGGGATGCTAAGGCCATGATACATGAGCAAGGATTTGGTGATGTTTCTATGGGTGGAAACATGCAACAAAACAATCTACATTCATAATAGGTGTCCTCAGAGGGTTACAGGGGACAAGACACTAGGGGAAGCATTCACTGGTGTGAATCCAAAGGCGATTCATTTCCACATCTTTTCTTGTCTAGTTTACATCCATATTCCAGTGGAGAAGAGGACCAAGTTGGAACCCTCCACCAGGAAGGTTTTTTTCCTTGGCTACAATGAGACTTCCAAGGTCTACAAGTTCGAGGTTCCAGAGTTGAGAAAGGCAGTTGTAAGAAAGGATGTAAATTTTGAGGAATACTTTCCATCTATAAAGTATCATGAGTCAATACCAGTGACATAGGATGAGGTGTAGGAAGCTCCAAAGGTTGATCTAGGGTCACCAATGACTTCTAGTTTAAGGCATTAGCCTTCATATGTAGAGGAGGAAGCACCAAATGCTACCAGTTCTATTATGAGACCTTGATGGTTCATTCAGGAATCGAGGGATACTTAAGAGTATATTGAGGACATAGGAGCACATTTCGAGATAGAAGGCCTCTGAAGAAGTTTCCTAAATTCTTGGCATTGATGAGAAACATCATAGATTCAAAGAATTCCAATTTTTCAGGAGGCAACATACTAGTAGGTATGGTGGGATGCCATGTGCACTAGAAAATGTATATCCAGGATGCTTAATATATATATATTAAGCATCCTGGTATATATATATTGAATAATAAGTGATGATTACAAGAGGAAAATGGCCTTGGCCTTTATAGGTTATATGATGGTGACCTTTCGTATTGGGTTGTCTTTACATAGTCACATTTTTAGAATAATAATAATATTAAATATAATTAAATAATATAATATTTCCTATTTTATCTTCATAACATTGTTGCCATCTTTATGGAAGCTTTGTCCTCAAAGCTATAAAATTGTCTCCACATTGCTCTCTAACTTCCACCTCGATAGGACTTCATGAATTCTTCATAATCGTTAACACTTTTATTCTTTCCTTTATATATATATATTGAACAACTATATATATTTTCGTTAACACTTTCTTAGTGATTTCTTGCAACTTTTGCTCTGATAACAATGCAACGTAAAACGTATAGCCATGATGTTTACTAAATAACTATATAAAAAAGATACATAAATATATATAAATGTATGGAATAATAAGTGACGATCACAAGAGGAAAATGGCCTTGGCCTTTATAGGTTACTAGGGTGACCTTTCATATTAGGTTGTGTCTTTACATAGTCACCTTTTCGTAATAATATTAATATTAAATAAATTAAATAATATAATATTTCCTATTTTCTCTTCATAACACCATGGTGGAGTACAACTTCATCATGAAGAATGATGTTTAGGGCACTGTGCCTAGATCGAAGGTGAAATCAGTAGTGACTGTCAAATGGATCTACAAGATCAAACATGCAATAAATGGCATCACAAAGAAGTATAAAGTGAGGTTTGTGGAGAGAGGGTTATCCTAGAAAGAGGGTGTGGATTATGAGGAGGAATTTTTCTCAAGTTGACATGTACACTTCCATTAGAGCAATGATTTCTTTAGTCTCTAGTATGGGATGGAGTATACATCAGATGGAAGTGAAGACAACCTCCCCCAATGGGATAATTGAGGAATAAATTTACATAGAGCAGCCTCAAGGTTTTGAGGTAAATGGGATTGAGTCCCATGTTTGTAGGTTTAAGAAATCCTTGTATGGACTCAAGAAGGCACCAAAATCCTGTTATTCCAAAATTGATAGATTTATAAGTATGGGCTTCACCAAAAGTGAATTACATCCTAAATTATATTTCATACTTGTTGGGATTGAACTACTTATTTTGGTGATGTATGTAGATGGCATGTTTCTTACAGGTGCAAAGAAGCTTATTGCAGGGTGCAAATCAGACATGGCAGTTGAGTTTGAGATGAAGCACATTCACATGATGCATTACTTCTTGGGTTTGGAGGTTTTGCAGAAACCAGGAGAGATATTCCTTGGGTAGGGTAAGTATGCAGTTGAGATCCTAAAGAAATACACGATGGAGGATTTCAAACCTATGGTCACACCCATGATCGAAAATTTGAACAAGGTGACAACTTTAGATTTAAAGTTGGTGGATCCCATGTTGTACATAAATTTTACATGTTCCATGATATATTTGGTCAACACCATACCATATATATGTTTTGCAGTGAACATCTTGAGTTAGTTCATGGTGGATCCAAGACATAAGCATTGGGAAGTAGTAAAACATGTGCTCAGGTATTTGAGGGGCATATGGGAGTATGGTTTGAGATATATTGGAGAAGGTGAAGTGAAGTTGCAGGGTATACAAACTTAGGTGTTGGTTGTGGAGCCTGATCTTCCTTATTCATAGGTCGTGTTTTAGCCGTGTATGGATCCTAGCCCATGATGCGGGGGGGGGGGGGGGGTTGGGAGGGATTTATCTCCAAAAATAGTCACCATGGGGGGTCCAGGGGGGTGGCGACTAGTTTGGGAGCCCCCTGCCCAGCAAGGGTTTGGGGGAAGCGCCCCTGTAGCGAAAATTTCAAAAAAAATGCCTTGTAAAATGTTGTAATTTCATAGTATTGTCTTGGTTAATAATGGGTGATTTAAGGGCCCATGTTATTGGGTGTCTCATAGTAATTTTCCATGGTAATACCTCTTTAAAAGGAAGGCATTATAATACGACTATGTGTTGTAGAATTGTAAATATATCTATGATTGTGTGAGAGAGACCGTGAGAGAGTGAAGAGGAAGTTGCAGCGGATGTGTTGTAGGTTGTATCCCTTCATTTGTTGGATGGTATAATAATAAGGACTGGCAATTTCTGTGTGGACATAGCCCATATTGGGTGAACCACTTTATATTGGTGTCTCTCTTGTAATGTGTTTTCTGTGATTTATATTTGCATCTTGTTTATTGTTATTTCTCGGTGATCCTTCTTTTCTAACAATTGGTATAAGAGCCAAAGGTCTATTTGGAATATAAACTCGTAGGAAAGAAGGATTCCTGGTTCGAGTGGGAGCAATGTCGAAAGAAGGAAAGTTTAAGGTCAAGAAATTTAACGGCCAAAAATACCAGTTATGGAAGCTACATATGGAGGACTATCTATATCAGAATGATCTATTCCTACCACTGGGAGGAAAAGAAAAACAACCAGCGACTATGAAGGACAGAGAATGAGATGTTCTTGACAGAAAGGCACTAGGAACAATATGGTTGTTCCTAGATTTGTCGATGGATTTCAATATTTAAAAAGAAAAGACAATGGAGGGTCTGATGATCACATTGGGTAAGCTGTACGAAAAACCATCGGCCTCCAACAATGTATTTCTAATGAAGCGTTTATTTCATATGAAGATGTCAGAAGGTGGATCTGTTGCTGATCATTTAAATGAATTTAATACTATTACAAATAAGCTAAGTTCTGTAAAAGTGAACTTTGATGATGAGGTTAGGGCTATTATAATCTTGTGTTCATTTCCATAAAGCTAGAACGACTTGGTCATGGCTGTAATTAAAGTTGTCCGTGGTTCAAACACTTTGAAATTTGATGATGTTGTTGGTTTTATTCTTAGCGAGGAAACACAAAGGAAAAGCACAAGTGAGACATCAGGTAATGCATTGACCATGGAGAGCAAGGGAAGACAAAGGGAGAAAACAAATATCCTAGGTAATCGCATCAATTCCAGGAAGGGCAGATCCAAGTCTAAATTAGAAAAGATAAGAGTGCTGGAATTGTGGAAAGAAAGGACATCCGAAGATAGACTGCAGATTTCTAAAGAAGAAAGGAGATGGACATCGAAAGACTACTCAGAAAGCAAATGTAGCAGGTGATGTGTTACAATATGATTTGATTCTTGCATTAGATAATATTAGTGATTATTGGGTAGTAGATTCGGGGGCTTCATGTCATGCTACACCCCATAGGAAATTCTTTCATGATTATGTTCCAAGCGATTTTGGATGTGTTTTATTGGGTGATGATGAACCATGTAAAATTGTTGGAATGGGTAAGGTACAAATAAAGTTAAAGAATGGTGAATGGTTGCTGAAAGATGTAAGGCATATTCCTGCTATGAAAAGAAATATGATCTCAACATGGCAGTTGGGAGATGTTGGTTGTTTATCTACGTTTGGAGAAACGTGGTGGAATATCACTAAAGGATCGATGGTGATAGCAAAATGAGACATGATAGGTACGTTGTATTTATGTCCTCATAATACTGACTGTTCTATCTCTTTAGCTTCCACAGGAACATATACAACATTGTGGCATCATAGGATTGGCCACATGAGTGAGAAGGGGATGCAGATTCTCCACTCAAGGAAGTTGCTTCCAGATCTGAAGAAGGTAAGTTTGGAATTCTATGAGAACTGTGTTTATGCAAAACATAAGAGAGCCATATTTCTCAGTGTTGAGAAACAAAATAAGAGTGAAACGGTAGAGCTTGTACATACATATGTATGGGGACCGACTGAGGTACAATATCTTGGTGTCTCTCGATATTATGCTCCTTATATTGATGATGCAACTAGAAAAACTTGGGTTCATTGCATTAGACATAAATCTGACGTGTTTGCTAGTTTTAAGAAATGGAAAGCTTTGGTTGAGAATGAGACAGGAAAAGGGTTGAAGTGTCTTAGATGTGATAATGGAGGTGAATACTGCGGCAAGGATTTTGATAGTTACTATTCATACCATGGGATTAGTAGAGAGAAGACAGTCCCAAGAACACCACAAGAAAATGGTGTGTCGAAAAGGATGAACATAACAATCATGGAGCGTACAAGGTGTATGAGATTGCATGCAAGGTTTCCCTTACAGTTTTGGGAAGATGTTGTAGATATTGTTGTTTACTTAATAAACAAAGGGTCTTCAAGTGATTTGGATGGTGGTATTCCAGAGGAGGCATGGACATGTAAAAAGGTAAACTACTTATTTTTGAGAACTTTTGGTGGTGAAGCATTTGTCTATATTGATAAAGAAAATAGAACAAAGATTGGGGCTAAATACAAGAAATGTACCTTTATTGGATATGGGGTTGATGATTTTGGTTATCACTTATGGGATTATGAAAACAACAAAATATTTAGGAGTAGAGATGTGGTATTTAATGAAAAGGTCATGTATAAAGATCCGTTGCAGAGAAAGAAACATGAAAAGGAAAACACAGAGTACACAGTGCTTGATGAAATCAAAGAAAATGAAGTTCCAAAGGTGCTGAAAAATCAAGAACAGTAGCAGGTACTTCAAAATCCTACAAGTGTTAGAAGATCTACCAGGTTAAGTAGACCCCCTGAATGATACTCTCCTTCAATGTATTATTTATTGATGATTGAATCTGGTGAACCAGAATGTTATGAAGAAGCAATGCAGGTGGAAACTAGAAAGAAGTGGAAGCAAGGCATGAATAAGGAGATGGACTCATTGGTAAGAAACCAAACTTGGGATTTGGTTCAATTGCCTGCAGGTAAAAGAGCATTGCAAAATAAATGGGTTTACAAGTTGAAGCAAGAATATGGAGGAAAGAAGCGATACAAGGCCAAACTTGTTGTAAAGGGGTTTGCACATAATAAAGGTATAGATTCTGATGAAATATTTTTTCCTGTTGTTAAATTGACTTCAATTAGAACTATTTTTAAGTATAGTGGCACTAGAATATTTTCATCTTGAACAGTTAGATGTAAAAACATCCTTTCTCCATGTGGATTTGGAGGAAGAGATTTATATGCATAAGCCATAGGGGTATGAGGTCAAAGGGAAGGAGAGTTTAGTATGCAGGTTGAAGAAGAGCTTGTATGGCCTGAAGCAAGCTCCAAGGAAATGGTATTTGAAATTTGATAGTTTTATGACAGAACAAGGTTATAGTAAATGTCATTCTAACCACTGTGTTTATTTCAAGAGGCTAGAAAATGGAAGATATATTATCTTGTTATTGTATGTGGATGAAATGCTTGTTGCAGGGTCTAACATGTAGGATATAAATGTGCTCAAAAGAAATTTAGATAATTCATTTGCAATGAAGGATTTGGGTGTTGCAAAGCAAATCCTTGGTATGGGAATAACAAGAGACATGAAAAATCACAAATTGACATTGTCTCAAGGTGAGTATATACAAAAGGTGTTGGAGAGGTTTAGAATGTAGAATGAAAAACCAATTAGTACACCTTCAATCAACCATTTCAAACTAAGTAAGGAGATGTGTCCCAAGACACAAGAAGATATAGATTACATGTCCAAGGTTCCTTATTCATCAATAGTTTGCAACTTGATGTATGCCATGGTATGCACAAGACCAGATATTGCACATGTAGTGGGAGTTGTGAGTAGGTATATGAAAAATCTAGGTAAATAACATTGGAAGGCAGTACAGTGGATTCTCAGGTATTTGAGAGGTACTACCACTCATGCATTATGTTTTGGAGGTTCAGACACTGTTCTACAGGGATACGTTGATGCATATATGGCAAGTGATAAAGATAGTAGAAGGAACACCACATGTTATGTCTTTACTGTAGGTGGAACGACACTAAGTTGGATTTTGAAACTACAAAAGGTTGTTGCACTTTCAACAACGGAAGCAGAGTATGTTGCTGCCACAAAGGTTAGTAAAGAGATGATTTGGTTACAGCGGTTTATGGACGAATTGGATAAGAAGCAGGAGAATAATGTTGATGTATATGTAACTTCGGAATGTATTTCATCTATGTATTTCATATATATTTATTGTACCCTTATTAGAGATGTGTTATTCCTCTATAAGGAAGTGTCGTCATGTGGATTGACAAGTGTCGCAAGTGTGTGTACTTGCTGATGGGTTGTTAGACCACCATGTGTGGGGTCGGCCCTGAAATATATATTATATTGTGGATGTACCTAGCTAGACAAGTCGACCCCATAAGGTCACTAGGAAAACAGGTTAGTATAAATAGAGATTAGGAGATCTCTATTTAGATCATTCGGAAAGTTATCTCTCCCTCACTTAGAAAGTGGCGCACCAGTGAGGAGGAGGATCATATACTTCTAGGAGACTATCTCAAGTGTATTTTGGTTGTACTTTGGTTGAGCCATTGCTCTCTCTATCTCTTAGGAAGTTGTGGGGTTTTTCACCTTAGGGTTTTCCCCATGGAAACTCTGTGTCTCTTGTCTCTCATTCTTTTGATTCTTGTGATGCTTATTGTGATTGTTATGCATTGATATACTGTATATGTTATTCTCTTAGTGAAGATCCTAGAATATTGTGAATTAATGCTCAAAATTTAACATGGTATCAGAGCTAACCTGAGAAGAAGACATTTTGAAGTGACGAAAACTTGAGTTTTTTGTTTATTGGGTTTCTCTCCACAGATTTTGGAACAACAGTATAGTAGATTGAATCTACTCATCAAGGAGAATCTATTTGTCCAATCAGAATTCAATTCTGAGCATTTTCAGATATGGCCCTAAAAATTAGGGTTTCCACAAAAATAGGAATTTCTAAAATCTGAAGACATAGCTGGAAGCTCCTTGCAAAAATCGAATTTTAGAGCTTTGGATCGAGATTTTTGGCTGGGTAGATCTCCAGGAAACTCAAACCCTAATTCAGGGCTCTCCCTAGTGAACTCGGGAGGACAAAAACGCAAATCTGAAGGGTAAAGCTTTGTTGATCTCAAATTCTGAATACACCAGACTGATCAGCTCATCAAGGCGCATCTTTCTATCCTTTCAGAAAATTGAAATTCACATTTTGAATTTTTAGGGTTTTTCCGACAAACCCTAATCCGGGACCAGATCTAGTTTTCAGCATTTCAAGTGGTAAGACCTAAATCTTTTCTATTTCCATTTGAAGTACTCTTTAGGATGTCTCACCACACCAAGCTTGAGGATAAGCTTGAAGGAGCTGATAACTTCCGAGCTTGGAAGTATAGGATTGGGTTAATCCTGGAAGAGAATGAGTTGGACTCATATGTAAAAGAAGACATTCCTATCCCAGAGGATGAAGAGGCTAAGGTATTGCATAAGAAAAACTTGGTCAAGGCAAAGACAATCATTGCTGATTCTATCAAAGACCATCTCATACCCCATGTGTCTTCTCCAAAGACACCCAAGGAGATGTTTGACTCTTTGACCAAGCTATTTGAAGGGAAGAACATAAATCGAAAGATGACCCTGTGGAACCAATTGAAAGGAGTAAAGTTTCAGAGTGGATAAACCATTCAATCTTATTTTTCAAGGGTCTCCCAGATCAAGGAACAACTAGAAGCAGTGGATGAAATGGTGGAGAATGGTGAAGTGGTGATGACCACTCTAACCCAGGTCATGGGATTCCTTTATTCAAGGAATTTGTTCAAGGAAGAAGTTGATATCCTTCAACAGATTGTGGGAAGAATGCTCTAAAGAAGAAGCTAGGCTTGTGGCCCGAGAAGAAAAGATGGGAAATGAAGATCAAGCTCTCACAACACATGCCAGGAAATGCAAGTCCAAGAAAGAATCATCTCATAACAGAAGATTCTCACACCACCATTATCATAAAGATAAGAAAGATCTCAGATGCTTCAATTGCAATGAGAAGGGACACTTGCTTCAGATTGTCCCAAGAAGAAGAAAGACAACAACAACAAATTCAATAAGAAGAATAAGAATAACAAAAGAAGATATCATGCTCATGCTGCCGAAGATGATGAACCCCCAAAGAAGAAGGCTAGGGCAGAAAGTGATAGTGATGATGACTCATCAAGTGAAGAAGAATATGTTCTAATTTCTGCTCTCACAGGTACTATCTCCCATGGTTGTAATGATTGGTTTATTGATAGTGGGGCTTCCAAACACATGACTGGGTTTAAGGAATATTTTATGAATCTATCTGATCATGAATCACCCCATAAGGTGAAACTTGGGGATGATTATCAATACCCAATCAGAGGAAGTGGTGAAGCCTCCTACAACCTAGATTCTGGAAAATATTTGAAGATGAAAGAAGTCCTTTATGTACCTGGGCTCAAGAAGAACTTACTCTCCATCTCTACATTGGATGCAAAAGGTATGAGGGTTGCATTTGTGGATGGCCAAGTCCTAATGTGGCCAAAGGGAAAGACCATAGATGATGCAGTAGTGATTGGAGAGCAAGAGGGAGGTTTGTATAAATTGAAGGGACAACCTGAACATGCCATGGTGCATGAATCCATGGAGCCAAGTGAACTTTGGAATAGAAGACTTGCTCATATGCACTATAGGGCACTTCCAATTGCAAGCAAGGCTGTAGAGGGTCTTCCTGAAATCAAGACCAAACATGAAGGTGTCTGCAAAGGATGTGCAAAAGGAAGACTTGGGTATACTTCTTGAAGAAGAAAGATGAGGTGTTTGATAAGTTTGAGGAATTCAAAACCTTGATGGAGAATCAAACTGAGAAGAAGTTCAAAACATTCAGATCCGACAATGGTGGAGAATTCACCTCAGGTGACTTCAAGAAGCTTTGTAGTGATTCAGGGATTAAGAGGGAGTTGACTGCTCCTTATAATCCTCAACAGAATGGAGTTGCAGAAAAGAAGAACAGGTAATCCAGGAAGCAAAGATAAAGAGGGAGAACACTCCAGTGGTTCCTGCAAGGATGCAGATATTCAGAGGGAGTTGACCATCTCTCTACATTCCACAACAAGAAGGTGTAGAGGAAGCTACTTCAGATTAGGACTCCAGCATCTCCTGCAAGAAAGCAAAGACTCGGAGGGAGTCCACCCAACAAATAAACAAAGATAAGTATTTTAGTTTTCATTTCTTGCATATTTGTTTGTTTAAATAATATTGTTCAATGTTGTATATGCTTATGTTCATAGATTTAGGATGTGTATTATGCATATTAGAATGATTGCATTAATGAACAACTTACTACTAATATGCATTTGATGGGTAAGCAGGCCTATGGCACTGTACAACATTCCATTGCTACTTATCTAGAATGAAACCTCTTTGCTGACATGTTGGGAGCTATGCAAACTCTTAACAATGTTCTGGTAGAGACTGGAAGGCATCTAGAAAGTTATGGAACATGGATAAATGTTGTATTGAAGCATTGGCTAAAATAATTGCATGACTGTATGACATATTTCTTTATGTGTAAGAATTTGTTCTGAAAATTATGAGATGTTTCTAATCATGCAATTTAACTTGTTTTGTAAGAAAGACCGTATACCTTCACCTACAAAAGAAGGACTACAACATTTGTTCCAGCAACAAAGATATCTATTGAAGATATTGAAGTTCCCAGGATCTGGGATGAAGAAATGGAAGAATCCCATGATCCGTCGATCATGAAGAATGATGTTTTGGATACAGTATCAAGACCTGAAGGGGAGTCTGTAGTGACTTCCAAGAAGATCTACAAGATCAAGCATGTTGTAGATTGTAGCATAGAAAAGTATAAAAGTGATGAAATGGAAGATACACCAGATGGATGTCAAGACTGCTTTCTTGAATGGTGTAGTTTAAGAGGAAGTATATGTGGAGCAGCCACTCGGTTTTGAAATACATGACAGGGAGTCATATGTGTGCAGATTGAAGAAAGCCTTGTATGGCTTGAAGCAAGCTCCCAGAACTTGGTAGGGTAGGATGGACAGTTTCCTATCTAGTTTGGGCTTTACCAAGAGTAAAGCGGATTCCAACCTTTACTACAAGGTTGAGGAAGGGAATCCTGTGATTCTACTCTTGTATGTGGATGAATTATTTGTAACAGGAGATAACAAATTGATTGCATATACTAAAAGGAAGCTTACTGTTGAGTTCGATATGAAAGATTTGAGAATGATGCATTATTTCCTAGGTATGGAGGCGTGGCAAAGTACAGGTGGGATCTTCCTTGGTCAAGGGAAGTACACAGTAGATATCCTGAAGATATTCAGGATGATGGATTGCAAGGCCATGGCCACACCTATGGCATCGAATTTGAAGCTTCTATGTGATGCTTCATCTGAGCTGGTTGATGTCTCTATGTATCATCAAATGATTGGGTCCTTGATGTACTTGACGAACACGAGACCAGATATTTGCTTTGCGGTGAACACATTGAGTCAGTTCCTGACAGATCCAAGGAGTGTTCACCTGGTTGCTGTAAAGCATGTTCTGAGGTACCTGAAGGGTACAATGGATTATGGGCTCAAGTATGAGGCAAATCAAAAGTTTAACCTGTAGGGTTATGTTGATTCAGATTGGGCTAGCAGTGCTGCAGATAGGAAGAGCACATCTGGGTGCTGCTTTAGTATGGGATCAGGTGTGATTTCTTGGTTTAGCAGGAAGCAGTCCTGTGTAGCACTGAGTACAGCTGAGGAAGAGTATGTTGCAGCCTGTTCAGCTAGTTGTGAGGCAGTATGGCTATGGAAGCTACTCTCTGAATTATTTGATCTCCCGTTGGATGCTACTGGTATCTTCTGTGATAACCAGAGTTGTGTGAAGCTGTCTGAGAACCCACTGTTTCATGACAGGTCGAAACACATAGAGATCAAATATCACTATATCAGGGATATGGTGCAGAGAGGAGCTGTGAAGCTCCTATATGTTGCGACGGACGAGCAGATTGTAGATGTGTTGACGAAGCCACTAGCCAGGGTGATGTTCGAGTACTTCAGAGAGAGGCTTGGTGTTCTTCGGATTGATGACACTTCAAGGAAGAAGTGATGGACACATTTGCTGAAGCCATTCCAAGCATGTTGGAAGGAGGATCCTTCACATGGCTGTGGATGTAAGCGCTAGATGATGAGCATCAGGATGATGTTCTGGTTTCTGCTTTGTATGATCAGTTGGATCATTTTTATATGTATGTATGTATGCATCATGTTGGATGTTGGATATGATCAGTTGGATCATTTATATGTATATGTATGTACTCATCATGTTGGATGCTGGATATGATTAGTTGGATCATTTATATGTATGTACGCATCATGTTGGATGCTTGGACCATGTATCTGTATATGCATTAGGTAGATGCATTGTATGATCATGGATGACGAGCTTCAGGATGTTGCTCCAGATGACATGCAGCAGGATGTTGCAGTGATGATGATCAGGATGATCATGTGTACATCAGGATGATGTATGGTGAGTATCAGGTTGATACTCTGTGGCCATGGAACAGGTTGTGCAGATAAGCATGTAATTTGTGCCCTGGGAGATTTGCAGATAGTCTTTCGAGGTTTTGCCTACGGCATGTAATTTGTACCCTGTGATATCTGGAAAATGCTCTTTCGAGGTTTTGCTTGGAAGGACATATAATTTGTGCCCTGGGAGATATGTAAATAGTCTTTCGAGGTTTTGCCTATGGCATGTAATTTGTGCCCTGGGATATCTGGCAGATGCTCTTTCGAGGTTTTGTCCTATGGCATGTAATTTGTGCCCTGGGAGATCCGATAGGTTGAGCTGTGTGCTCGTAATCAGTCCTGGGATGCTCTTTCAAGGTTTTTCCATGACCACATGTAATTTGTGCCCTGGGAGATCCAATAGGTTGATCCTTGTGCTCGTAATCAGTCCTGGGATGCTCTTTCGAGGTTTTGTGGTGACCACATGTAATTTGTGCCCTGGGAGATCCGATAGGTTGAGCCTTGTGCTCGTAATCAGTCCTAGGATTCTCTTTCGAGGTTTTGTGGTGGGGTCACATGTAATAAGTCCTAGAGATTTGGACAGGATGAAAAAGGCCTCAGATGCTGTTTAGGGTTCTTGCTAGTCAAGAGACTCTTTTAAGGTTTTGTGACGCACGTAATAAGTCCTGAGATTTCTACAGTATGGTTAGTGATGATGAAGACCTGCAGGTGGTGGGCCTACATCCAGTATGAAAAAGGACTGGCTCTGTAGAACTTCCTATGATGAGTAGAGTCAGATATTGGTTAAGATAGAAGCAGCAGTGACGATGATGATGACGATGCATCGATGACAATGATCCCGAGAAGAAGACTTGTCTAGCAGATCTATGTCAAGAAATACCTTCCTAGTTAAGAGGGGGTGTTGATGTATATGTAACTTCAGAATGTATTTCATCTATGTATTTCATATATATTTATTGTATCCTTATTAGAGATGTGTTATTCCTCTATAAGGAAGTGTCATCATGTGGATTGACAAGTGTCGCAAGGGTGTGTACTTGCTGATGGGTTGTTAGACCACCATGTGTGGGGTCGGCCCTGAAATATATATTATATTGTGGATGTACCTAGCTAGACAAGTCGGCCCCATAAGGTCACTGGGAAAACAGGTTAGTATAAATAGAGATCAGGAGATCTCTATTTAGATCATTTGGAAAGTCATCTCTCTCTCACTCAAAAAGTGGCGCACTAGCGAGGAGGAGGATCATCTGCTTCTAGGAGACTATCTCAAGTGTATTTTGGTTGAGCCATTGCTCTCTCTATCTCTGAGGAAGTTGTGGGGTTTTTCACCTTAGGGTTTTCCCCACGAAAACTCTGTGTCTCTTGTCTCTCATGCTTTTGATTCTTGTGATGCTTGTCATGCTTATTGTGATTGTTATGCATTGATATACTGTATATGTTATTCTCTCAGTGAATATCCTAGAATATTGTGAATTAATGCTCAAAATTTAACAAATAACAGGTTGTATAATGACAGCCGGAGTGCCATTCATCTTGCAAGGAGCTCGGCCTTCCATTCTAAGACTAAACATATACAGCTCAAGTACCATTTCATATGGTCTGTTATGGAAGATGAACTGTTGAAGCTGGAAAGATACACACTAGCGAGAATCCTACAAACATGTTGCCACAAAGGTAGTAACCAGAGATAAACTGAGTTCCTGCTTGGTTTCAGTTGGCCTTCAAGCATGCAGGTGAATATGAGAAATTTTCCATATCCAAGGTTCACAGCATATTCAAACAAGTGTAGTAGTAGTGGAGTTGCTATGATCAATCTCCAGGTGGGATATTGTTGGTTGTGGAGCTCGATCTTCCTTATTCAGAGGTCGTGTTTCAACCGTGTCTAGATCCCATCCAATGACGGGTGGGTTTGGGGGGATTTACCCCCCAAAAATAGTCGCCATGGGGGGTCCAAGGTGGGAAACGACTAGTTTGGGAGCCCCTCGCTAGAGGGGGTTTAGGGGTAGCGCCCCCGTAGCGAAAATTTTGAAAAAAATGCCTTGTAAAATGTTGTAATTTCATAGTCATGACTTGGTGAATAATGGGTGATTTATGGGCCCATGGTATTGGGTGTCCCATAGTATTTTCCCATGGTAATCCCTCTTTGGAAGGAAGGAATTGTAATACGGATGTGTGTTGTATAATTGTAAAGATATCTATTATTGTGCGAGAGAGTGAAGATGAAGTTGCAGCGGATGTGCTGCAGGTTGTAACCCTTCATTTGTTGGATGGTATAATAATAAGGACTGACAATTTCTGTTTGGACGTAACCCATATTGAGTGAACCACTTTATATTGTTGTCTCTCTTGTAATGTGTTTTATGTGATTTATATTTGCATCTTGTGTATTGTTATTGCTCTGCGATCCTGTTTTTCTAACATTAGGTTGGGAAGGCGGTGCAACAAACATGAAGAGCACCACAATGTGCTGCTTTAATTTGGGATCAACGATGATATCCTATTTCAGTAGGAAGTATACTTGTGTGGAACTTAGCTTAGAAATGGTAGAGTATATGGAAGCTAGTACAATGAGTTGTGAGGCCATTTGGCTTCACACGTTACTTGCATGATTGCTTGAATGGGAGTTGGATTGTGAAAATCCTCACAGCAGATCTAAGAGATGATGTATACCTCACAAGAAAGTAATTGATTAAGCAAGAAAATAGAAGAAGAGTGGTCAATGCAGTATAATGAGCAACATAATTATGATACAGTAGAACTCGGATAGAAGCAAAAATACTTCACACGCACTAAATTATTAATCACAAATGGACATATAAATAATACAATGCATGAGGACTCGAATGCCTAAGGTGGCAATTCGAATTAGCCTTCATGGAGTGATCAAAGGATCACTGGAGTGTCATTGGAGCACAACTAGTAGTCTATCACATCATTGGTGGAGTCATCAATGCACAAGTAACTGTCAACCATCAGTCAAACTGAGTCTAACTGAGTGTGGTAGGTGTAACTGAATGTAACTGGCACATGGAGACACTAAGTGAATGAATGAGGCTCAGTGGAGGGTGCATGAGGAGCTAATTGGAGTCAGAATGAGCAGTCTAGTCACACTGGAGGTCCATTGGAGTGGTAAGGTCAGTTAAGAGTGAGTTAAGCCTAAAATCAAGGAGAGAACTCAAGATAACTGAATGGTAGGTAAGGAAGGGTGCCTTTCTCATGCAGTAGGTGAAGGAAGGGCGCACTAAGCTCTAGGAGGGATGAAACTGAGTGGAAGGTAGCTCCCAAGTGTTGGGAGACTAAGGAATAGATGCTAGAGGTGTCAACTTGATGACTGGACAGCATGTGGATGCATGCATGGCTGAAAATGTAAATGATCAAAATACTGGTGGGACTACGATGGAGTATAGGAATATCCTAACATAGACCCCACTATGATCTATTGTGACAATCAGACTTATATCAAACTATCCAAGAATAAGATATTTCATGATCAATCCAAGCACATAGATATTAGATACCATTTCATATGATCTATAATTTAGAAGGGAGTAAATATTCAATACATACCCACATATCTGATATTTTGACCAAGCCCTTAGCAAATGGGAAATTCGTAGCATTCAGATACATACTTGGATTGGTGTAGAATTCCTTCCTCTCTAAGAGGGGGTGTTGAAAAATATAGATCAAGCAGGAGCTTCTTGCACATGTTAGGTGTGAATGTGTGAAGAGAAGTTGGAGACAACTTCTTAGTGACCACTTAGTAAAAGTGGGAAATAACACCATATTTTACTTTCACTTAATAAATAAAAGTGAAAGTATAAATTCCTTTTATATCTTAGTCATAGAAATTGAAATGAAATGTTCTAAATATTATAGAATTTTAGTGAGTTGGATTTGATATAATCTTATCTGTACACCTCATTGCTGAGTTAAGTTGGTTGCTAGGATTAAGGCTGTTATTTGAGATTGGTTGCTAGAATCAAGGAGTTGGTTTCTAGAATTGAGGAGATTAGTTATCTCTCTCAAAACGCAAATAGGATCAAGATGGGAGAAGAAGATGTAGAACACACCGAGGAAGTACTATAAGAAACACACCAAAGAATTTGTGCACACACACAAGTGAAGCAAAGGAGGATAGAATGTAGATAGAAGGAAGAGGATTGACTAGAAAGATTGAATATTGCAAGGATAGTACCGTATAGGTTACAAAATTTTCTCATATTTCTATGTAGGCATATTGTTTCTTTCCCCAAAAGTTGTAGACATGAGGTTGAGGTGTCCTTGTAATTTTGATTATTAAATGATAAGCTAATTTGAAGGAGACAATTCTTGTGTAGCATGTTTATGCTACCACAATTCATTTTCAGTCACATGTGCAATTGTTGCATGCTCACATATATTTATTTCTATTGTTAAATAAGTTCATATTTGATTTATTTAATTAAAGAGAAACATAGTACGCATGCATCCAGGGATTGGAAATTTACGATTTCCACAACATGTAATATGTCCATCATATCTTTTTTAAAAGTTGATTTTCGCAAGTGCCTCTCACATGGTTATTTTCTAGTAGAAGACAATGGTTTTCCTTCTTGTGCGAGGAATTCTCCAAGGCCTTTACATGAGACAAAATATCCGAGGAAGAAGGTTTTAGTGAAGTCAGGTAAAGAGAGTACTAGAGTGGTACACATATCCTCCTTTAAGTCCTGAAAATCCTTTTTTGCTGCATCATTCTAATTGAAAGCAATTTTCCTTAGCAAAGATGTGAATGGGGCTGCAATCTTACCATAGTTTTGAATTAACTTTTTGTAGTATCCCATGAGACCCAAAAGGCATTTGAGGCCTAAAAGAGTTTTGGGAAAGGCCAATACTTCATTGATAAAATTTTCTTTGGATCCACATGCACACCCTCTTGATGGACAATATGGCACAATTATTCCACTTAAAGACACCAAAGACATATTTGGACCTTGTAAGAAAGAGTTGATGATATTGGAGGAGTTGTATGTAAGACTTGATCCACATGGGCTAGATGTCCTTGCCAAGTTTGACTATAAATCAAGATGTCATTAAAATAGACGAGAGAAAATTTACAGAGAAAGGGTTTAAATATTGTGTTCATGAGACTTTGAAAGGTGTAGGGTGCATCGAAAATTCTAAAGGGAATCACCAAGAACTCATAATGGCCTTCATTAGTGCAAAAATAAGTTTTGGGAATATCTGCCTCTTTCATGTGAATTTGATGATAGCCTGAGCAAAGATCAAGTTTTGTGAATAAGTGAGTAACCTTGAGTTCATCCAGAAGGTCATCAATGATATGAATGAGAAATTTATCCTTGAATGCCAATTTGTTCAAAGCAAGAAATTTATGACACATGTGACAATTTCCTTCTTTCTTGAGGACCATAAGAACGTGGGAAGAATATGGACTAGTACTGGGAAGATGGAACCAACAAATAGCAACTCCTGGAAGATATTTTCAATTTCATTATTCTTGGAAAATGGATGATGGTATGGAAGTACATTGGGTGGAAGGCCATCGGATATGCGTGGAATGGAATGATCATGCTCACCACGAGAAGGGGGTAGTCCTTTGGGAGTGTAAAATATGAATTGGTTCTTATCTAAGACTAATTGCGTGTCAAAAGGAAGGGGTCTCAAAAAATTGAATGGCATGGAATTGTGCCACATTTCCTGAATGAACCTTTTTGAGAATATTTTTGATACGGTGTGAACTAATAATCTTTGGAGATTTCATTGTAATTTATTTGAGAGTGTAGTTAATACTTGCTTGTTGTAAACTCATGTAGAAGGCATTGAAATCCATGGAGATAGGGGCTAATGTTTGTAGCCATTTAACACCCAAGATAGTATCACAACCACCCATGTCGATACAAAACATGTGGATTTTAAGGGAATGATTACCCATTTGAAGCCACACATTTTCAAAATGACCCCCACATTTCATAGCTCCTCCATTCACAATCATGAGATGGAATTTGTTCATAGAACGATATCACAATGTGTTTTTTTAGGCGACTCGATGATGAATAAATTTATGGATGCTACCACTCTCACTGTAGATGATGACCTTAAGATGTTTGAGGTAGCCAATTAAATTGAGGGTTTGGGGGAAAAAAATACTATTCAAGGCATGCAAAGAGAGTAGTAAGGTTCCTCCTCTAGAAAATTAGGCTAGGGAATGCAAAGAGAGTAGTAGGGTTCTTCCTCTAGAAAATTAGGCTAGGGAATGTATTCCATAGGTGTATGAAGGATTTCATGGGTGTTGGCATCAATGTCGTGATCATAAATGTCCTATGAAATAGCCATATTTTTTTTTCTCCTTACATTTATGTACAAGGGAATATTTCTCATAATATTTGTATCAAATACCTTTCAGTTGGTGCTATTCCATTTCAATTCAGGTTAACTTTTGGATCTTTAGAAGTGGATAAGATGATGAAGGATTAGTGGAAGGGAAAGTAGGTGAACATGGAATGGAATAAATGGGGCCTTTTTTATTTAAGCATTCATCACCTTTTGGGATTCTATTTTTCTTTGATTGGAATCCAATCAAGTAGTATGATGAATCATTAATACCTGTGCATTGATATCTTCTTTCATACCATTGATGAAACATTCCTTGTAAAAAGTGTTGGACATGCCTTCGGGGCGGATGGATAGATGCTCAAAATATGAACTGAAATCTTCGACTTTGTTGGATTGTTTGAGCTTGGTTAGTTTCCCCAAATAATGAGTGTCTATTTCAAAATGTTCATAGAGATCATAAACAAACCATGTCCAAGCAATATAACCTTTACGGGATTTCTTGTGCCATTTTCAATGTTCATGATCTAAATATAAGACACCTACTCTAATCACAATATCATATGTGATGCCATGGAAAGAAAAGCAATGTTATGTCTCTCAATATCTTGAATATGATGAAGGAAAGAGTGTCATTAACTAGGTTAGTTGGTTATGAAGCGACTCCAATTCAACAATTTTTCCATATATGTCATCAAGATTTTGTTGAGTAGAGGAGTGGTTGTGGTTTAACTTGTGTTGCAACTCATCATATAGTGATTCTAGGATGGATTTTTTTTTGGTAGATATTTCCTCCTCTAGTTTTATCCAAAAGAGGAAACGGGTCCATGGAAACGGGTGTGAAAGTGTGTGTTACTGATTAAACTATCCTAATATATAGGGTTGACTATTAGAGATTGGAATGAGAGATAAAAAGCCAAATTATTTAGGATTATTGAATGATGATCAAGCAAGAAATCAAGAAATGAACGATAATGGTTACCTGGATCTAGATGGTTTTCCTATAGCTTAATTATGTCCATGACCTCCACTGAAAATACAATTGAGGAGATCTAGAACTTGCACATAAGAAAAAAAAAACCACCCTAAAATTTGTTGGCTAGATAAAAAATGAATCACACAACAATTTAGATCTAACATTAGTGGATCCTAATAAATCTATTAAGAAGACTGATCCTTCAAACCAACATGCAGCACATACAATTATACATTGAATACCATAATAGGAGAGATATCTATTTAAGGAAATAAAAACAACAAATACTATACCGATCTAGTTGTGGCACTTCTCGTAACCATCATCCAGGTTCCTCCAATCCCGAGCCAATCCAAGCAATCTTCACATCTACATATCCATATGCATAAACAAAAAGGAAAAAATACGATGTTTTAGATACTTAAACCACATAAGAGATATAAACTAGATGTATTAATATCTATGGATCTAAAGACAAAAGGCCCTAAGACCAAAATGATTTCTCCAGTGTGAGGGTACTCAAAGTGACTCTCCCCTATCCCCTTGATTTACAAGAGGTTGGAGATAGGATTCATGCATGTGAATTAGGTGAATACAATTAATAGTTAGGCTTGATGGTATGTGAACAAAGCAAATATACATCATGCACAATTTCCTTGCTCAATTACGAAATTGTGACAAAATAATTATTTCTTTGTGAATAATTATGATATTTTTACTCAATTATGTAATTGTATCCTCATAAGATCTAATAACATCCTTGCAAGGCCTATGGTGGGAAATGTAGGTATACAAAATGCTCCTTAATGTATGAGGTGAGAAGAGGGATTGATGGCCAAAATACATTATAAAATATGAAGAAAGATGCTAGATGGAACCCAATGGATTCCAATGAATGCCAGATCAAAAAATAACATGCAAGCAAGGACCAAAATATTAGATGATTCTTTTCCCTGAAGTGGGCATACCCATGCTCAGGTGTAAGCATGCATGGTCACAAAATCAAGTACACCACTGATCCATGTAATATATGAAATGAAAAATCATGGCCACAAAATATACACAATGGATCCATGTCAAACATAGATCATAGCCACGAACAAATACAGAGTTAATCTATGTCTCAATGTTCATCAAGAGAACAACTAGAACTAAAATAAGGGCAATCTAGTTTTCCATAAAGTACCAATGCCATAAAGTGTATGGTATGTGTTGTACCTAAGGTTTGCTCCGGAATGCTATGGGTAGAGCTAGGGAATTTAGCTTATCATTTGGTTAAAATGTAGGTTTTGGTTTCTGTGTTTTAGACTTTTCACTGGTTTTGTAATGGCTTGAAGAATATAAAGAAAGATAAAACCAATATAAATACATTTAAGGGGCTTCACAAATTAAAATCTGTAGATCATTAGTTGCTTTACCACATCATATGTAAAAATGAGGAAAATTGTATAAGTTTTGAACATTCAACATATAACAAAGTTATCATGTGAAGAAATAAAAGACTGGTTCAATCTAATGAACATTAAAGCTTAACTTCATCAAATCAACACAAGTGATTATGCATCGCATACAACCTTTATTTCAATAGTAACTTGTATCAAACACAACGAATGGCACAACACATTTTATTCATGAAGAATGGAAAGCATATGTATATATTGAAAAATAGAGACTTACTGTTTATCCAAGCGAGAAATACAGAGTTCCAACCAAAATTCGAACCCACTTTCATTTTTTTCATTTCTCTCATATAACTATCAATCTCTAGGGTTTCAAAATCATATGCTAACTAATAAATAACTTTAGGTTATCATAATTAACTACTTCAAAACTACATATGAGTCTTAAGTCTTTGATTAAAAAATATTTACATCATCAAAATGCTCTTTAACAAAGTATAACCATAAATAATCAATTCTTTTAACTAAGCCAACTAAATCGAGTCTGGGCACATAAGCTTTGCACATTCCTTAAAACAAATAGGATAAACCATGATCAGATGGAGGTTTCATTTCGATCCACATGGCATCCGACACATTTGTTTGGATCAAGTATCTGACTCTGCGAAGGCTCATCTTTCTAGCTTTGCAATGTATCCTGAAATATATGGGTACCCAATTCTGTTAAAAAACCCTGTTTATCATGGTTAACTCGGTGCTTTTTCCTTTCCAGCAGACATTCCTTTTTCCAGTAATTCTTTTTCCTGAGAATTCTTTTGTTATCCTTCTTCAACCTTTGAGAAAATATGCATAATTTATTTATTTTAATAAGGAATTTGTTCCATTCTTTATTCAATTCATTCAATTTACCTTGTACATGTTTGTTTTCTCACTTCAACTATCTAATTTGGGTCTTGGATTTCTTAAACTTGTTTTCCAATTGATAATTCATTTGAATTTCGACGCTTTCAGGTGGTGCTTCATCCAATTGCTTATCCATATGATCTTGAGCCATTGAACACTCCATGTCTTGTAAAATGCAAGCACAACAGATCTATGAAACAAGCACAACAGTTACTACAGATGCATGCGGCAAATAATACGTGAAAACATTGTGCAAAAGGTTTGCAACAATTCGTGCATTATCATAAACTCAAAAGATACATTACAATGTGTAACAATGGCTACAATAAGCCAACCAATTCGAATTCGTAGAGAGGTCATTCAAATTGAATGCATGGGAGTGGCTTACTTGGTAGTTAACACCACTCGGCACATCAGTTAACCACTTAACTACCATAATACTGACTCAAACTGACTCTGAAATTGTCTAACTGAGTCTAGCTGATTCAAAACTCAATTGATTGCAAAAAAATAGGGGAGGGCGCCTTTCTGTCTGCATTTAATTGAATAGTAGGTGAAAATAACACCAGATGAAGTCAACCAGTGTAGTAGGGTGCCTTCTAGTATCCAGTTGGCTGAATGAACTAGTAAATGCTGTCAATTGGATTGAGTAGTGCGCATTAGTCATGCAAATCACCCCCTTAATGGTGGAGGAGGCTCAGTTGATGGCTCAATTGGCTCCTAGAATGTAGGAGGAGGTCGAGTTTACTGAAACTGTGATCTGCTGATGATGTAAGCACATGATTGAGTCAAAATACTTAGGATAAGTGGAAAATTAAGCGGTGAGGCTCAAATAAATTATGTGTGGTTGGAAAATGCTCCAACACCCCCCATAAAGCTATATCATGGAGGAGTAACAAATAATAAAAGGGCCCTAGAAACAAAGGCCATAGGTCACCCAATACAGAAATAATCCAAAAATGCTAGAAAAATCTAAGTGAGGAAAGAGGGAAAAACCCAGTGGGAAAGAAAACCCCCCCTCAAATTGAACACTGAAGGATCTAATATGTCCTCACCATAGTATAACTCACCCCCAGCAATGAACGAAGGTAAGAAAACGTCTTCTCAATGAAGCACTTGGTGAATATGTCTGCAATTTGCTCTTCTGTAGAGCAATATTGCAGTACAATGGTTCTGTCATGCACAAGCTCTTGGATGTAGTGCATGTGGATCTTGATATGCTTAGTCCTTTGTGTCTGAATCATATCTGTCGATATCTTGATAGAAATATGATTGTCACAAGAGATGACAGTAGAAGTGGTGCTAACAGTATCAAACTCTGCTAGAATACCCTACAACCAAACTGCATGAATGCAAGCATTGACTGTTCCTCGATACTCTGCCTCTGTTGAAGATAAGGAAATGGTGGCCTGATTTTTTATTGAACAGAAAATAGGCCCTGTTCCAATCATGAAAACATATCCAAAAGTGGAATTCCGATCAATGCTATCACCCGCCCAATCTGAATCAGTGAATCCAACGAAATCTAGATCGGAATCCGCAGCATAGTGAATGCCAAAATGTCTAGTACCCTGCACATAATGAAAGATCCTTTTGGATTCCTTCCAGTGAAACTCATGGGGATACTGCATGTACCTTGAAACAACACTCATGGCATAATAAATATCAGGCTTAGAGTGTGTCAAGTATAGAATACTTCCAATCAACTGTCAATAAAGTGTAGAATCCACCAATGGTGTGGAATCACCATCCTCAAGTCTGATTCCTGAGAGGAATGGGAATGGTGCCGATTTAAAATATGCCATATTAAAATAACTTATCAGGTCTGAATCATATTTTTGACTGAGATATGGTGACCCCATCAAATTCTAAGTAATCTCTAAGCCAAGAAATGGCTTCAGCAGGCCTAAATTACTCATGTCAAATGCTAGATGCAGTGAGGTTTTTATATTGCCGATCGAAGCAAGAGTGCTTCCTATAATAAAAAGGTCATAAACATAAATGAAAATGATTAGAAAATTAACTTCATGCTACTGTAGGTACACATTTGGATTTTATTTTCATCTTGCAAAATTTTGTGACAGAAGGAAGGAATCCATCTTTGCATACCAAGCTCTTGAGGCCTGTTTTAAACCATACAATGATTTCTTTAGTCTGCACACTAATGTCGGATATGATATGTAGAATTCAGGATGATTAATTTAAATCTCTTCCTGAATATATCCATGAATAAATTCACTCTTCACATCCATAAGGTGCACCTCCTAGTGCTTAGATGCAGAAATTGCCAAAACTAGGCGGATATAATCCATTTTTGCAACCAGTGCAAAGGTTTCTGTGTAGTCCACACCATGAACTTGTGATAACACTTTTTCCACCAAAATAGATTTGTATTTTCAGTTTGATCCATCTGCAGCAACCTTAGTTTGGTAGACCCATTTGCATTGAACTAATTTCCTCCCAGGTGGAAGAGAAACTAGCTCCCATGTAGCATTTTTCTGAAGAGAATTGCACTCTTCATCCATGGCGGTTTTCCATATCGGATATCGGTGGGAATGATAGTATGACTTAGGATATGATCCTATAATAAAAAAAAAATTCTCAGATAGTAATGGATCAGAATATGAAAGATCCATACCCGCTCTTTGAAAGTCTGCTCGAGTTCTTCTTGGATCGACAGGATTTCCAATGTTAGAACCAACAGAATTGAGAGTCTTTTCTGCCCACTTTGGAAATTGAGGGGACTCATATGGATCTGAATATGACCCTGATATTTCATGTTCATTAATGTCTAAAAAAATATCAGAAATATCATAAAACAAACTTTCATCATCATCTTACGAATCTTCTTCTTGGAGAGGGAGCAATTCAACAGTTTCTTCCTCCACTAGTTTTAGATCTTGAAGTGGTTCTTCAAATTTGACACTTCGCTCGATGAATATATTTTTGGATATGATATACATGATTTTGTATCCTTTGGATTCTTCATAATATCCAATGAGGATGCACTTAATACTCTGTGGTTCCAAAGATCATCTCTTCTCAGTCGGAATTCTAGCCCATGTAGTGGATCCAAAAACCCTGAGATTGGACACATCAGGTTTGTGACCAATTTAGGATTCAAAGGGAGTAGTAACTTTGACGGATGAGTGTGTAAATATATTTTGAATGTATATAGAAACATTCATGGCCTCGACCCAAATATTTGGAGCCAAACCTTTCGACTCAAGCATACAAGTGGCCATCTCTTTCAATGCTCGGTTTTTCCTCTCCACTACACCATTCTGCTAAGGTGTGTAGGGGACTGTGTGCTAGATTTGGATTCCATTTTATGCAAAAATTTGCAGACGATATGATTTGATATATTCTCCACCATTATCAGATCTAAGATCTTTGATCTTTCTCTCAGTAGCAGTCTCAACAGAAGCCTTGAAATTCTAGAATTTTTCTAGCACTTCCGATTTGTTCTTGAGAAAGTAGACCCATGTGAATCTGGAGAAATAATCAATGAATGTCAGAACATACCTTGAGCCATTCATAGAGGTATTTGGAAGTGGATCGCTGATATCACTGTGAATCAGCCCCAAAATACAAGAATCTCTGCTAGCTTTTCCTCGATCAAACTTGTGCTCGGGGTGCTTCCCAATGATGCAACCCTTACATATCCCTTTCGAGGATTTGATTTTCGGAATGCCTTCAACCATGGATTTATTTTGAAGCAGCTGAAAATAATTATAATTTAGGTGTCCAAAACTCTCATGCCATAGCTGTCTAACCTCATTTCCATGAGTCAGAAGGGCACTTGGCTTTGCATGTGGAAAAAAGTGGGAAAACTCATATGTTTTTGCAGCATGATTTGCTTTGCCTATTGCAATGAGGTTTCTGGTGGAAATATCAGAAATTTCAACATCATTAGGGCTGAATACAACCTTATTGGGAAAACCAATGTGTGTCATATGATACACAGAAAGCAGGTTCGAAGCTAGAGAAGGAACATAAAGAACATTTTGAAAAGTGCCATGTAATTCTAAATGAATAGTACCTTTTCCTTTAGAAGAAATTTGTGAATCATCTCCCATGTGGATGGAGATGCAGCTATTGGAGTACAATGATGAGAAGGAGTATTTGCTTGCAACCATATGATTCGAATCTCTCGAATCTATGAGAAGAGTTTTAGAATTCGAAACACTTTCCATGAGTGCATGACCTCTTTATGTATTATCATTATTGTCCTTCTTCCTTGCGCCATATGGAAGAGTAATGTTGTTTTTCTCCAAGAGAAGGGCCATCTGATCAATAGTTTTCTTTATGCATGATATTTCAGGATGAAAGCCCCTACCACAGTAAGAACACTTTGTCTTCTCTTTTCCCTTTTGCTTGTCTTTCCTTGAACCTGAGGGATCATCTGACTGCTTGGTATTCTCCTTTTGCTTCGTCTGATCAAAATTGGACTTCTCTTTCTTTTGCTTTCCTTTACCATTCGTAGATTTGGGTCCTCCAGCAAAAAAGTCTTGATCTTTGGAGGTTTTTATGGACCCCATCTGAACAAGCTTATCATGCTATTTTGTTAAGGACTCAATGAATGCATTCAAGGTAGGCATATTCCAATTCAGAGTGGTGATTTTTCCTGAATGGAAAGGAGAGACAAACACTGAATAATATGCTCCTAGCTTCGTAAGGATTGAAAGAATCAACTGTTCATATTTCTTCTCAACACCAACTTGCTTCCACTGCAGTACCAAATGATTGAACTTGGTGAAAAACTCATTGATGGTTTCAAAATTCTCAGGATCTAGGGAAATCAGCTCATTCTCCAGCTAATAATCCCTCATCTCATCCTGCTTACCAAAAATCTTGGCAAGTTGTTCCCACACTTCTTTTGCAATAGTCAATCCACTGAGATGGAAAAGAAGATCCTTCAAAATATTGAGACAAATAAAAGCATAATCTTCATCAAGCTTATTGAAGTATTTGGAATTCTCTACTATAGAATTAGGCTTTGGTTCTATGCCCATGGTGACTCTGTGGAAGCCCTTAGAGCGCAACACAATCTCAACATCATCCTTCCACTGATGGTAGTTGAAAGGAGTGAGAATATTTTGTGAAGAAGAGTCCATCTCTGCAGGAGCGAATGCAATAGGGGGGACGAGAAACCTGCAATCACAAACAAACAATTTTTTTTTAGGTCGATAACCTACACTTTTCAAGTTGCATCACACCTGTCATAGAATATCAAGCAATATTGAATAGTCGGATGCACAGTATCCAGGAATTATGTGGAAAAATTTCAGCTTCTGGTGCAGTGTTGGAATATTTTTGAGAAATAGCCGCAACTGCAGAAAGTGCTGCGACTGCAGAAAATGTTGCAATATTTTTGAACAAAGTTGCTCAGTATTCATATGAAATCTCCGCAGAAGTGTTGTCTTGTCCCTGCCATGGCTCTGACACCATGTAAAATTCAAGCACAACAAATCTATGAAACAAGGACAACATTTACTAGAGATGCATGCGGAAAATAATATGTGAAAACAATGTGCAAAAGGTTTGCAACAGTTCATGTATTAACATAAACTCAGAAGATACATTACAATGTCTAACAATGGCTACAATAAGCCAAGCAATTCAAATTCCTAGAGAGGTCATTAGAATTGAATGCATGAGAGTGGTTTACTTGGCAGTTAACACCACTCGACACATCAATTAACCACTTAACTACCGTAAGACTGACTCAAACTAACTCTGAAACTGTCTAATTGATTCAAAACTCAACTGATTGCCCAAAAATAGGGGAGGGCGCCTTTCTGTCTGCAGTTAACTGAATAGTAGGTGAAAATAACACTAGATGAATTCAACGAGTGTATTAGGGTGCCTTCTAGTCTCTAGTTGGATGAATGAACTAGTAAATGCTATCAGTTGGACTAAGTAGTGCGCATGAGTCATGCAAATCACCCCCTGAATGGTGGAGGAAGCTCAGTTGATGGCCCAATTGGCTCCTAGAATTTAGGAGGAGGCCCAATTTACTGAAACTATGATCTGCTGATGATGTAAGCACATAATTGAGTCAAAAGAATTAGGATAAGTGGAAAATTAAGCTGTGAGGCTCAAATAAACGACGTGTGGTTGGAAAATGCTCCAACATGTCTATATTTGCATTGTTTTTAAATTCTTCATTGTGAATAATCTGTTCCTCATTAGACATCATGGGAATATCTGGTCGAACCAAGGGAGAAAAGGGGATTGCATTTATAGTTTTTTCTAAATTGGTTAGCATTTTAACTACCTTTTTCTCCACCTCCATGGAAGAATCAGATCCCTCCTGCTTGATATATTCTTCAATTTTCTTAATATGCTAGAATTATTCTTTCATTTTAACATTTACACATTCATCCTTTTCATTAGGGTCTGAGCTCATTAACTCCTAATTCTTTTTAATTCTCGAGCTTGCTCTTGTTGGAAATAACTTTGTAGCCGCACCTTTAACCTTATCCCTTTTAACTCTTTTAGGTTTTTCATCTGATAGGATATCCACATCTATAACTCTTTTCCCTTTCAATGAAGGGTCAAAAATTGCTCAGGCATTCAATCTCAACTTGTTGGTAGCTCGAGTGTGGGGGCCTCTGAGATAATAAGGATTTGTATCTTTGAGTTTTCCTTTTTGATATTTCAGTCCCTTGTTACTATTAGAAGAATCATTTGATATTTTTACAGTGCGAAATTGTGTATTCATAGTTACCGGAGGTGGTTTCACTGCTCCACTCATCCTTGTTTTTATCTTAAACTGTTATTCTTTAAAGGTTTTTTCTTCACCAGGCTCGATATTTTCAATATTTTCAGGGTTTTCGTGATTAGCAGAAATATCATTAGTGTCTCTTGGCATAAAATGATCCCCTTGAACACTAAAATCAGAGCATGATACGAAATGATCCCATGATTTATGAAATTTGTTTAATTCCTGAATAATCAACAATTTTACTAAGCCTTGGTGAAAAATATTGTGCTGACTTTCATGATACTTCCTAACCCTTGAAGCCATTTTAGACAAGCTTTTCAAAAAATAAAATGGTAAATTCATCTTTTCAGTACCGTCCAGGTCCAGTAAAAAACACATATGATAAAGGTAAACTGTAGAATACCTTCCTTCTCCAATGATATACCTATGAACCATCTTCAAAAAACCACTGTATTCCTGCTTAAGCCAAGCTCATGGGATACCTTTGCGCCAATTAGGATCTCTGTATTTATCGAGGAGAAAATGATTGCATTGCATAACATCAACAAATTTGATTTTAAACCATTGTTCACCATCCTGAGGTAACTCTGCTTCCATGGATATAGAATTCTGAGAAACATGGAATGTTACATATCCTACAATGACTATTTTACCATTAAATCCCTCAGTGAAGGCTCTTGAAACTTCTGCATTCTGGACTTGTAGTTTCTCATAGTAATGGAACCATCCCGCCTTTCTGAACTTAACCCCAAATTCTGGATAGGATTCTAAAATTTCGGCCCCAATGGGATCATACCTCACTACATGCCCACTTCGATCTGTAGACATGGAAAATTTTGAAATGTTGTAAGAAATGAGAAACACCTGTGCACAATATTCAAAATTACAAGGATATGAGCTACACTGTGAAATTTCTATAGAGGGTCCGTGTTCTAAATCGATCACATCGATATCCCGGAGAAATAATGAGGATTTAGGTTTGACGGATTATAATTTGGGAAAGTGCTAAACATCCACATTCATAATTGACCATGAACTTCATTTATTAAGAGTGCGAGTCTCCCAAAGTGATATGACATAATGCGTTGTCAAAATAATAGCTCTAACATTCATGCCGATTTCGCAGCACTCAACAGACCGTTTGGTAGTGGGGCTGATTTAGTAGCACCATTTGGCAGTTCTGTAGCGTCACTTAAACCAAAATTGGTCAACTTCCATATTATATTTGTCAGAGTTATAAATCTAGCTTAACTAGCTTACCCACTAGTACAAAATGAGAGATAAGTGACTAGGCGACTAAAAAAGTTAGTCACCACTGTTTTTTCAAGGGATAAACGACTAAAATTGAGCAATTTTAAATAAGCCAACAAAAAATGACTAAGATAAATGACTAATTTAGTCATGAGATTAAAAAACTAACTAGATAACAAGTGACTAAAATAAAAATGACTAACATAAATGACTAATTTAGTCACAGGAGTATAAATATGACTAGCTAACAACGATTAATGTGAATTAGTCGTTTATGTTAGTCATCTTTAGTTGTGTGACGCTAACAATTTTGATAATGAATTAATTGTACAATATTTTACTAAATTTTAACAATGCAGATGAATTTAGAGACCCTGATCCCTTTAAAGGGGGTCTCTAAGTACTATTAGAGTACCATTTTCAATTTTCGGGGGGTGGGGGGGGTGGAGGTCAAGATCACCATCACTTACACATCTTGTCTATTTAGTTTTTAGGTTATCATATGCTTAGCTACATCATCATGAAATGCAAGAAGGTTGTTCCCTAGGCCATTACCAAAGAATATATTGTACTTAATTAGGTCATTGCAGTCCAAGTAGAGTTTGCAACACTCTACTTTAGGATTGAAACCATACTTGGAATATATATTGGTTTCCATTTTGCACCATGTTCGACACTTTGCGGGCCCTTTAACCAATAGATTTCAATACCCTTATTATAATTATATTCTTGTCCACTGCTCCTAATTAAAGCTGGCCATAACCACTTCTAGTGCCTTTGGTTCATGAGCTTGGTGTTGGTTTGCAAAGGCCATTCTTCTTCTAATTTAGTTGACGGGCATACATTGGTATCTCGATTGACAACTTATGGCCTTCATAATTCATAAACTCTCTTGATGCATCTGGTTCATGACCCTTCCCAAACATGCATGAGTTGAATAGGATCATCATAGATGACATCATCAAATAGTTTATTTATCAAGGTTATACTTAAGTTGATCCACCATATAATATATAGATATTTAGCTTATGGATATATAATGTCTGTGTGGAGGTTTGAGCTGAGGCACTCGATGTTTTGAGTGGACACTCCAGTACCCATCTTTAAGGATCATGATCGGAGCTCAAGATGGCTTTCTATATTGTAGAGTTATTTCTCGAGTTGAGAGATGGCCTTATTCTTCGATCTTCGGCCTGTCCTATTGGTCATGTTCCTATTTTGTTTGAACAAAATCGTCGTCATTTGACCATATCGGTAGTCTATTAAAGTTTTAGCAAGTTTATGTATTTTGCATCATGTTAGCTAAAAATAATCAATTTCACAACATGCATTAATTCTACATATGCATCCATTCATCCCGTTTCTCCTCATGCCTGAGTTGAAAAAGTTCTAAAGTCTCCCCCAAGTCCGTCCCCTGCAAAAAATAATCAATATCCTCTATTTTGAAAAGAAACAAATTCCTCCATTTTTGTAAAAATCCTTCCATTTTACATCTCCTTGAATAATAATAATAATTTAAATATGCCCTCATAATCCATAACCCCTTAGCTTTCCCTTACCCATTTAAAACTCCTTATATCCCTATTAATATTCCTTTTTTCACCCATATTTAATATATTTATATATTATATAGTTATTATATATATTTATATAGTTAATATATGTAATATATTACTATTATTATTAACAAATTTAAAAAAACAGGAATATAAAAAAAACAAATATAATAAGGAAAGGAAATCTAAATAAATAAATAAAAGAGGGAAAAATGAATCAACTTGAAAAATAAGTAAATTAGAAAAGAGTTTAGGAGGGAAAATAGGGAAAAATAAATTAAAATAGGGTATTTTCCAAAAGAAAACTCCAATAGAATAGATCTAATATGAAGAATTGCATGAAGGAGAGGAAGCATTATCATGATTCGATTAGGAAAATGGAAAGGGATTGAATAGATGCAAAAATGGGTAGAGTTCTAGAATGGAGTGGGATTAGTTCCATAATGGAGTGGGCTCATGGCCACGTTCGCTTATCCTGCATAACCGCGAAGGTAATCAGCATCGGGTTCTAGGGTTTGTCTTATTACAACATTATTAGAGGGTTTATTTTTTGAATGCTTGCAAAACAAATATCTTGAATTGCTTTGTTTGAGGATATACTGTTGTTTTTTCCACGGGATTGCCACATATCCGCATCCTGTAGTGCCCTAGGTTGTTTAGCCTTTGGAGAGAACACTGCCAAGACCATTTCCATGGATTAAAGTAAGGGGATTGTCGGTGTTCAGAAGGTTTTGAACACGGGATCGCCTATCACAGTAAGGGTTTTTTTTGTCTTCCAAAATAATTGGCAAAGGTACAACCACTATCAATAAAAAGATCAAAGCTGAAAATGTGTTGTTAGTAGAAGACCTAAATCCTAATCTTATCAATGTAAGTCAAACTTGTGACCAAGGGCACGTCTATGCTTTTGACTTTGAGAAATGTGAAATCAGAAAAAAGGACTCAAGAAGACTTGTTGGGACTGCTATAAGAAATTCAAGTAATGTGTACATCCTAGAAAATGAAGATCAATGCTACATGAGTATGATTGATGAAAGTTGGTTATGGCACATAAGGATGAGACATTTAAATTTTGATAATCTTGTCAAGGTAAGTAATAAGGAGGCTGTGAGAGATTTGCCAAAAATTGTGAAACCTCTGAACGTAGTTTGTAAACATTGTTAGCATGGGAAGCAAACCAAAGCTAGCTTCAAGTCAAAAGAACATGTGACCTCACATATTTTGGAAATAGTTCACACTGACCTTTGTGGACCAACAAGGACTAAAAACTTGCAAGGAGAGTATTATTTTATGTTACTCATTGATGACTACACAAGGATGACTAGGGTAACATTTCTCAAGGAAAAATTAGAAGCCTTTGAAAAGTTTAAAACTTTCAAAGCAATGGTGGAAAATGAGACAAACCAAAAAATCAAATGTCTTAGGTCAGATAATGGAGGTGAATTCACTTCAAATGAATTCAATGAATTTTGTGAAATCCATGGGATTAAAAGACAATTTTCAGCTCCAAATACACCTCAGCAAAATGGCGTGGTGGAAAGAAAAACCCAGACAGTTCAAGAAGCTGCCAGAACCATGCTAAATGAAGCAAAACTTCCTGATATATATTGGAGAGAAGCAGTATACACAACTGCCTACATACTTAATAGAGGACAAATCAGAGTGAATAATGAAAATACTCCCTATGAACTATGGTATGGAAGACCTGCATCAGTCAAGTATTTTAGAGTGTTTGGAAGCAAGTTCTACATAAAGAGGAATGAAGATGATCTTGGCAAGCTTGATTCTAGAATCGATGAAGGAATATTTTTGGGATATTCCTCCACCAAGAAGGCTTACCGATGTTACAATCAAAGATTACACAAAATTATAGAGAGTGCAGATGTAAGAGTGTCACGTCCCTTCCCGCGGACCCAATTTGAGGAAGGGAACATGATTCCAAATTCTGGGCTTTCACATAATCTCATCCCATTCATTAGAATCATATGAGATAAAACATTTGTGTGCAAATGCAAATCAAGCAAGTATGCACAACGAAATTAAAACTATGCACACACATTACTCATGCATACATCATATCAATAGCCATCAAATTAATGCATTTGCAGAAGTAAATACACATAGAGAATACTTATCTTTATGGTGAAATGGTCCCAAGCAACTAGCTATGTCATTGCAATGTTCCACCCAACCATAGGCCAGATGTGTTCATCAATTCTCTCAACACAACTGCCACCCCCGAGCTGGGCATGATTCTTAAAAGGAAAAGAGGGCACTCAAACTCATACACAACCAAGTAATCATTGCATCTAAGCCAAGCCAGTCCACAGCTGGGTTTATCAGGCTAAATCAGAACCCTGGATGCTTGCACTCAAGCTTAAGCCAAAACAATGGATTGGGAGAGTAAAATTCATCCATAGGGAAGAAAACGAGTTCTCCCACATATATATAAGCATTCAGCAGCCAAAACGTCTCAATGGAACCCCAGTTCGATTCCCCTTATTCCCCACTGGTATATAACACAAAAATGCCCTTCTCCTAGCTGAGAAACAAAGAGAAGCCAGAAAAACGCCCAGGTAGCTCCAAACTCGTGAGGGAGAGAAAACTGGTGATGGTTAATGGTTTGGGGAGAAATTCATGGCTCTTTTCTTTCCCAAGAAGCAAAACATGATTTTCCATGAAGGGTGGCTTGCCCATACCCGAATTGGGATAGCCATACCTCCCATTCCCCAAGGCATTAACTACCTCAACCAACTCTTGGAAGAAATGAATGATTGGGTACAAAAGTCAACATGGGTAGTTGAGGTTTCATGGGTTCTCTCATTGAAATTTGGCTTGACTTTATTTGCTCAAGGGTTTGAATTTTTTCCCTCCCAATTCCTTGTAAAATCATGCTGCCATCTCTTGTTGCATTGCATAGCTAGTTGTGGGTATTTTATTAAAATGCATATTTACATGATATTTAAAATTCCAATGTGCTTGGCTAGCACGTAAACCATATGCATCAATAAATCGATGGCGTGGCCTTGGCCTTGATCTCCTCACCATGATTTTATAACAATATTACATCATTTACATTTTAATGCAATGGGGTCAAACTAGGGACATGACAAAGAGTGGATGACATGAATCCAAGAAGGATAAGAAGCAAAGATGAAGATGCAAGAACAAACAATGAAGAAGAATTCTTGCAAAATAATGAAGATGTGGTTGGGAAAGAAGAAGAAGAAGAGTAAGAAGAAAGAGAAGAATCACAAGAAAATGAATATGAATATTCTCCAAGAGTTGATACAAAGGCACCATCAAGAAGAATACAAAATAACCATCCTGAAACACAAATTATAGGTGAAAAAGATGCATGAGTCAGTACAAGAAGGAGATTGTTTACTGAACAAGCCCTACTTTAAGTAGTGGAACCTAAGAACTTTGTAGAAGGAAGCAAAAATGATGATTGGATCAAATCCATGGATGAAGAACTAGATCAGATTGAGAAGAACGAAACTTGGGAACTTGTTCCAAGACCTACAAACAATAATGTTATAGGGACCAAATGGGTTTTCAAGAATAAGTTCAATGAAGATGGTAAAGTGATCAGAAATAAAGCAAGACTAGTGTGTACGGGATATGCTCAAGTGGAAGGAATTGAATTTGAAGAAACCTTTGCACCTGTAGCAAGACTTGAAGCAATCATAATGTTTTTGTCATTCTCATGTTATAAAAACTTCAAAGTATATCAAATGCATGTCAAGTCTGCATTTCTAAATGGGAAGCTAGAAGAGGAAGTATATATTGAACAACCTGAAGGTTTCCTCCTGTCAGAGAATATGGACTATGTTTGCAAACTAAAAAAGACACTCTATGGTCTCAAGCAAGCCCCAAGAGCATGGTTTTCAAGGCTAGATAACTACTTGAAACAACAAGGATATAAAAGAGGAGCCACCGATAGTAATCTCTACATAAAGATCAAGGATAAGAATATGATCATTGTTGTTGTTTATGTAGATGATATCATTTTTGGAAGCAATCTACAAATACTAAGTGTAAATTTTGCTTCTGAAATGAGAAAGGAATTTGAAATGTCAATGTTGGGTGAATTAACATTTTTCTTGGGACTACAAGTTTATCAATCAGACAAAGGAATCTTCATTTCTCAAAACAAGTACATCAAGGATATGCTTAAGAAGTTCAAAATGGAAGACTCCAAGCCTGTTAGCACTCCCATGATCATTGGTTGTAAGCTAATCAAGAATGATGAGTCGTTGGAAGTGGATCATACCATGTATAGATCCATGATTGGCAGCCTACTGTATGTGACAACTACAAGACTAGATGTGATGCAAGCTGTGGGATTGGTTGCTAGATTTCAATCAACTCCCAAGGAAAGACATGTGGCAACAATAAAAAGAATTTTCAGATATTTAAAAGGCACTACGAAGCATGGTTTATGGTACCCAAAATGCCAAGATTTCACCTTAAAATCATTTATTGATGCAGATTGGGCAGGAAGTGTTGATGATCGAAAAAGTACCAGTGGAGCAACATTCTTTTTGGAAAATTGTTTGGTATCATGGTTTAGCAAGAAAAAATCCTCCATATCACTATCTACAACAGAGGCTGAATATATTGCTACTACATCATGTTGTACTCAAGTCACTTGGATGAAGCAGACTTTGGAAGACTTGCTTGTGAAGTATGAGAATCCAATAATAATAAATTGTGACAACACTAGTGGTATAAACATGTCAAAAAATCCTATTATGCATTCTAAAACGAAGCACATTCCAATAAAATATCATTTTCTAAGAGACCAAGTGTCACAAAAGGTTGTCAAATTGGAATATGTAGATACAAAAGAATAGATAGGTGAAATTTTCACTAAGCCACTACCCAAAGAAGCATTCGAGCATCTTAGACAAAAGATGGGAGTAATTTATTTACAATGAATAAAAGGAGAAAAAGGAATCATGTCAGGGGGATATATGTTGATAGGGGGAGCTGTCAAAAGGAAGCCTTTGTCATTAATGTCAAAGGGGGAGTAAATCAAGGAGTGGTTGTCATCAATGCCAAAGGGGGAGAATGTTGAGTATGGTTGTCATTGATGTCAAAGGAGGTCATTAATGACAAAATAAGTGTTTATATGGCATGTGTGATGAGGTTGGAAAGACAAATGTTGGTGTCCTAATGTCTCATGATGTCATTCTGATAGTAGTTTGTAAAGGTATGATGAAAAACTGCCATAAAGCAGCTTCCTTATGAAAATGCCCACCATAATTCATAAGAAGAAGAAAATGCCTGCCATGACCTGCCATCCCATAGATTGTTGAAATATCTATTTGACCATGGCCCTAGTTCTCAGAAAAACTCCTTGAAGAAGAAGATACAAGTCTCCCAAAATAAGTTTTTTTGGTCAAATTAGTCAAAATTGCTCTAGGGGAATGCCTGCCATAATTTGTGGGTTGAAGAAAAAGCCTGCACCATATGGTCATCCTATAGGTGTGTGTTTTTTCTACCTGATCATGTTCTCACATTGACTTGATAATGATTGAGGAAGAAGATATGGATCTACCAAAACAAGGTTTCAGGAAGTCTTACACCAAAGTTCACTAAAATGCCCGCCTAGGGAAAATGAAGATGAGTCTGGGAGTGAAATCAACATAGGTGTACTCAGTGAGGTGTAATACATCATCTAATGGCATTAGTTCAGTTTTTTGGTGAAATGAAAAATCCACTTTAGGTTTTGGACAAATTGTCTAAGTATGAAATTGATGGTAAAATATGCCTAAGTGGCCTCAGGGAAATGCCCGCCACATATCATAGGATGATGAGAAAAATAATCTGAAAGTGCTAGAATCTAGTACGTTGGTTGTTGCACCCAACCATGGTCTCATCTTTCCCAAAGAGTCTCTGAGGAGGAAGATACCAAATTGCCAAAAGTGCCTCTCACCTTGATTTGCACTACTCCAGTAAAATGCCCACCGAGGAGAGAGAAAGAAGTCCCAAAGGTTGAAATGGGAATATATGAAGTCGGCATGATATTCTCCATGCTGTAGATGCTTCAATTTCCAGGTTTCACTGAGAAAAAAATGAAATCACCTTGGTGACATAGGTTTTGAAGAAAATTGGCTAAGTGTTAAGAACATGCGTTTGAGAGGTCATTTGGAAATGCCTGCCAAGGGCTGTACTTGTGAAAATAAATTTATCAAATGTCATGGATCCATTATTTGGTAAGTTTTCCATTTGCTCATGACTTCAGGTTTCCATCTGGTGTTCACACGTGTGAAATAGAAGTCTTCCAAAATAGGAAGAAGTTTGTTTTGATGTTCAAATGTAGGTCGATAAGGCATTTGGAAATGCTCGCAAGGGGGTATTCCTTCGATGATAAAATTCATCAGATGAAATGATATTTTTCCTTGGTGAACTGGCTATCCAACAATGAAGTTATATTCTCATTTGGTTCTCACACGTGCGAAATATCAACCTGCCAAAATAAGAAAAAAATATATTTTTTTATTAAGAACAAAAGAAAAAATTGGCTAAGTGTTGAAAAGGGGCTAAGTGTTAAAGAATGCCTGCAAGAGGGCTTAGTTAATACCACTAGGGTTAGGGGATGCCTGTAGGGGCAGAGGTTAAGCCCCAGGGGCTTAAGTAAAGCCCACAAGGGCCTTGAAGATGCCCGTAGGGGCTTAGATAAGCTCATAAGAGCATTGGAGATGCCTGTAGCGGTTGGAAAGATTCCCGCAGGGGTTGTATGCTTTCCCATAAAAGGGCTTATATGTTTCCTGCATAGAGAGAGCCCACATAGGAAGATCTCACAAGCATGAAAGAAGGAAAGCCAACAACCTGAGATGATCAAATCCCTCAGGCTGGAAGGATGAAGCAAAAATGTCTCATTTAATTAATTAAATAAATTTGTAAAACACATAATTACAGATTAACGAATAACCTATCAGAGATCTAAAGAGGCATGATGGTGAAAGGACATGAAGCCTATTATGAAACGAAGCAATGATTCAAGATAAAGAATATATATAATAGAAGATTGAAGTGGAAGAAAAGTGTTTTCGGTGTCTTAGTTGAAGCAACAGTAAGAACATGCCGAGACCATTGAAGTTCCAGGATTGAAGAAAAGATGTTCTGGAAGATCTGAAGAAGTCAGAAAAGGGTGGAAGGGTGGTGCTAGGGAAGGCAAAAATCCTGCAGAGGGTCGTAGCCTCCTTCCAGTAGAAGCTAGAAAACATGGTGTAGTTGCATCCTTGTATGTAGCAGCATGCATAAGTTCTGGGGTGTTGTAGCATCATTGTCTGTAGCAGCAGGCAAAAAATAGAGTGTGGTTGCATCCTTTTTGTAGCAGCAGATAAATAATTTTGTAAAAATTCATCTTATTAATGAGTTTGAGTTTGTGGTTTGTTGTTTGAGGTTTCCACGATAAAATCCTATGTCCTTACTTATTTGATTCTCTGTGTGTCTTGTACTAATTTCTCTAATTTAGGAAAAAGAAGGCAATACTGATTGACCCCCCTCTTAGTATTGCTAGATAATCCAACACAACATTCATCAACTACATGATTCAAGCCTTAACACAACTATCAAGCGAGAAGACAAATGCTGCATCAAAACTCATAGTGAACAGAGTTTATAAAAAACTTGATTGCGGATCAATATTTGAACAAAGATACTAACTATGCAAACTCCGATTTACGCATAGGTTTTGAAAGAGAAGTGCATAACTTTGTACTCAAATGTGATGCACATTGCATGGTGTGATCATGATTATCAACTTTTAAACATGAATCATAATACCATTTAGGTGACCTACAAAACCATGCTCATTAAGTATTTTGCTAACAAAAATCCTTTAGATTGAGACTGGTAACAATTACTGAAATGAATAGTTAGGCTAAGAATTCAAAATGGTGTCAGTAACCAGTATATTGCCATCAAAATATTTAGCAAGAAATATCACTGTATTTAGTTAGAGGTTTAAGTCCCAGATCTCAATGAACTAATGATGTAGTAAGAAGCCAATCAAAACCCTAACTCTTCGTGAATCTGATATTCTTTTTGATTTCAACCTAGTCAACAATACTCATAATCACTTCATAGTGGCAGGAACAATAGTCTCATTCAAGTTTATCAATTCTTCAAGAATTCAAAGCAAAATGTCAACCAAACCATTCATTTCTCCATGCAAATTATTTTCTTCAAAGGAGTAGGGAAAGGGAAAATGCAAGCAAAAAGATAGTCAAACATAGCCAGTATAAAAATACCTTACAAGCTAAATGTTTGATATGAGTTATGATATTAGTCAACATAACTCTCTATACCTTCAATGACCTTCCTTGTATAGCAGTAGAAATGGTTACATTCCTCAATGCAAACCATAGGCAATGAAAATGCAAACTTTGGAGTGAAAATGGTAAAAACACACCTCATTCCTAGTGAAAAATCGAGAAGTGGGTCATTATCAACGCACGCATTGCAACATTAATGTCAAGTTTCAATGCTTTTCCATGTTAACCACCCTTTCAATAACACAATGTATTCCAACCAATTGAAACAATCGAAGTTTTGCTGAGTATGAATCCAAGTAGGATTGATATAAAACTTGCTTTTTTACCACATAGACTAACTGGCAATCTCAATAAATAATCATAGTCATTACATACCTCTCGAATATGATTCCAAATCCTTTATGACCATATACATTCAAATATTCAAATGCATACCATATAATTTTTTTCACCCTTTCAAACATTTAAAATGACAAATTATTCAATGTATATGTATTTCCAAGAATTTGCAAAGGTTTGATCATAATATTGATTAGGGTGATGATAATAATGTATCATGAGGTGGAATATAGCTGAGCATAATACCAATGCTTATCATATATTATATAAAAAATATAGGTCTCCACTTGATCTTTATCAATATAAGTCATCACCGTCGATGTGAAATTTGATGGTTGTGTTCTTGCCAATCATGCAAAGCATCCTAGCTATTTGAATGATACAAGCAAATAGTGTGGAAACTGACAACTTTGTTAGCCATGGAGTTACTGTAGTCATCTCTCATCTTGGTCATCAAGTTATACAGTTGGTCCAGTGTAACTCTGTCCATACCATCATCCACTATCTCTATTTACAAGGGCCCTTTTGCAAGATCTATGTGATGTTATAACTTGTAACTTGTTGTAACTTGTGTATGCGTGGTAGTTTGGAAATTCTCTATTGTGTATGCTTGTCCTTGTACACAACAAAAAAACTAAAAACTAAAACTTTAAAGTAAACATTCAAGCCCGTGAAGGCTCATAAAAACATAAAATAAACAATACTTAGCTCATAAACACTTCAAGGCTCAGAGTCTAGCTATAATTTAAATTTTGTTTTCAACTTGTCACTATGCAATGTGCTATTGCTAGAAGGTATTTAACTATTTAAATAAACACCATGATGTTATGAATCATTTCAATTTGAGAATCTATTTATTTTTTTAAATTTTAAATTTTTCATTATAAATTGATATGATTAGGGTTAGGGGTTCTGGATCCCCCAATCCCATTTTGGAACGAGTGTCACATGCACTCAATTCTTCAATCAATTTTGATCATACCCACAATTCATGTAATTTTGAAAAAAAATTGAACAAAAGCCGATGTCCTCCATATATTCATAGTTCAACTTTAATCTGGTGAATTTATATTTTGCATTGCTCGAATGGTGTTACAACGTATTTTTCCACCTTGTGAGCATTTATACTATTTGGCCTCTGATATTCATTTCATTGACTCAGAACCACTTTTTTCCCTCCAGGAACCCAGTTTTCCCTATTTTTGTTCCTATATGCGAGCCGCTTTATTGCAACTCGTGCCTGCACAGGCTGTCCCACTACAGCTCGCGTACATCGAGTTAAATGGTAAATTACAGTAAAAAACTCTATTTTTACTCCAAAAAGTGGTCATAGGGTGACCTTTGGCCCTCCATGTATCCCAAAACGACTCGATTCGACCTTTCACCTACCTTTGGAAGGCTATATATTGAGATCTTATGGTACATGGAAGGAGGGGAAAGAGAGAGCATCAAAACTCTATTGGATTTTTGCCATAGCTTAAGTCTACATCCATTGATCCTAGTTGTTTTGAACCTCTTATGTTCACCTACCAAACTCCTTCATAGTTTGAGCTTTCCATTGCATGGGGGATTGAAGTGGTGGAGACATAAGTGGAGGGACCCAGTTCTCGGTTCAGATGAGTTGCCGGCAAGAGGTTGTATCATATAATTCTTGTTCCATTAATAGAAATACTCATTTTCTCATCCAATTGATGTTGTGAATGGTATATTACTGTTGGGTACATTTTCTTATTATATCATGGACCATGCTATTGTTTATGCTAACATATTTCATACATTATATGCACTTGCTTGTGTTTATTGTTGAGACTAAGCTGTACATTTAAGTGTAGAGATTTGGAAGCTCAAAGAGGATCTACGTCAAACGTTCGGTTGAAGGTTGGTTATTTACTCCACATCTTAGAATTTACATTTATATAGCATTGCATTGGGAATTGGGTTGATTTCTGGTAGTCATTTGTCTATTGTGGTCTACCCCAAGCCATATGAATTTTTTCTCCGTAACAGAAATGGCGACTCCGCTGGGGAGGAACCTCCATTTTGGGGATTTTGGGCATTTTTCCTTATTTTGAGTCTTTGTTCTGTCGAGTTTCTGTGTCATTGGTTGTCTATTAGAATATGCATAGAAAATATTCATTTTTCTTGGCTATTTGATTCATTTTTGGTCCACCTACCTTTCCCTGTACGCAGGTCAGCTTTTCTTATCCCGCGTGGATGCGCTACTGTCAGTACAGTAGCCTGCATATACACGCTACTGTTTTATGAACAGTTGCGTACATCTCCAGGATTGATTTGTTTTTTATCTTTGGTTGTTGCTGGGTGAATTCTGGGTGTTCCTGAGTCTTAGTAGGCCTGTATTCTGACTGTTCCATGCCTCTTTACTGACTAGAAACTCTTCTTTATTTAGTTTTTGAGATTTTAGTTTTCAACCATTTTTTGTTTTATTATAACTCATTAGCTTGGCTGAGTCTTGATTTTTGGCCTACTTTGCATGCTCTACATTTTTCTGAAGAGTTCTGATTCTGCTTGCATTTTTCATTCATGTATATTGAAAAAATACAAAAACATTGTTTTGCATTTTCATTTCATTTATTATGAAAATAAAAAGAACTTTGCTTTATTTTATTGCATTTTGCATTAGAGTGCTTGTGATTTCATTAGGACTTGCTTGAGCATGAAAGTATAAAGACATTGCATTGTTATTGTTGAATTATGAAACGTTGGTTTGACTGTCATATAGTGGCATACTTTTTTATGGATAGACGAGTCTAGTATTTTCCGGGTGTGCATATCATTGAGTCTTTACACATCATTAGTTTCACGACCATATCCCATGAGTAATCACAACCATTTAAAATTAACGCTTAATCTAAAATTGATTAGAAATGATATTCTCTTTCATAGGGTGCACCAACTAGTATAGGTTTAGAGTCTTGGAATAGATCACCATGAGTTAAAAATCCAAGACTATTGAACCAAACATTACGTGTCAGACTAGGGAGTGGTGAAACCCATTGTATACATCAGTGTTCTCAGGGTGCTCTACTAAAAATAGAGTTAAGAACGAGGTCACAGGAGGTTGGTTGCGGAGATAACCCTCCAATACTAGCTGAACATGGGAGATATTTCCAGTATTTGTTCGTGTTTGAGGACTCTTGGGGGATTTGACCCTCTTGAGTTTCGGGCTTACTTACCCTGCCCATACGACTGATCCCACCTGCGACTGTTCGCCTGAGCATTGGTTATACGTGGTGGCCATAGTTTCTTTACCTAGGTATCACATAGGGTGCTTGCAGCGATTATACCGTGAGTATCCTAATCCAGATAGGGGTCGAACAACACAGTTGTTGTTTGTATAGGGATTTGACCCTGTGCACACAGTGAAGTCTAAGGGCCCTTATAACTGATTTTGTTACCTCTGGTTATAGTTTGGGAGTCTCAAGCCTCTCCTAGGCGAGACATACCGACTGTAGTGTCGAGAGGTCCCTTGAGCCAGTCCTGTTTGTGTGTATTTGGCTATAGTTTCTTTTAGGTGTATGCTCTGTGAAGATATAGTAGGAATTTAGGAGACATTGATTTGTTGAATTTTTGGAGTCATCGTGGATCGAGATCCGCCTCTTTGCCGATATCCTAGGTTGGATGGTTTATCGACTAGCGATCCATCACAGTCTTTTCTTAAGAGACGTCAAAGGAATACCACTGGTCCTATACACACATCTCACGAGCTTCAGAGAGCTCCTATTATGAGTACCACATCTGGCATGTTGGGAGTCCTAGTGATTTCGTCCAGTAGAACCATGAGAAACTCCCCTCCAGTCACTCCTATAGGTGAATGGGGAGGAGGTTCATCACACAACACTCCTCCTGGGTCTGGAACATCCCAGCCCACTAGCATGAACCCTTTCGATGGAACATGGTCTTCATGTTTTTTATATGGTTCATCCTTGGGGATGCCAGGTTTTGGTTCTTCATCCGTCTCTATGATCTCAAGCCCTTTTTCATATGGTATGCCTGGTTTTATGCCGACTGTTACGTCCACCATGTCTAGTAGTCATGCTAGCTCTAGTGTCAGTGTTGGGGGCACCATGCTTTCTTAAACCACCCATCAGTTTGTGAGGGGTCATATCCCTCCATCTATTTCGAGTGTTTGCGGAGGACCACCTCCTTCATCAGATCCTAGTGTTAGTGTAAACCCATTTTCGAGTGGAGGTTTCACGTTAGGTATTGGATCTACGACTTTCATTCCGTCCATTCATCCACATGCCTCGATGCCTGTGCCCTCGAACGCTTATGTGATTCCACATAATCCTCCTCCTGCTAGACCTCGATTCCGTGGAGTGCACACATACCGTTTTCATACGACCCTCACTCATTGAGTATTCCTTCCTCAAGTGGGTATATGGGACCCCATTCTCATGGAGGTCATTCTTATGGATTTTCAGTTGGTCCTAACTACTATCCCAATCCTTCCAATGGAATCCCTGCTACGCATGTTCCTGTGTATTCCAACATGGTCCAGTTTGGAGGAGGTTACTATCCTTATAGTCACGATCACGATTATTACCAGAGTTCATCGGCACCTCAGGTGTCGTATTCCATGTACACAGTCCCACCTTATGGTTCACAGAACCAGTCTCTTTTGGGAGCTCATAACCAAGATTCACAGCCTCAGATCCCTTTTCTTGCTAGATTGAATCTACTCGATCTTTCGAATCTCATGAATGATCTGGTGTGCCATGATCCTACATGGCCTCCAGTCCCCACCAAGATCCCCTCCGATATTCCAAAGTTTGAGGGGAAGAAGGGTGAGGATCTAGGTGATCACGTTACTACTTTTCACTTATGGTTCTCCTTGATTCCTTGAACCACGACTCTATTTGTTTGAGGCTATTTCAACGCACCTGCATGGGGACAACGATGAAATGGCATGTCGAGTTTCCTGGGGGAACATATAGAGTTTTTAATGATTTATATTTAGTTTTCCTAGATCACTTCCAGTTTCTAGTTCGTTTATACCTGATGCACCGTGGTCATGACATGAGCCCAAGCCCATTCCTGGACCACATGCCGATGGTATTGTTAGATCCACAAGTACTCGTCCTGTAGATTTGGTTACGAATCAGATGCACAATTTGTCTATTAGCCAATCTACCCCTGGACAGGCTCACGCCTCGTCCGTTTCTACCCAATCATCCGATGTTCACTCTATACAATCAACAAACTCATCAGGTAACCAGTAACCCGGTGGGAAGAAAAAGGGGAAAATAATCGTAGGGGTGGGAATAATAAGAACAATACCGCTAAGAAAGAAAACACCAACCCTCCTCGAGACGACGAAAATGCTGGTGGGGATCGCAAACCTAGACGTAAAGTGAAATTTCCTTGTAAGCTTTGCATGGAAGATCACCTTACACATTTGTGTCCTCATCTTGAAGAAGTTGCGAAGCACATTGTACTGGGCCCAGCTATGCTGAAGGATACCCTTCCTCATCACCAAAATATGGCTTCGGGTGCTTCCATCATCGGTAGTGGGACTTATGAAAATTCGACGTCCACTACCCCTGCCGGCGGTTATAGATGCGTTAACATGGCTAAGTCGGAGGTTAGTGTTGCTACTCGCTCTCGTGATTATGGAGCTCCACAACCTCCGTTAGGGAATGAGCCCCCTCCACCTGAGACCACTTTGCATATCGAGAACCCTAAATCTATGCCCCGGATACTGAAAGGTGTTCTGAAGCGCTCGACGCACAATCCCAATGCTCAAGATGCCCAAAACTACTCCATTGTAGAAGATCTGGGCCAAACTCCGTGTGCCATGTCAGCTCTCGAGTTTCTCCAGGATTTTCCTTCTCAAAGGACTGCCCTTTTATGTGCTTTGGGATTCCAGGATCAATGTAGCCCAAATATTATCAAGTTCGACACTACTGATGTTCAGCCTCGGTTTCCCAATCATGTGGCTTTCCAAGTCCACGTTAGGTGCCTACAAAAGATCATTAAACGTACTGTGGTTGATGAAGTTGCTTCTACTTCGGTTATGTCATTATCTTGTTGGAAGGCTCTAGGATCCCCTCCATTTTCGAAGTATATGACCATGTTGACTGCATTTGATGGTCGTTCATTCAGACCGCATGGTATTATCCCCTCCCTTGAGGTCCACTTGGGTGGGAAGACCGTGCCGATAGAAGTCGAGGTGGTTGATGCACCCATCGAATACAACCTTCTACTGGGTAGGAATTGGATCTATGCTATGAGAGCGATTGTTTCCTCTATGTTTAGAGTTATCTGCTTTCCCCACGAAGGTAAGATTGTGACGGTCGATCAACTCGATTTCACTAGTTCCAATACCGTTGCATCACCAGGAACGGAAGTTCCTCAGATCGAAAATTCTCAGCCGACAGCTGGGAATATTGGTGTAGGATTGTATTCCTCTTTGATGGGATCTTTCAACTTTGTTGCACCAATCTCCTTTATAGGAACCATTTCCGATAGTGCCCCTGCCTCATTACATAATGTACCATTTCGGACATCATATTTTAGTGATCCGTGGAATGTACCTTCCGCAAGTTCCTCCCTTGGAGACATTTCATGCGTCGGGATGACTATTCCCTTGTCTACAACAGAGCTTGCTTATCATGATATTAAACAAGCCAATGCAGAACCAGATCTCTCCTCTTCATGGACATAAGAAGAAGATCCCATTATTCTTCCCGCGTGGGCGGTCGACTCGTCTTGCTCGCATTATTGCCTTGATGGTACTTTTCCTTCAGATGAAGCTATCGTTGAGGCCATGTACGGTAGTGATAAACCTTGGGAAGATCTGCATCATCAATCTTATTTTCTTCCCAACCTTGACCTTATTGAGCACGAAGAGTTTCGGTTGACTCTTGCAGACAAGGTTGGTCACCCTGTGGCTCCTTTGGATTCACATGGTATTTATGCAGAGGGGAATATGGCTAACATTTCCCCAACCATTTTGATCAACATATCTCGCACTCCCAGAAAGATTGAAAACGTTTACATCGGTGCCGATTGTTCCCCTAAGGAAATCCGCATTTACACCGAGCTTTTCAAAGAATTTCAGGATGTTTTCGCCTGGTCATATGAGGAGATGCCAGGTATAGACCCTAGTATTGTTGAGCATGAAATTAAGACTTATCCAAATTCTAAGCCTGTTCGACAACGTGTTCGTGCTATGAATCCTAGAAAGGCAGCCGCGATTAAGGCAGAGGTAGAGAAGCTGCTCAAAGCTGGTTTCATCTACCCGATTCCCCTTAACGAATGGGTATCAAATCCCCTTCCTGTGGATAAGAAGCAGGGAACCATCCGTGTATGTAACGATTTTAGAGATCTGAACCGAGCATGTCCCAAGGATAACTTTCCCACTCTATTCATAGATCAAATCTTGGATGCATGTGTGGGAAGCGAAGTGTTTTAATTCATGGACAGTTTTTCAAGTTACAATTAGATCTAGATTAAACCCGAGGATCAACATAAGACCGCATTTATATGTCCTTGGGGTACTGTCACATCCCCATCTTTATCCCATTGCATTAAAATTGTAAATGATGTAAATATCGTTATTAAATCATAGTGAGGAGCTCAAGGCCAAGGCCCCGCCATCGATTTAGCGTTTTATGTAGCAATTAAAAATAGATGCCTATGGTTCTTGTGCTAGACACGCACAATATAAATTATGACATCATGTAAATATGGATTTTAATGAAATACCCACAACTAGCTATGCAATGCAACACGAGATAGGGGCATGATTTTTATAAGGAATAGGAGGGGATTATTCAAACCCTTGAGCCAATGGTGATAAACCAAATGTCAATGAATGAACCCCAACAACCCATTTTGACTTATGCATCCAATAATTTAATTCTTCCAAGAGTTGGTTGAGGTAGTTAATGCCTTGGGAATGGAGAGGTATGACAGCTAATTTTGTGCATGGGCAAGCCATTAACCTTGGAAAACATATTTTTTGCTTATTGGGAAAGAAAACACCCACGAAATGGTTCCCAAATCCATTCTTCACCCATGGTCTTCGCTCTCTCACGCAGTCTGAGCTAGCTGGGTCTTTCTCCTTCACGTTTTCTACCATTTTCCTGCATTTTCCACAGCTAGGAGCTCGTTTTTGTATTGCATAGTGGCTGGGAGGAAGGGAGTCACAATTTGGGGGATTGGAGAGGTTGCTCTTGCCCCTTGAAAGCCCATGAACGTTTTCTGAAAATGAATTTGCTTCCCCAGGGTTGAGTCCCCATATACCAATTCATTTTTGGTTGCCCACGTTTTTCAACACTTATGTTTTTGCTGTTGGGTGCATCCCTGTTTTGGTTGAACTTATGAGGAAGAATTAGGAGTGGAAGTGGACCATAATTGGCTTGATAAACCTAGTGAGGAAGGTAACCTCTCAAAGGATATCAAAATGGCTAGCTACTCTTCTATGCACACCTTGGAGAACACTAGAATGGGAGGTATGGCCCGAGGGACTGTGCAACAGTGAAGGGAATACTTCCTTGTGCCAGGTGTGTAGGTATTTTGGGGAACAAGCTAAATAGATCTTGCAGAGGGTGTCCATATCTCTAGGGTTGAGCTCACTAGCTTAGCAATTCTCCCTTTCCATTGCCTTAACATCCTGATAAACCCAACTATAGATTGGCTTAGTTGATTTTGGTGTATCTTTGGGCTGTGTGTGAGTCTGCTGTTCCCTTTTTCCTTGTAGAGATCATGCCCAGCTCGGGGGTGGCAGTTGTGTTGAGGAATTGATGACCACAACTGGCCTATGGTTGGGTGGAATGTTGCAGTTGCATAGCCAGTTGCTCAGGACTACTTTGTTATAAGATAAGTACTCTCTTGTGTTAACTCTGCAATGTATTTATTTGATGAATCTCATGAATATATTGAATGTATGATAAATGTGTAATTGAATTTACTTCTGCTATGTTTCTTACATTTATACATCTACATATGTCTCTTTATATTATGTGAATCTTTATTTAGTAATTATGGGGCCAGATGCCCGGTTTTAGCCTCACGTTCTCTCCATCACATTAGTATGATGGAAGGGGACGTGACAGATGGTATCAGAGCCATAGGCTACAACATTGGACCTCTATGGGCCAAATCTGATCACAGTTACAAAGGGGAGATCCATTCCTGATCACCACAGGTTACTACATCAGGCCTAAATAGGCTAAGTTGAATAATTTGTAGAGGTAAGCTCACCTTCTGTTGAGTAGCGATCATCACGGAAAGAATGAAAAATTTCAAAATTTTCTAAGTGTTTTTGAAAATTTTGTCTAAGTCTATGGCCGCGCCATATTGCGAGTTTTTCCGCCGAAATGGGTCGGCAATGAATTGCAAGTTCTGTCGAAACGGTCGGCTAGAACTGGCGAGTTTGCGCCGAAAGCGGTCGGCCAGAACTGGAAAGTTTGCGCCAAAACAATCGGCTTAAGTTAGCGAGTTGGGCCGAAGTAGTCAACAAAAAATTAACAAGTTTGGTGAAAAAGATTGAAAAATTTCGGTGAAATTCGCTGAGTGGAGTCGAAACGGGCCGGCGAAACTCGCTGAGTGGAGCCGAAATGGGCTGGAAAAACTTGATGAGTGGAGCCGAAATGAGCCAGCGAAACTCGCTGAGTAGAGCCGACAAGATGGCAGTGACCCAGACCGACAGAACTCGGCGAGTTGGTCTGAAAAGGGTTGGAAGAGATAGTCAAGTTCGCCGATCGGCAGAACTCGGCGAGTTGCTCCACAACAGGTTGGAAAAGACAGACGAGTTCTCCAACCGGTGTAACTCGGCGAGTTGGTCCACAACAGGTCGGAGGAGAAATTTGAAGTCCGCCAAAACGAGGAAAATACAACAGCTTTTTAGTGAGATTTTCAGGTGCCGAAATTGGAAAAATGGCCTTGAACTTATGCGCCAAATTGCGCGAAATTGAAGGAATTACAAAAAAAAACAAAAACGAGGGCGCTGCCTCAACACATATGTCGTTGATTGCGAGAAAAGTCTATGATTTGAAAAATTGTCAATATAATATTTTACCACGTGCATGAAAGTAATTTATGAATTTCTGAGAATATAATGCAGCTAACGATTGGATTGATGAACACATTTTGTAGAATCATAGTTACATTAGGGCAACCTTCTAGATAGTGTAGTTGGAAAGTTTTGGGTCTTGGTTGGGCCAAGAAAATCAACATCATGGATGATGCACAATATATCTATGAGCCTGAGATAGATGCCACGGGGGAGAACATAACCGTTGAAAATGCAAAAACAGAATCTAATGGGAGAAGAAATCAAGAGACTCCCCCAGGTATTGCAGCCACCAAGAGGAGCCTAAGGGTGGAGTTGCAAAGCTGTAGAGAAGATAATGAAAGGATGATTAAAGCTCAGGAAGAGAAAAATCAATTGAATGCATCCATGCTGTAGAGCTTGACAGACATCCAAAGGAAAATAAACTCTAGGCATTAGACGTCAAATCCAGAAAGGAGTGGGAGTAGTTCAAGGAGGAATTCCTGCAAGAGGGCCAATAGCTCAAGAAGAGTTTCTAGAGACAGAACATATACTCCAGAAATCTATTCTAGTGGATCATCTGACTCTGAGGAATCCATTGAGGGTTCAAGATCTTCATGTCATAGAAGTAAGAGGAAGAGGCACTACAAGAACAATTCGCATGAGGAATTTAAGAAGGCGAAACCTCCTACATTTGATGGAGAGGTAAAATCCGGTCAAGAAGCTGAAGCTTGGATTCTTGGGATGAGAAAGTATTTCCAAGTCCAAGACTACTCTGGAAATATGAAGGCAAGGGTAGCCATCTTTAACTTGAATGGAAGAGCATCTATATGGTGGGATCACATCAGGCAATTGAGGAAGATCAATGAAAGGAAGATTGGGTGGAAGCAGTTCAAGAAATACTTCAAGCAGAAGTACCTCTCTGATAGGTACTATGATGATAAGATCAAAGAGTTCCATGAGCTGAGATTGGGACAATTGACCATGGAAGAATATGCAAACAAGTTCTTGGAGCTACTGAGGTATGTCAGGTATATTCGAGATGATAAGGTGAAAATTCAGCGTTTCCTAAGTGGACTTCCCCAGTCATATAAAGATAGAATTGAGTTTGATGAACCTCGAACTCTAGAGGAGGCCATAAGAAAGGCCAAGTATTGTTTTGATCAAAACAAAAGCAAACCTGATTTCCATAAGGGATGGAAGGACAAGAAAAATGAGAAGTTTGAACAAAGGAATAAAGGTTTCAAACCTCCTCATATCAGAAATAAACAAAGGAAGCCATCAGAAGTTGTGACTAAACCAACTAGGATGATGGGAGACAAGCCAAGAGATCCAAAGGAGCCAAGAGAACCACTTCAATGTTGGGGTTGTGGAGGAGACCACATGCTTGGAACTGTCCACATCAAAATGGGAATCCAAATCAAGTTCACAATATCCAAGGAGCTGAAACTGTGGGCCAAGTGGCGAGGACAATCCCTAGAATCTATGCATCACTAGACGACTTCTAGGCAGGTCATCAATCAACTGTGGTTGAAGTTGAAGGTAAGATTGCTAAGCAATCTGTTTCTATTTTGATTGATCTTGGATCTACTCACAATTATGTCACTCCTAGAATTTTTGAGATTTGTGCTTTTAAGAAATTAAAGCATAGTAAATCTTGGTTAGTTCAACTAGCCACTGGAACCAAGAGAAAAGTTAGTGAAATTGTAGAGAAATGTCCATTAGAGATGGATGGGCTATTCACTTATGCAAATATGAATATTTTTCCACTTGGTTCCTATGATATTCTCATTGGGATGGATTAGTTAGAAGCACACAAGGTTAAACTTGACTACTGCAATAAGACTTTTGAATGCATGGACGAAGAAGGAAACCCAAGGGTTGTAAAAGACATTCCAAAGGTGACTTCTGTTAGACAGGTTTCATCCATACAGCTGAAGAAGTTTTGTAGAAAGGGTTGTCAATTGTATGCGACCCATGTTTTGGAGGCAACTGAGGATGAAACTCTTAAGTTAGAGGACTATCATGTATTGCAAGAATTCAAGGATGTTTTTCCTGATGAGGTTCTGGGACTTCCTCCAAAGAGAGACATTGATTTTACAATTGAACTTGTGCCAGGAGCAGTGTTAGTGTTTAAGACACACTACAGGATGAGTACACCGGAATTGCTAGAATTGAAAATTCAATTGCAAGAGTTGTTGGAAAAGAAATATATCAGGCCAAGTGTGTCCTCGTGGGGAGCACCTGTTCTATTTGTGAAAAAGAAAGATGGAACACTAAGGTTATGTATTGACTATAGGCAGTTGAACAAAGTCACTGTGAAGAATAAATATCCATTAGCTCAAATTGATGACCTTTTTGATCAAATGAGAGGGCAAAAGGTATTTTCAAAGATTGACTTAAGGTCTGGTTACCATAAGGTAAGAATCAAAGAAGAAGATATTCATAAGACAACCTTTAGAACAAGGTATGGGCACTATGAGTTTGTGGTGGTAGCATTTGGTCTCACAAATGCACCAGCTACATTCATGTGTCTCATGAACAGTGTTTTTAGCAAGTATTTGGACAAGTTTGTTCTTGTATTTCTAGATGACATTCTCATCTATTCTAAGAATGAAGAAGAGCATGAAGAACATTTGAGAATGACATTGCAATTGCTAAGGGAGCATAAGCTTTATGAAAAATTGAGCAAATGTGACTTTTATAAAGATAGAATTCATTACTTGGGTCACATCATCTCCGACGAAGGAATATCTGTGGACCTTGAGAAGATTGAAGCCATCATGAATTGGCCAACTCCAAGAAATGTGATAGATGTGAGATATTTTATGGGCCTTGCTGGTTACTACAAGAGGTTTATTCAAGGATTCTCCAAGGTCGCAAAACCGATCACTTCTTTGCAAAAGAAGGGGATAAAGTTTGAATGGACACCAAGATGTGAGGAAAGTTTCCAACGGTTGAAGAATATTCTTACGAGTGCACCAATTTTGAAGATTGCAGACCCGAAAAAAGATTTTGTGGTGTGTACCGATGCATGGAATCAAGGACTCGGAGGAGTTCTTAAGCAAGACAAGCACGTGGTATGCTATGAGTCAAGAAAGTTGAAGGAGCATGAGAAGAGCTATGCTACTCATGATTTAGAACTTGCATCCATAGTACATGCTTTAAAGATGTGGAGGCATTACTTAATGGGAAGGAAATTTGAGCTAAGGATGGACCATTGTGGTCTAAAATACTTGTTTGATTCGCCAACTTTAAACGCTAGGAAAGCTAGATGGTTGGAATTTTTGTATGAATTTGATTTTGAAATCAAACACATAAAAGGAAAAGAAAACAAGGTGGCTGATGCACTCAGTAGGAAAGTACATGAAATGCACGTGGAAACGCTTAGTACCTGCCAACTAGATTTGAGGCAGCAGATTTTTAACCATATTGTTGAAGACGAAGTGTATGTGCAGATAAAGGACAAATTGCAGCAGCAAAACCTTGAAAAGAAGTATGAAGGCTATCATTTGGAAGAAGACAGACTTATTAATTATAAGAATAGAGCCTATATTCCAAATGTGGCAGATTTGAGGAGGATTGTTATGGATGAAATCCATAAAGCTCCATACTCTGGTCACCCAGGATATTCGAAAACAATTGCCACAACAAGAAAATATTATTTCTGGCCAGGGATGAAGAAGGATGTCGCTGAATACATTTCTAAGTGCATGAAATGTCAGCAGGTGAAGGTTGAACACCAACACCCAGTAGGTTTATTGCACCCAGTGCCAATTCCAGAATGGAAATGGGAAGTAATTTCCATGGATTTTATTACAGGATTGCCAATGACTGTGAGACAACATGATTCCATCATGGTTGTGGTGGAAAAGTTAACAAAGGCAACACATTTTATACCGGTTAAGTCCACACATAAAGTGATGCCATTGCAAATATTTTCTTGAAGGAAATTTTCAGATTACATGGGTTGTCTAAGGAAATAATTTCCGACAAGGATCCATGTTCACTTCCAATTTTTGGAAAGGTCTCTTTGTCGATTTGGGTACAAAGTTGAACTTTAGTACCGCATACCATCCTCAAACAGATGGGAAAATGGAGAGAGTAAATCAGGTGCTTGAAGACATGCTCCGCATGTATGTAATGGGAAAACCATCCAAGTGGGAGGATTATCTACACCTGGTAGAGTTTGCATATAACAATGGGCAGCAAGAATCATTGGGAATGAGTCCATATGAGGTTCTGTAGGAAGAAGGTGTAGGACACAAGTGACTTGGGACAATCCAGTGAACATAATTGTACTTGGGCCAGAATTGCTTAAGGAAATGGAGTAAGAGGTTGCAAAGATCAGGCAGAATTTAAAACCAGCCCAGGATAGACACAAAAGCTATGTAGATAAGCATAGGGTTCATAGGGAATTTAGTGTTGGGGATCATGTGTATCTTAGAGTGAGACCACGGAAGGGTTCCTTGAAGCTTGGGAGTTGTTCCAAGCTATCACCTAGATATTGTGGGCCATTTGAAGTGCTTGAAAGAATATGGCAAGTTGCATATAGAATTGCATTGACTGCTAGCACTAGAGATCATAATGTTTTTCATGTCTCTTTGCTTAAGAAATATGTACATGATCCTAACCATGTGATTAATTGGGATGTGATCCAGGTGGAACCGGAGGGAGAGTTCCAAACCGATCCATTGCGCATCCTAGACAAGAAGGTAACATTGCTCCGGAATCGAGCCATCAGATAGGTAAAGGTGCAATGGAAGCACTACGGTCCCTATGAGGCTACATGGGAGCTGGAGGATGCCATGAGAGTGGCATATCCATTTTTGTTCAATTTTGATGAGCACCGAGGGTAGTGCTAATGTAAGGGGATGGGAATGTCATGTCCCCATCTTTACCCTATTGCATTAAAATTGTAAATGATGTAAATATCGTTATTAAATCATGGTGAGGAGCTCAAGGCCAAGGCCCCGCCATCGAGTTAGCGTTTTATGTATCGGCAATTAAAAATAGATGTCTATGGTTCTTGTGCTAGACACGCACAATATAAATGATGACATCATGTAAATATGGATTTTAATGAAATACCCACAACTAGCTATGCAATGCAACAAGAGATGGGGGCATGATTTTTACAAGGAATAGGGGGGGATTATTCAAACCCTTGAGATAATGGCGATAAGACAAATGTCAATGAATGAACCCCAACTACCCATTTTGACTTATGCACCCAATCATTTAATTCTTCCAAGAGTTGGTTGAGGTAGTTAATGCCTTGGGAATGGAGAGGTATGGCAGCCAAATTCATGCATGGGCAAGCCATCAACCTAGGAAAACTTATTTTTTGCTTCTTGGGAAAGAAAACACCCACGAAATGGTTCCCAAAGCCATTCTTCACCCATGGTCTTTGCTCTCTCACGCAGTCTGAGCTAGCTGGGTCTTTCTCCTTCATGTTTTCTACCATTTTCCTGCATTTTCCACAGCTGGGAGCTCGTTTTTGTATTGCATAGTGGCTGGGAGGAAGGGAGTCACAATTTTGGGGATTAGAGAGGTCATTCCTGCCCCTTGAAAGCTCATGAACATTTTTTGAAAACGAATTTGCTTCCCCAGGGTTGAGACCCCATCTACCAGTTCGTTTTTGGTTGCCCACGTTTTTCAACACTTGTGTTTTTGCTGTTGGGTGCATCCCTGTTTTGGTTGAACTTATGAAGAATAATTAGTAGTGGAAGTGGACCAGAATTGGCTTGATAAACCTAGTGAGGAAGGTAACCTCTCAAAGGAGATCAAAATGGCTGGCTACTCTTCTATGTACACCTTGGAGAACACTAGAATGGGAGGTATGGCCTGAGGGACTGTGCAGTAGTGAAGGGAATAATTCCTTGTGCTAGGTGTGTAGGTGTTGTGGGGACCAAGCTAGATAGATCTTGTAGAGGGTATAAATATCTCTGGGGTTGAGCTCATTAGCTTAGCAATTCTCCCCTTCCATTGCCTTAGCAGCCTGATAAACCCAACTGTAGATTGGCTTGGCTGATTTTGGTGTATCTTTGGGCTGTGTGTGAGTCTGCTGTTCCCTTTTTCCTTGTAGAGATCATGCCCAGCTTGGGGGGTGGCAGTTGTGTCGAGGAATTGATGACCAAAACTGGCCTATGGTTGGGTGGAACGTTGTAGTTGCATAGCCAGTTGCTCGGGAATACTTTGTTATAAGATAAGTACTCTCTTGTGTTAACTCTGCAATGTATTTATTTGATGAATCTCATGAATATCTTGAATGTATGATAAATGTGTAATTGAATTTACTTCCGCTGTGTTTCTTACATTTATACATCTACATATGTCTCTTTATATTATGTGAATCTTTATTTAGTAATTATGGGGCTAGATGCCCGGTTTCAGGCTCACGTTCTCTTCATCGCACTGGTATGATGGGAGGGGATGTGACAGGTACCTTTGCATACCGGAAGATTCCCTTCGGCCTTAAAAAAGCCGGAGTTACTTTTTAGCGTGCCATGACCTATGCCTTTCATGACCTTAAGCGCATAGTGGAGGCTTATCTGGATGATCTTACTGGTCACTTTCGTAAGAGAGTTGATCACCCTAGTCACCTCTGCCTTATTTTCGAAAGATGCTGGTGTTATAAGATTCGTTTGAACCCTAACGAGTGCATATTTGTTGTGAAAACGGGTCGCCTTCTAGGGTTTGTGGTTTCAAAAGAGGCTATTAGAGTCTATCCTATAAAGGTTGAGGCAATACTTCGATTGCCTCCCCCGCATAACTTGATTCAACTTCAGAGATTCCAAGGGAGAGCCACTTTCTTACGCCGCTTTATCATGAATTATGCCAATATCACTTCAGAGCCTCCATGGGAGAGCCACTTTCTTACGCCGCTTTATCATGAATTATGCCGATATTACTAAGGGTTTCACGTGGTTATTGAAGAAGGACACCCCTTTTATCTGGGATGAGCGAGCCCAACAGTCCTTCGATGCTTTGAAGAAAGCCTTGGTGTCGGCCCCTCTTCTTAGTCCACCCGATTTTGCAAGAGATTTTCTGCTATATGTGGCTGCGTCTCAATAGACAATTGGTATGGTCTTAGTTCAGACGGATGATGTGCTTCAGGAGCATGTTGTCTATTATTTGAGTAGAAATCTCATAGATTTTGAACTGAGATACTCTCACGTGGAGAAATTGGCCCTTGTGACTATTCATGCAGTCCAACGATTACGCCATTATATTTTGCTTAGGAAGACCACCGTTATAGAGCATGTCAATCCATTTCAATTTGTGCTCTCACAATGCATAATTGGGGGGAAATATAATAAATGGATTGTCATCCTTCAGGAGTTTGATCTTGATTTTGCTTCTGCGAAGTCAGTGATGTCCTTGGTTTTCGCAGAATTGATGTCGAATTTCCAAAGACTTGGATGAGGAAGTAGTCCATGAAGACTCATTTGTGGATGAACATTTATTTCTTATCTCGTCAACGGACCCTTGGTATGGGGATATCATTATATATCTCCAAACTCTGAAGTTCCCTTCGTACTTTTCGCGAGATGAGCGATGGCATGTGAAACATCACGCTAAAGATTATGTCATCGTCGGTGAAACTTTGTATCGCCGAGGAAAAGAATCTATTCTCTGTTGTTGCTTAAGTCATGAAGAAGCAGAGCTAGTTCTTAATGATTTCCATAGAGGAGCGTGTGGCGGTCAATTATTCAAGCTTGCAACAACCCAACGTATCTTGCGAGTGGGCTAGTTTTGGCCTACGATTTACAAAGATTGTGTAAATGTTGTGAAGAGATGTCACCCTTGCCAGGTGTTTGCTCGGAACATGCGCTCGCATCCTGCTCCTTTACATTTGGTCGTCACCGTTGGTCCCTTCACCAAGTGGGGGGTAGATTTCATGGATTGCAACCCAGCCTCGGCTGGGGGGCATCACCATATCATCGTGGCCGTTGATTATTTTACCAAATGGGCTGAGGCCATGCCGACCGTTAAAGCTGATGGTGCAACAACAACCCACTTCGTATTCAATCAGATTATGACTCAATTCGGTATCTTGAAGGAGATTGTCACTGACCATGGAATTCACTTACAAAACCATATGATGGTGGATTTATCACTTAATCTTGGGTTCAAACAAGATCATTTTTCTTCATACTATCCCCAAGTGAATGGTCAGGTCAAGGCAGTAAATAAGTCCTTAAAGACCATTCTCCAAAGGACCATCCGGCAAAGCAAGAGCAATTGGCACATTATGTTATATCCTGCTTTGTGGGCATATCGAACCACAGTCAAGACTTCCACCGGGTTCTTCCTTGAAAATATCTATAGAGCTCCTACCTGACACTTCAGAAGTAGATCAACGTCTAGTCTACCTCGAGGAACTTGACGAGCAACGTCAGGATGTCGCCGTGGAAATTGATGCTAACAAACATCGTGTTAAGGTTCAATATGATAGGTCTATCCATCCTCGAAAATATGCTGAAGTTGACTTGGTCCTCCTTTATGGCCAAGCTAAGGAACCCCTAGGGGCAGGCAAGTTTAACCCCATGTGGCATGGTCCTTATGTTGTGAGGCATGTCCTAGAGAAAGGAGCCTATGAGTTAGAATAATACGAGGGGAATGCCTTGAAGGATCCTAGAAATGCAATCTACTTCAAGCGGTATTATATTTGAGCCTCTAGCTCGAGCTGATACTTTTGTATACTATTGTATATTTCTTCTGTACATAGTCTAGTTTTATTTTGATTTTTCGAGTCTGCTGATTCGCTTCCGTTTGGTTGACTAATGTCAATGGAATCTCCCGTGTTCTTGGGATTTGCAGATGGGGATAGCTGTCATACGCAGAGACTTGCTTCTGCTGCCTGGGTCATTTACTCGCCCGACCATCAGATTGTGCCTTCAGGAAGTGCCTGTCTTGGTCCTACATCCAACAATGTGGCCGAGTATAGTGCTATTATCGAGTTACTTCGTGATTCCATTTCGCATGTTATCTAGTCTTTAAAAGTCCTCCTGGATGCACAATTGGTTGTGTCTCAGTTTAAATCCCAGTACCGTGTGAGGGATCCTATGTTACTAAGGAGGTCCTTAAGGGTAACACTCTTGGAGCGTCAATTTGTTTTTATTACATACATTCATGTTCTGAGACGTTTTAATCATATAGTTGATGCATATGTTAATTATGTCCTAGATTGGCATTTGTCACATCAATAAAAGAAGCACACAAATAACATTCATTCAACATTTGTACATACAAAATAGTAGAGTTGGAAAATCATAGTTTTATATATATATATATATATCCAAAAAGTGGTGTCATCATACAAAACTGGAGCCCGTAGCTCTCAAAAACATACAATCTGATACAAAAATAGTGAGACCCCATGGCATCTAATCCCTGCAGGGAGCTCTAGCCTCCTGACATGGATGATTTTGAATGTAATAGTGTACGGCATTGGCTATACGCCGGAGCAACTTCACCCAGGTACCCAGCACCCCTACAACATGTCGCTGCATCACCTCTGGGAGATGGTCCACCTCTATGACTGGCACTCTGGCTGTAATGTGGGTTAGGTTGACTCGTACCATCTCCAGTTTGAGCTCTATAGCCACACCTACTATCTCACCTCCCCTGCCCCTGTGGCAGTGTCATGGGAATCCTTGAGGTCTTCGCTGACCCATATCTGCGAGCAAACAATCACCCATTAATATGATACCACACCAAAAATATTTTTGCATTCACTTATAATAAAATATCCAAAAAATTAAATACACAAAACTTAAAAAGAGTAGTCATATATATGTCCCCAAACACGACCCTTGGAGGGAGCGACATGTCTCCATATCCGTGGTAGTCTATCCCCTCATATGGGTAGTCATCGACGACGATGATCTCTCATGCCCACTAGCGAAATAAATCCTCTGAATATGGTGAAGCTTGTTGGACACCACCCTGCTGTGTCAACACCTCTACCCACCGGGTCTGGGCGGGATCTCGGAGACTGTGCAGAGGGAATTCAACCCTCAGACTCAAGCCCGTTACTCTCTCAAAGAAAAAAATGCATAAGATACTGCCAAATCCAAAGTTCTTGGCCTATCCCATCTTGCACTCCGTTAGCTGGCTCTTCATAGTAACCAGCAATGTTGTGCACCAATCATATACTATTGGTATCATACACTCAGCTGCGGATAATATCATATGCCTCGAAGCCTGATGAAGTGCAATCGATCCTGTAATACTCTCGAGGGTGAGGACTATGATCTTCATGCTTAGGCTTGCTATGGCCTCTATGGGGACCTAGATACCCACCTTTTGGGTGCCAACGATACAATACCTGTCAATGTAGTCGTTGATGGTGATTCCCCCCCCCCACACTGTGAGACCTAAGACTCGCTGTCTCCCCTTGATGGGACAATCTAGTGATAAAGTATATGTCTTCCACCTCCAACGGAAGTGGTTGCCCATCTAGATTGAACTGCTGTGCCTCTACGTACCAATAGTTTCCCAAGTGAGCGAGCAATCGGTTTTGGGCCCTCAAACCTCCGATGCTCCAAAATATTTAAAGCCCATATGCTTGCAGCGCTTGTTGGGAGGGTAGATATTGGCATACATGCTCATCAACAATGTCATGTTCTCTCTCTCTCCACTCTAGGACCATCCTGGAGGCAGAAAACAGTGCATTTTTAGTGCCCACATGTTTAAAAAACTCAATTGTACGCTGGCTACTATGTATATAGTCGCGCGTATACGCAGTCAACGCATGCATTAACCGCACACATAAATCCCTCCACGCGACCCATATTATGATAGCCCACGTACAACAAGTTATGGGTGTAACCTATGGCAAAAGATAAATTTTTTACCATTTAAAACAAAAAAAAACCATGAATTTGAAGAGGTGGATGAGACCACCAACTTGATCCAGACGGTTCGTGAATCCGATGCCCGTAGCTCCCAGAATCTACAGCTGAAGATCGAGGGAAAAACTAACCAAAAGCACGATGGTGGGTAAAAAGTGAAAATGGAATGGTAAAAGTAATTTATTTTTACTATTTATAAATTTTTAAACCCACTTTTCTATGGTTTTTTTTTTTTTTTTGAGCCGTTTTGGACTAATATGAAGTTGTAAAGCGCCATTTTGAACAGTTGTTTCCGACGAAAGTGGATTTTTCAACCGCTTTGCACCTTCGGCAGGTATTTTCTACACCTGGCATATAGGTTAGGATGCCATTTCGCCTGCATTTTTGCATTTGACATTATGACCACATTTATTAACCTTAGGTATGACCCCTCTTTTTAACTGACATAGAACCTCTATGCTGCTTTAGAAGTGTCGTTATTTGGCAGTAGGGCTTTTCTGACCATGGGTGCTCTAGTTAGATCCTTTAATGTCTTTTGGTGCCCATGCCGTTGTTGCTCCTTAGGATTGGGAGTCCTTTGTAGTCACGCCATGACATTGTGATGAAGAATCATACTCTACTTCATTTTATTTTGGCCATCTCCCATGAGGACTCCCCATTTATGCCGAGTTGTGATTGAATTGCATTATCCTGCTTTCCTTTCGAGCCTTGTGCCAGATCCCTCTTTTCGCAGTTATTAGCCGTGTGCTTGAGCAATTCATCTTCCGATCCAAGAAGAGCCTCCAATTATCTTTCACAACTTTATGACCCTTACCTTGAGGGAACACCCCCCATAGTGTCCACATCTTGCACATGCTTCCTTGCATTGATCATAGGTATGTTCCAATGCTTGGAACTAGTTTTCTTGCACTTGACACTCGTTCCCTCACTTGTTGTACTATAAGCGATTTTATTATTTTTCAAGCTTTCCTAATATGAAAAAGACCAAAAAAATTATATAACTGAAAAATATGGACGAGAAAATATTTACTACCTCTTATTTGGTAGCTGTCGTGTCGCCTTTGAACAGAGCATTCATTTCCACTCCATTCATTATGAGTCAGGACATTAGTAGGACCTTAGGAGCTGTACTCATTTCTCAGATCTTACTCCCTTGGCTGGTTAAACTTCCAGTCATTATGGAGCCTTTGTTGATGCCTCGTGCGTCACAAAGCATTATTGTCATCTAGTCATTGAGTCTATGTTTCCTGAGTCTATCCATCTGCTCATGCTCTTGTTCAAAGGAAGTCTTGAAACCAAAGTCGACCACTCCTCATATCTCTTGACTATTGCATGTCGACCATCCCATACAGTCCGATCTGTTCGTACGATTTCTTCTAAATCTTTCAGTGTAACTGGTTACCTCGTGCTAGATGATGGGGGATTCATTAATTCCCTCCTTCCAGCAAGTTTCATTCCGTCGTATCCAACCCATTTATTCCGAAATTGAGACTTAGAGTTAGTTGAGTACCTTGAGGCTTGCAGTCATTAGTGGTAGGTTCTCTCGCCATCTACAGCTTGGGGATTCATCAATGCCTCCTGATTGATGGATTCGTCATAGTGTTTGACCTCAACACCTTTATTCACACTTTGATGAATGTACTCCATGCTTTGATGCCCATTTTCATTATTGGTGGGTTATCTCGCGTCTGTTAACGGTATACATTAATGTCTGGTAATCATATGATGCCACATCAGGTTCAACATCAACACCTTTATTCGCTTGATAGGGCATGCATCGTTGACGATTTGTGTAGAAGACCCCAAACTTCAGTGGAATTTAGTATGCTACTGGTGATCGTGATTATGCTTATGAGAGATCAGTCTCATACATCAATAGTTTGTACCTTTAGTTTGCATCAGCTATTTCCTCTTCAACAGGAGACCATATCTTACTGTATATTGGGTCATGGCTATGACCACTTATGACATGTATTCACTATATACTGCCTATTCATGGCCATTGTATCAGATTTCTATGTATTGTACCGATATGTATTCTAAGAGATCATTGTATTATGACAAGTGGGATACTCCTTCCATTTGTGTTTCCATCACTCCACTTCTGAGATTTATATTATATTTCAACCATCATAGTACCTTCTCTGACCTCACACATTAGGGGGCATCTGTTACAACATATTTTTTCACCTTGTGAGAATTTATACTATTTGGCCTCTGATATTCATTTCATTGACTCAGAACCACTTTTTTCCCTCTAGGAACCCAATTTTCCCTATTTTGTTCCTATACGCGAGTTGCTTTACTGCAACTCAGGCATGCGTAGGCTGTCCCACTATAGCCCGTGTAAATTGAGTTAAATGGTAAATTACAGTAAAAAACTCTATTTTTACTCCAAAAAGCGGTCATAGGGTGACCTTTGGCCCTCCATGTATCTCGAAACGACTCGATTCGACCTTTCACCTACCTTTGGAAGGTTATATATTGAACTCTTATGGTACATGGAAGGAGGGGAAAGAGAGAGCATCAAAACTCTATTGGATTTTTGCCATAGATTGAGTCTACATCCATTGATCCTAGTTGTTGTGAACCTCTTATGTTCACCTACCAAAATCCTTCATAGTTTGAGTTTTCCATTGCATGGGGGATTGAAGTGGTGGAGACATAAGTGGAGGGACCTAGTTCTCGGTTCAGATGAGTTGTCGTCAAGAGGTTGTATCATGTACTTCTTGTTCCATTAATAGAAATACTCATTTTCTCATCCAATTGATGTTGTGAATGGTATATTGCTGTTGAGTACATTTTCTTATTATATCATGGACCATGATATTGTTTATGCTAACATCTTTCCTACATTATATGCACTTGCTTGTGTTTATTGTTGAGACTAAGTTGCAGGTTCAAGTGTAGATATTTGGAAGCTCAATGGGGATCTATGTCAAACGTCCGGTTGAAGCTTGGTTATTTACTCCACATATTAGCATTTACATTTATATAGAATTGCATTGGGAATTGGGTTGATTTCTAGTAGTCATCTATCTATTGTGGTCTACCCCAATCCATAGGAAGTTTTTCTCCGTAACAAATGGTGAAATCCAAGTGGTGAGAGATTTCCTATTACATCTTCCTTAGGGTTTATGATGCTAATGAATTGATTTTTGGCATTAGCGGCACCCATTTCGATCAAATTTTGGGGGTTTTGGGTTGGGTTTGGCTTGCGAGATTCCCATCATGCCTTGTCACGGGAGAACACACAATTCATTGGTGTTTTATTCTGCTTCCTCCTCTTGGGAATCCCTAAAAAACGATTAGTGGCCCCCATATGCATAGACGAAACCATTCCATCCCTATTCAAATCCTCCCATTTAGTAGAGGACCTATCCATCCACTAAGTCCTTAACAAACTCCACAAGACAATAAACCGTATAAGAACACAATCCATAATTGAAATTATGAAAGGGATTCCCGTCTGTCAATAATTTTTGGCTCTACAACTTTGAAAAATTAGTGATATTGTACTATTCCTGCTAATTTCAGAACCTTAAGATTGCAATCATGTGATCAACAGTAATTTTAGCTTCCAATATGTCAAATATGTATATCTTTTCATACAGGTAAACTGTAAGACACAACCAACTGTTGGATTTCATGCTTGTAATCCGATGGGTTCCTATGTTTGGGTGTAGATGTGTGTACACTGTACAGGGTCCTTGCGTCCATAGAATGGAGAAAACGGAAAAGGGAGAATTATTTACCATTAACTGAATGCGCAAATTTGTTAGTCCATCACCACTGATGGGTGCTTGTGTGTGTACAGAGTCCTTGCAACTAGAGAATGTAGAAAATGAAGAATTCTTTACTCTCAATTGAATACATATGATGTTACTGTAGGTTTGTTAATCCATCACCACTGATGTGCAACTCGGCTGAAGTTCAAACTTCTGAACCTACAAACTAAACTAAATCATACTGTTATGATTCCAAAGTCATAATTATTAACTCCCCTCTCCAAACTTGCCTTCATCAGTAAAACTAGCACATCTTGTGCTAATAATAAACATAAGGAAGAAGTTGATATGATGCAAGCCTTTCATGTTGCCTCTCTAATTTAGCAATCATCAATAAACCTCATAGAATGAAGCAGATCTTTGTAAAAATAGAAATAACCCCATCTCCCTGTAATAGGTTAAGACCCCGCTGATCACCATAATATCCTATTTGAATCTCTTGCATTGGAATATCATTATGCTTTATATTTCCAAGACTGCAATTCTGAATTAGGGAATACCCAGTGCTTGGAAACAAGCGCAAGGAAAAATTTACCTTAGTAATCTCATCATTGTTGCCTCTTCCAATTAGATTCACCAATAATCCCCACAAGAATATAGGCATCTTTGAAATGATGGAAATGGTTCCAATCTCTTACAATGATTTTTCGCCCAAAATTTTTGGAAATAAACTTGGTTGCACTGTGGCAGTCACCACATACTCTAAGGTTTTTGGTGATCTTGATAGACATCTCGGGGGATGTGTTCATAAGACCAAAATCAATGGCCAACTTCTCGCTATGGACATAGAGAATATGCTCCTTCTCCTCCTCATCCACATCATGCAATGAAAAATTTGTGTCAGGAACATAGCTTGCTTCTTTCATCTGCCTTGCCAAACTGTCAAATGCCACATAGATTTCATTTAACTATGGATGTGAAGTGTCTCCTACAATGAATGAATAAACCTTATTTTTTACCTCAATCCATGTGCATCCCGTCTTCTTGTTTAACCATCTATATTTCATCAGTGTTCTTACCTTTGTTGCATCTTCCCACCTACAAGATGCAACGTAAATATTTGATAGCAGAATATAATTTCTAGTATTTTTAGGCTCCAACTCATAGAGTTGTTTTGTAGCACATTCTACTAGCTCTATATGGTAATGTTTTCTGCATGCACCAAGCAAGGTTCCCCATACACAAGAATTTTCTATTTCTTTAGGTATTTTCTATTTCTTTTGTAATATCCCGATTTTGACCCCATTTCATTAAAATTGTAAATGATGTAAATATCGTTATTAAATCATGGTGAGGAGCTCAAGGCCAAGGCCCCGCCATCGATTTAGCGTTTTATCTATCAACAATTAAAAATAGATGCATATGGTTCTTGTGCTGGACAAGCACAATGTAAATTAAGACATCATGTAAATACGAATTTTAATGAAATACCCACAACTAGCTATGCAATGCAACAAAGAGACGGGGGCATGATTTTTCAAGGAATAGGGAGGGGAAATTATTCAAACCCTTGAGCCAATAGTGTTAAGCCAAATTTCATGAGAAAACCCATAAACCACCAACTACCCATTTTGACTTATGCACCCAATCATTTAATTCTTCCAAGAGTTGGTTGAGGTAGTTAATGCCTTGGGAATGAAGAGGTATGGCAGCCAATTTCGTGCATGGGCAAGCCATCAACCTGAGAATTTGTATTTTTGCTTCTTGGGCAAGAAAACACCCACAAAATGGTGTTCCCAAAGCCATCTTTCACCCATGGAATTTTCTCTCTCACACAGTCTGAACTAGTTGGGCTTTCCCCATCACGTTTTTCACCATTTTCCTACATTTTCCATGGTTGGGAACTCGTTTTTGTATTGCACAGTGGCTGGGAGGAAGGGAGTCATGATTTTGGGGTTTATGGAGGCCGTTTTTGTCCATTGAATGCCCATATACGTTTTCTAAAAACGATTTTGCTCTCCCAGGGTTATTTCCCCATCTTCCATTTCGTTTTTGGGTTTTCCCACATTTTTCTAAAGCTCATGAAAACCCCATTTTGGGCATTCCACCGTAAAAATGCTTTTCTACATGCCCAACACTTGTGATTTTGCTGTTATGTGCATTCCTGTTTTGGTTTGAACCTGTGAGCAAGAAAGTTGGAGTGGAAGTGGACATAATTGGCTTGATAAACCTAGTGAGGGGAGTAACCTCTCAGAAAGATCAAAAGGGATGGCTACTCTTCTATGCACACCTTGGACAACACTAGAATGGAAGGTATGGCCCGAGGGATTGTGTTTTGGTGAAGGGAATACTTCCTTGAGTGGGGTGTGTAAGCATTGTGGGTGCCAAGCCAGATAGATCTTGTAGAGGTATCCATGGCTCTGTGCTTGAGCTCACTACCTTAGCAATTCATTCCCTCCCTTTGCCTTAGCAGCCTGATAAACCCAACTGTGGATTGGCTTGGCTGATTTTGGTGTATTTGGCTATGTGTGAGTCTGATGTTCCCTTTTTCCTTGTAGAAATCATGCCTAGCTCGGGGGAGGCAGTTGTATCAAGAGATTGATAAGCACAACTGGCCTATGGTTGGGTGGAATGTTGCAGTTGCATAGCTGGTTGCTCGGGACTACTTTGTTTTAAGATAAGTACTCTATTGTGTTAAATTTTGCAATGTCTTTATTTAATGGCTGCCATGAAAATGTTGGATGTATGTTAGACATTTAGATGATTAAAATTCCGCTGTGTTTCTACAACATACATATATATATATATATATATATATGCTTCTGTCCCTTTCTTTTATATTCTGTGAATTATGTTAATGATCATGGGGCTGGATGCCCGGATTTAGTGTCATGTTCTCTCCCTGACTCGGTCTGATGGGAGGGGTCTTGATAGAATGGTATCAGAGCCATATGCTATAGCATTGGGCCTCTATGGGCCAAGTATGATCATAGTTACATAGGGAAGACCCCTTCCTTATCACCACAGGTTACAATGTTGGGCCTAAACGAGCTAAGTTGAATAGTTTGTAGAGTTGCAGAGGAAAAGTTACCCCCTGTTGAACAGTGATCATCATAGAAAGAAAGGAAAAATTTTAAATTTTTCTAAATATTTTTGAAATTTTGCCTAAGGCCGTGGCGGCGAAATTAATGTTAAGTTTGGGACGCGCGGCGGCGAAATTAAGGTTAATTTTTGCGACGCGCGGCGGCGAAATTAATGTTAAGTTTGCGACACGCGACAACGAAATTAAGGTTAATTTTTGCGACGCATGGCGGAGAAATTAATGTTAAGTTTGCGACGTGTGACGGCGAAATTAAGGTTAATTTTTGCAACACACGGTGGCGAAATTAATGTTAAGTTTGCTACGCGTGGCGGCGAAATTAAGGTTAATTTTTGCGACGCGCGACGACGAAATTAATGTTAAGTTTGCGACGTGCGGCGACGAAATTAAGGTTAATTTTTGCGACACGTGGCGGCAAAATTAACGTTAAATCTGTGACGTGCACGATGAAAATAACGTTAAAAACCCGCGACAACGGTGGCGAATTTTAGCTTAAAATTCTGCGACACGGGCATCGCTTTTAAAGCTAAATATTCACGACACGAGCAACAATTTTTAGCCTAAAATTCTGCGACACGGGCAGGATTTTTAGAATTAATCTTCGCGACATGGTCGGAGGAGAGTTTGATAAGTCCGCCAAATGGGGAAAATACAACAGCTTTTCACTGAGATTTTCAGATGCCGAAAATGGAAAATCGGCATGAAAGTCATGCGCTAGATTGCGCAAAATCAAAGGAATTACCAAAAAAAAAAAACGAGGGTGTTTCCCTCGACCCGCCCTGCAGTGGCGTAGGGAAGCCACAATGGGGCAAACCCCCTTGACCCCCGTCGTCCCCTTGAGACCGTCGTTGATTGTGAGAAAGTTTATTATTGGACAAAATTGTCAATATAGGATTTCCCTACATACATGCAAAAAAATTATGGTATTATAATGCAGCTAACAATTGTGTTTATAAACACATTTTGCAGAATTATAGTCACACCAAAGCAACATTCCAGATAAGTGCAGTTGGAAAGTTTTGGTCTTGGTTGGGCCAAAAATATCAACATCATGGATGATGCACAAGATACCTATGAGCCTGAGACAGATGCCATAGGGGAAAACATACATGTTGAGAATGATGAAACAAAATCCAATGGGAGAAGAAATCGGGAGACTCCCCCAGATATTTCAGCCACCATGAGGAGCCTAAGGGTGGATTTGCAAAGTTGCAGAGAAGATAATGAAAGGATGATTAAAGCTCAGGAAGAACAAAATTAGTTGAATGCAACCATGCTGCAGAGTTTGACAAATATCCAGAGGCAAATTAATCCTGGACATCAGTCAGAAAATCCAGAAGGGGAGTCAGAGTAGTTCAAGGAGAAATTCCCGCAAGAGGTCCAATATCTCAAGAAAATTTTCTAGAGAGAGAACATATACTCCAGAAATCTCTTCTAGTGGATCATCAGACTCTGAGAAATCCATTCAAGGTTCAAGCTCTTCATATTGCAAGAATAAGAGAAAGAGGCATTACAAGAACAATTCACATGGGGAATTTAAGAAGGAAAAACCTCCTACATTTGATGGAGAGGTAAAGTCTGTTCAAGAAGCTGAAGCTTGGCTTCTTGGGATGAGAAAGTATTTCCAAGTCCAAGACTACTCTGGAAATATGAAGGCAAGGGTAGCCATATTCAACTTGAAAGGAAGAGCATATATATGGTGGGATCATATCAGGAAAGTGAGGAAGATCAATGAAATAAAGATTGTGTGGAAGCAGTTCAAGAAGTACTTCAAGCAGAAGTACCTCTCTGATAGGTACTATGATGACAAGATCAAAGAGTTCCATGAGTTGAAATTGGGACAATTGACCATGGAAGAGTATGCAAACAAGTTCTTGGAGCCGCTAAGGTATGTCAGGTATATTCGAGATGATAAGGTGAAAATTCAGTGTTTTCTAAGTGGGTTACCTCAATCGTATAAAGATAGAATTGAATTTGATGAGCCTTGAACTCTAGATGAGGCAATAAGGAAGGCCAAGTATTGCTATGATCAAAACAAAAGCAAACCTGATTTCCATAAGGCATAGAAGGACAAGAAAAATGAGAAGCTTGACCAAAGGAAGAAAGGTTTCAAACCTCCTCATATCAGAAATCAGCAAGGGCAGCCATCACAGGTTGTGACTAAGCCAACTAGGATGATGGGAGACAAGCCAAGAGATCCAAAGGAGCCAAGAGAACCACTTGAATGTTGGGGCTGTGGAGGAGACCACATGCTTAGGAACTGTCCACATCGGAATGGAAATGCAAATCAAGTTCACAACATCCAAGGAGCTGAAACTGTGGGTCAAGTGGCAAGGACAATTCCTAGAATCTATGCAGCACTAGACGACCACCAGGTAGATCATCAATCAACTATTGTTGAAGTTGAAGGTAAGATTGCTAAGCAATATGTTTCTATTTTGATTGATCTTGGATCTACTCACAGTTATGTCACTCCTAAAATTGTTGAGATTTGTGATTTTAAGAAATTAAAGCATAGTAAATCTTGGTTAGTTCAACTAGCCATTGGAACCAAGAGAAAGGTTAGTGAAATTGTAGAGAAATGTCCATTAGAGATGGACGGGCTGTTCACTTATGCAAATCTGAATGTTTTTCCACTTGGTTCCTATGATATTCTCATTGGAATGGATTGGTTAGAAGCACACAAGGTTAAACTTGACTGCTACAATAAAAATTTTGAATGCATGGACGAAGAAGGAAACCCAAGGGTTGTAAAAGGCATTCCAAAGGTGACTTTTGTTAGGCAGGTTTCAACCATGCAGTTGAAGAAGTTCTGTAGGAAAGGTTGTCAATTGTATGCAACCCATGTTTTCAAGGCAACAGAGAATGAAACTCTTAAGCTGGAGGACTATCACGTATTGCAGGAATTCAGGGATGTTTTTCCTGATGAGATTTCCGGACTTCCTCCAAAGAGAGACATTGATTTTACAATTGAACTTATTCCATGAGCCGCATCAGTGTCTAAGACACCCTTCAGGATGAGTACACCAGAATTGCTAGAATTGAAAATGCAATTACAAGAGTTGTTGGATAAGAAATATATCAGGCCAAGTGTGTCCCCGTGGGGAGCACCTGTTCTATTTGTGAAAAAGAAGGATGGAACACTTAGGCTATGTATTGACTATAGGCAGCTGAACAAAGTTATTGTGAAGAAAAAATACCGATTGCCCCGAATTGATGACCTTTTTGATCAAATGAAAGGAGTAAAGGTATTTTCAAAGATCGACTTGAGGTCTGGTTACCATCAGGTAAGAATCAAAGAAGAAGATATTCATAAGGCAACCTTTAGAATGAGGTATGGACACTACGAGTTTGTGGTGGTACCATTTGGTCTCACAAATGCACTGGCTACATTCATGTGTCTCATGAATAGTGTTTTTAGCAAGTATTTGGATAAGTTTGTTCTTGTTTTTCTAGATGCCATTCTCATCTATTCTAAGAATGAAGAAGAGCATGAAGAACATTTGAGAATGACATTGCAATTGCTAAGGGAGCATAAGTCGTATGCAAAGTTGAGAAAATGTGACTTTTATAAAGATAGAATCCATTATTTGGGTCACATTATCTCAGACGAAGGAATATCTATGGACCTTGAGAAGATTGAAGCCATTATGAATTGGCCAACTCCAATGAATGTGACAGATGTGAGATCCTTTATGGGACTTGCTGGGTACTACCAGAGGTTTATTGAAGGATTCTCCAAGGTCGCAAACCTGATCACTTCTTTGCAAAAGAAGGGGATTAAGTTTGAATGGTCACCAAGATGCGAGGAAAGTTTCCAATGGTTGAAGAGTCTTCTTACGAGTGCACCAATCTTGAAAATTGCAGACCCAAAAAAAGACTTTGTGGTATGTACCGATGCATGTAATCAAGGACTTGGAGGAGTTCTTATGCAAGACAACCACGTGGTATGCTGTGAGTCAAGAAAGTTGAGGGATCATGAGAAGAACTATGCTACTCATGATATAGAACTTGCATCCATAGTACATGATTTGAAGATGTGGAGGCATTACTTAATGGGAAGGAAATTTGAGCTGAGGACAGACCATTGTGGTTTGAAATACTTGTTTGATCAGCCAACTTTAAACGCTAGGCAAGCTAGATGGTTGGAATTTTTGTGTGAATTTGATTTTGAAATCAAACACATAAAAGGGAAAGAAAACAAGGTAGCTGATGCACTCAGCAAGAAAGTACATGAAATGCATGTGGCAGTGCTTAGTACTTGCCATCCAGATTTGAGGCAGTAGATTGTTAACCATATTGTTGAAGATGAAGTGTATGTGCAAATAAAGGACAAATTGCAGCAGCAAGACCTTGAAAAGAAGTATGAAGGCTATCATTTGGAAGAAGACGGACTTCTTACTTATAAGAATAGAGCCTATATTCCAAATGTGGCAGATTTGAGGAGGATTGTTATGGATGAAATCCATAAAGCTCCATACTCTGGTCACCCAGGATATCGGAAAACAATTGCTACAACAAGAAAATATTATTTCTGGCCAGGGATGAAGAAGAATGTTGCTGAATACATTTCTAAGTGCATGACATGTCAGCAGGTGAAAGTTGAACACCAACACCCAATAGGTTTATTGCACCCAGTACCAATTCCTGAATGGAAATGGGAAGTAATTTCCATGGATTTTATTACAGGATTTCCAATGACTGTGAGACAACATGATTCCATCATGGTTGTGGTGGACAAGTTAACAAAGGTAGCACATTTTATACTGGTTAAGTCCACACATAAATCCGATGCCATTGCAAATATTTTCATGAAGGAAATTTTCAGATTACATGGATTGCCTAAGGCGATAATTTCTGACAGGGATACCAAGTTCACTTCCAATTTTTGGAAAGGTCTCTTTGCAGATTTGGGTACACAGTTGAACTTTAGTACCGCGTACCATCCGTAAACATATGGGCAAATAGAAAGAGTAAATCATGTGCTTGAAGACATGCTTCGCATGTATGTAATGGACAAACCATCCAAGTGGGAGGATTATATACACCTAGTAGAATTTGCCTATAACAATGGGAAACAAGCATCATTGGGAATAAGTCCATATGAGGCTTTGTACGGCAGAAGGTGTAGGACACCAGTGACTTGGGACAATCCAGTGAACAGAAGTGTACTTGGGCCATAATTGCTTAAAGAAATGGAACAAGAAGTTGAGAAGATCATGCAGAATTTAAAAGCAGCCTAGGATAGACATAAAAGCTATGCAGATAATCTTAGAGTGCACAGAGAATTCAGTGTTGGGGATCATGTGTATCTTAGAGTGAGGCCAAGGAAGAGTTCCTTGAATCTTGGAAGTTGTGCCAAGCTATCACCTAGATATTGTGGGCCATTTGAAGTGCTTAAAAGAATAGGTCCAGTTGCATATAGACTTGCATTGCCTGCTAGCACTAGAGCTCACAATGTTTTTCATGTCTCTTTGCTTAAGAAATATGTACATGATCCTAACCATGTAATTAATTGGGATGTGATCCAGGTGGAACCCGAAGGAGAGTTCCAAACTGACCCATTGCACATCCTATACAAGAAGGTAACATTGCTTTGGAACCGAGCCATCGGGAAGGTAAAGCTGCAACGGAAGCACTACGGTCCCGATGAGGCTACATGGGAGTTGGAGGATGCCATGAGAGTGGCATATCCTTTTTGTTCAATTTTGATGAGCACTGAGGAAAGTGCTAATGTAAGGGGGAGGGGAATGTAATATCCTGATTTTGACCCCATTGCATTAAAATTGTAAATGATGTAAATATCGTTATTAAATCATGGTGAGGAGCTCAAGGCCAAGGCCTCGCCATCGATTTAATGTTTTATCTATCAACAATTAAAAATAGATGCATATGGTTCTTGTGCTGGACAAGCACAATGTAAATTAAGACATCATGTAAATACAAATTTTAATGAAATACCCACAACTAGCTATGCAATGCAACAAAGATATGGGGGCATGATTTTTCAAGGAATAGGGAGGGGAAATTATTCAAACCCTTGAGCCAATAGTGTTAAGCCAAATTTCATGAGAAATCCCATAAAACACCAACTACCCATTTTGACTTATGCACCCAATCATTTAATTCTTCCAAGAGTTGGTTGAGGTAGTTAATGCCTTGGGAATGAAGAGGTATGGAAGCCAATTTCGTCCATGGGCAAGCCATCAACCTGAGAATTCGTATTTTTGCTTCTTAGGAAAGAAAACACCCACGAAATGGTGCCCAAAGCCATCTTTCACCCATGGACTTTGCTCTCTCACGCAGTCTGAACTAGTTGGGCTTTCCCCATCACATTTTTCACCATTTTCCTACATTTTCTATGGATGGGAACTCGTTTTTGTATTGCATAGTGGATGGGAGGAAGGGAGTCATGATTTTGGGGTTTATGGAGGCTGTTTTTATCCATTGAATGCCCATATACATTTTCTGAAAACGATTTTTCTCTCCCAGGTTGTTTCCCCATCTTCCATTTTGTTTTTGGGTTTTCTCACTTTTTTCTGAAGCTAATGAAAACCCCATTTTGGGCATCTCACCATAAAAATGATTTTCTATATGCCCAACACTTGTGATTTTGCTGTTATGTGCATTCTTGTTTTGGTTTGAACCTGTGAGCAAGAAAGTTGGAGTGGAAGTAGACATAATTGGCTTGATAAACCTAGTGAGGGGAGTAACCTCTCAGAAAGATCAAATGGGCTGGCTATTCTTCTATGCACACCTTGGAGAACACTAGAATGGAAGGTATGGCCTGAGGGAATATGTATTGGTGAAGGGAATACTTCCTTGAGTGGGGTGTGTAGGCATTGTGGTGGGTGCCAAGCCAGATAGATCTTGTAGAGGTATCCATGGCTCTATGCTTGAGCTCACTAGCTTAGCAATTCATTCCCTCCCTTTGCCTTAGCATCCTAATAAACCCAACTGTGGATTGGATTGGCTGATTTTGGTGTATTTGGATATGTGTGAGTCTGCTGTTCCCCTTTTCCTTGTAGAAATCATGCCCAGCTCGGGGGTGGCAGTTGTATCAAGATATTGATAAGCACAACTGGCCTATGGTTGGGTGGAACGTTGCAGTTGCATAGCTGGTTGCTCGGGACTACTTTGTTTTAAGATAAGTACTCTCGTGTTAAATTATGCAATGTCTTTATTTAATGGCTGTCATGAAAATGTTGGATGTATGTTAGACATTTAGATGATTAAAATTCCGTTGTGCTTCTACAACATACATATATATATTTGCTTTTGTCCCTTTCTTTTATATTCTGTGAATTATGTTAATGATCATGGGGCTGGATGCCTGGATTTAGTGTCATGTTCTCTCCATGGCTCGGTCTAATGAGAGGGGGTTTGACATCTTTATTTATTTTATTTATTTATTTAATTTTTTTAGTGGGAGAAAGAGTACCTATCCCAAGTATTATTACAAGCCTACCCAACCTGGAGTTTGTTTTGTTATGTATCATTATTTCATGTGCAAATTATCGTGTGTGGACTTATTCATATACAGACTATGCAATTTGAAATGGTTTTCATTGGATAATGCTGAAGATTATGGTGTAATATAGATTTGGCATGGTATTTAAGTGTCTCTGTCATCATTGAAGTCCCTTTTGGTTTTACCTTGCTTTAGATTTACGCCCACCCTTGGCTATTCTTGTTATTTCTTAGAGGAATGAGAGATGAGTACACGCCCATATTTATTGCTTAGATTTATGCCCACTCTTGGCCATTCTTGTTATTGCTTAGAGGAATGAGAGATGAGTACATGCCCAGATTTATTGCTTAGATTTAGAGAGTATTGCTTAGATTTATGCCCACTCTTGGCCATTCTATGTGATGGTAATTTATAGTTTTATTTATGGCATCTTGAAATGTAAGTTATGTGGTACATGATATGGTGTTATTACATGTTGTTTCTTATAATGATGCCTTACACAATGAATGAAATGACACACACTTGTGAAGAGTTGGGAGTTAGATTTGGCTGTAGCGAGCTGATATAAATTGTAGACTTCTTCCTAACACCTTCCTTCACAACCATAGTGAATATAGATGACCACAGTTTGATAATAATTCAAGGATAAAAACTCAGCAATAGTATATGATGTCGTGTAGGTGTCCAACTGATATTTTTACCATGTAGCAGCAACATAATATAACTTACCTCAACTTTAGTATTCCCTCTTGACTGTGATGCACCTTCTTCTCCTTTGTCTCCCACAGAGTATTTCACCAAATTGTAATTCTACTGATCTACAACTATATCAACCCTGCAAGTTATCTTTTCAAAGTACATTTTACTAACAACAATATCAATACAAGCTGACAAATTATTAGGTGTGAAATATACTAGATTGTAACTTCATATTGATATGCAATTTTTGCAAAATCTATACCATACCTTAAAAACACCATCAATTTCAAATAAAGTCCCATAGAACCATACACTTTTATGAGTGATTTCTTCTCTCAAATGTATAATATCGACTCTCTTGTCTGTAATAGATCACATACATGTACTACAATGTGCTTAGCCTATTGGTACCTTCCAATCCGTCTCATCTTTTCATGATGAAATCAGTGGCTTCTCTCTGCTATTCTAGTAGGGTATTAAAAAGTATGGTTCAATGACTTCAAACTTTAATTATTGTTGGTCTTTCAATGTTCGTAGTTTTTGGACTATTTAACTATCGACACTCATTCAACTTAAAATATTATATGCATATGCAACCACTATGATTGTATTATGTTAAATTTGAATGTAACTACTAATAGATGTTCCCTTTTCTGCATGAAACCATCTAATCTCTTTATGAAATTTGCTTGCCAAAATTACCTTCCAATTATAAATAATGCCCATTTGTTATTGAAGATGAACCCGATGATGCAAACTAGATTATAAATTATAAATTATAACCTGGCTTGTGATGCAAACTAAATAGTAATATGGTCAAACTGGATGCAAACTACATATTGATTTGGTCAAATAGGACACGAACTGCAGTTGGTAAGAAATAAATGAATTCAGTAGAAATTATGACATCGTTGGAACATTAGACAAAAATGCCTCGTGTAGGCACCTGCCACATCCTAATCTTTAGTTAGGCTTAGCTCTACTATAGTATATACTATAAACCCAAAACTCCAAGGAACTAGTCAAACATGCCTTGTTGAAGGATTGTTAAGATAATTTATGGGATCTTCAAGAAGTCATTTTCCACATGATATTCATTCCACTTAGGTATCAAATAATTTGGCTTAGTGTTGTTTTTATTCAAACATTTTTTGTTCATTGAATGTAATTATCTGTCCTCTATCCATGTACATGGGTTAAAGAGAGAGACTTACATTTTCCTCTCCATGGTTATGCAGTTGCAGGAATGAAAATTTAAGCACATTAAGGTTTAAAAAATGAGCAAAAGGCATACAAAACAAAGCAGTTGTGAATGAAGAAATTGAGGATGATGTGAAAATTTTGCGTGAACAAATATGACAACTAAAGGTATTTAATGTTCATGATTATTTGGTCATTATACATGATATTTGATATGTTTGAGTTGTCAATATAGACTGTTTGATTTGCTCACAATAGGATAAACTTGTGAAGATGAATTCCAATGAAAATGGTAAGATTTCTAGCAGTGGTGGTGGATACTCTACAGGTTGATATCAAGGATGCCTTAATGGAACCCCTTAGAGAATACTTAAGGAAAGGCATGGACATTGCTAGCTCAAAAAAGACAATATGAGTCTAATCATGTTCCAGGTTATACCATTTGGAAATGGATTTGTATGCCCCACATATTTTATCTATCTTGCATCAAGTTTATGCCTACTAGAAATGGGATTTGATGAGTTAGCTTTCATGATCCACTTTGTTATAAGTGTGTTGCTTTGATTACAGGATTTTAAGAACGCATTGCAAGAAATCCGACCGTCTTTTTTCCAGAATGAATTTGGAGTCTATGTAGAGTGGAATCAACAAATTGACATCCTTTCAATGTAGTTGGTAGACTGAGAAATTCTATGAGTGGTTTTCAATAATATTCATGTAAGAACCATATTTCTAATTCTTCATGGAAACCCTCTTTTGTTACTTTTCTCGAGTCTAGAAATTTGAGAGAATAGCTGAAATTTCATAACTTAAGACTTTTTTTTGATGTAATATGTTTTAGTGACACTTGAAAGTGTTCCTAGATGTGGTCACCTCAAATGGATTTCAATTTTATTATTTTTTTCTTTATTTTCACTAAATTGCACTAACCAACTTTAAGTTTCCAGGATAAAGAGTTTATTGACAATGCAGTATCTCCTGCCAATCAACATTTGGAATGAGTTGTTATACTAAAAGAGGTGATGGGCCATATGCCTTCAATACAAAAAATTCCAGGCCTTTCCACAAGGAAGTATGCATAAGAATAAATGTGGTCTCTACCAATTATTTACAATCAAAAGAGATCAATTCTAACATATCTAAGTATAGTTTCTTGCAGGTTTTCTTATGTGTAATTGTATCATATTGGTTGCTATTCTGGTCGTCTTCTTTTTGTGTAATTGTATCTTATTGGAAAAGCTACATTTAGTCAAGGCCCATGATGTTATTCGAAAAGGATGTCCAACCATGGTATTCAATTTTGAATAGAAATCTTTTATTTGTTACTGTAAACATTGTTCTTTTATGAGCTAACTGTGCATTCTTTTTTAGTATTTTTGTATTTTTGTATTTTTGTATTGAGAATGAACAATTTTCATGCAACTCCTTCATGACAAAGTTTTGGTACTGTTAGTATAAGTGTATTTTGAAACATTATTTAATTCATAGATGTTTTGCAACATTCGTGAATTTAGTATTAACTGATACCTTGTCTTTTCACCTTTGTAGTGTTGAATTTCCCGACTATGGAAAATATCAAGTCTCAAATCATAGAGTCAGAAGATAGATTCTACATAGGAAGAGGAAAGGACTTAAGAAAACTGAGGACACATGTTGCGCAACAAGATGTGCGAGTTTGTAGTGGGGGTTGGTTAAGTGACAATAAGGGAATCATTGGATTTCTGTGGGCATTGCCAAGATTTCACTTAGTGGCCATTGCAAAATTTTGAAAAGTCATCGATGTAGATGATTTTCATGTAAAGTATGGAGGCCATTTTTTTCATGGACTACTATTAGTCCATTAATGGATATTTAGTTGAGAACTTATATATATTGTAATACTTAACATTTCATATAATACAATTTACATGGTTGAAATTATATGTTTGCACTTGATATTATTTAGTGTTGTAATTAACTAATGCGAATTTGCATGATTCACATGTGTATTCATATTTGATGAGCATGAATATTGTATGACATTCTTTTAATTTAGTCACAATATTGTATTCATTTGTATCCATTAATAATGAACACAAATAAAATGAATAAACGACTAAATTAGTCATTTATATTGATTAATAATGAAAGAAAATGATATAATATGAAACTACTAAATTATTCATTTATATAATTCTGAAACTACTAAATTATTCATTTATATAATTTTGAAACTAATAAATAGACATAAATGACTAGTACCACAAATGATAAATTTGTGACTAAAAAATGACTAAAATTCGCATATAAACGACTATTAGTAGCTAATTTCCACTATCTTATAGCTCAAATAACTTAGTCGTATTTATTTTAGTCATTAATAGTTTCCTTATTTAGTCGTACATTTGGTCATTGATTTAATCATTGATTTAGTCGTTGATTTAGTCGTTGATTTAGTCATTAATTGGTAAAATTAATGACTAAATCAATGACCAAATTTACAACTAAATAAGGCAACTATTAATGACTAAAATAAATATGACTAAGTTAGTCGAGATATAAGATAGTGCAAATTAGCTACTACTAGTCTCCGACTAAAAAATAGTCGTTTATATGCGATTTTTAGTCATTAATTTCTCATTTTGTAATAGTGACCTATATAAGATATCAATAACATATAAACATAAATAAGAACAGGAAGAGAACAAGGAAAATAATACACCAGATATACGTGGTTCACCCAATTGAGCTACGTCCATGGGAAGGTTGTCTTCTATTGTCTACGAAAATCTCCTTCAATCTTACAGGAGAGAAACTACAAATAACCCCAATACAATATAGCAGAGAGCTTGTGAGCACAATACAATGTGTTGTAATAGTATGATCAATTGTACAATGTATCATTGTAATAGTGACGTGACTCCCTTGACCCTATTATATACCAAGAGATGTGGAGGAATTACTTTCACATATTGCATGTGGGATAATATAATTATCCATAATAACATCTCTTTATATAACAATGGATATCAAGAGAATACTTTACCATAATGAATATGGGATATAATTTATTACTATATTACATAAAATTGTGGATAAATCCCGACATAATATAAAGACATTATTACCTTCCAAGGAATATAATATATTCCAACAATCCCCCTTAATAATGGATGGGAGAAAATACCTCACTAACACTAAGGAAGGAAGGAGTCATTACTGCTCCCCCTTGATGACAACTTCCCTCATCCCAAGCAAGGAACGAAGATGCATATATTTCGCTGCTATTAAGGATTTGGTGAAGATATCGATTGCCTACTGCTCAGTAGGAAAATACTCAAGAGAAAGAATACCATCTGTGACGAGACCTTGAATGTAATGATTATCAAGGTCTATATGCTTTGTCTTGGAGTGATATACCAGATTATAAGAAAGTTGAATTGCACCCTGATTATCACATTTCAATGCAATGGACGATTTCAGAACTAGACCAAGCTCAGTGAGAACATGCTGTAACATACATATTTGGATCAGATATACAACGCTTAAAACCATTATTCAAGAAATATGTATCAATTTTCCATACCAATCCCTAGGTGTTTGTTTGAGACCATATAAAGACTTGTGTAATTTGCATACAAAACTTGATGATTCAACATTAATAAAACCAGGAGGTTGTTGCATATAAATATCTTCATTAATATTACCATTTAAAAAAGTACTTTTAACATCCATTTGGTGTATTTCCCATTTATAATATGCATCAAGAGATAAGATGGTTCTTATTGTATTCATTTTAGCAACACGAGCAAAATTTTCATTATAATCAATACCTTCAAGTTGATTAAAACCTTTTGCAACTAATCTAGCTTTATATTTTTCAATCTATCCTTCTGTAGTAAACTTAGTTTTATAAATCCATTTACAAACAACTAAATTATTTTCTGAAGGAAGAGGAACAAGAGACCAAGTCTTGTTCTTCAAAAGAGAATCATACTCAGCAGACATAGCGTGTTCCCAATGATGTTTACCCTTAGCTTGAGCATAAGAAGTAGGATCCTCTGTGGCCAAAACTTTGGTCATAAGAGAAAAGTTAGATCTAGTTCTACGAGTATTAGAAGGGTTACCGATCTAACTACCTGTAGATTCAAGAGTTTTCTGGGCCCAAATAGGAAGGTTAGAAGGAACATAAGTCATTTCAGGAGCTTCAAGACATTCAGGTGGAACACTTGAAGAACAAGGTAAACTAATATCAACAACATGCACAATACTGGAAGGAGTAACAGATATGGGAGTAATAGGAGACAATGGAATATTCAGGGTAACATGAGGTTCTATAGACTCAGGTGGTGGAGAGACTTCAGTAAATTGAACATCTCTTTCGATTATGACACTATGATTAGAAGGATCAAAAAACCTGTAAGCCTTGGATTCCTCAACATAACCAATGAATATACACTTGTGAGACTCAGGTTCTAAATTTTTCCGTTTTTCATCAGGAATATGAGCCCAACATTCACAACCAAACACCTTAAAGTTACTAATATATGGTTTTCTACCATTTCATTATTCCTCAAGGGTAACATGCTTAACAAATTTTGTAGGAAATCTATTTAAAATAAAGTTAGAACAACTTATGGCTTCGACCCAAAATTTCTTGTGTAATTTTTTGAATAAAACATACATCTGGCCATTTTAACTAGCAACACCATTTTGTTGAGGTGTGTAAGGAACCGTCTTTTGATGTTGAATTCTATGTTTAGATAAAAAAAATTCAAATTATTTCTTAACAAATTCTCCCCCATTATTAGTTCTCAAAGTCTTAATTCTTTTACCAAAATCATTCTCAACCAAAGATTTAAATACTTGAAACTTAGAAAAAGTGTCACTTTTATTTTTCAAAAAATAAACCCATGATTTTCTACTAAAGTTATCAATAAAAGTAAGAAAATAGACTCCATGAGATATAGAAGGAACTTCAAGAGGACCACAAATCTCAAATTGCGGAGATTATTTAGCATCCCAAGATTTACCTTTATCAAACATTTCTCTATGATGTTTACCAAGTACACAACCTTCACAAACACCATTAGTAGACGAAATATTAGGCAAGCCATGTACCATTTTAGTTAACATTTGCATTTTACCATAATTCAAATATTGACCCAATATTTCATGCCATAATTTATTTAGTTCATCAGCATGAGAAACATATGAATAAAATGGTTGTATTTTAGTTGAATTAAAACCAACAAATTTATATAAACCAACAGTATGATCCACAAGACCATAATAAAATACTTTCAAATTATGATTGATATCTTTAAGAACATATATATCTAGACAAGCTTCAAATTTATATCCTTTTTGACATGCACTATAAATAGAAAGCAAGTTGATGGGCATGTGTTCAACATGAAAAACATCTTACAAATGACCATTAGCAACATTAACATTACCACAACCAATTACAGAAAGTTGTTTACCATCATCTATAGATACTTTCTGAGATGTGTGTTTATTATTGTCATAAGATGTAAATAAATAAGCATCACCAGTCATATGTTTAGAAGCACCGGAATCCATTATCCATTTCACATTAGAAGAAGAAATACTAGACGAAACAACATATGCACATAAAGCTACTTGTGATTAATTAGAACCTTTCTTTTTAGCCTTAGACATTAAACGTTTCGCTTTAAAGCAATTCTTTTCAGGATGGTTAGTTTTACCACAATGCTTACAAGGATCATGCACATTCTTCTTCTTACTATTTTCATGATGTGCATTAGAAGCATGAGCAAATTTATTAGTATGATTTGAAGTGTGTGAAATAAAACCTTTAGCATTATTAAAACTTTTATTAGGATTCTTTTTATGTGCCATAAGAGCCTTATTAGGTGAGACTTGTCTTGAAACAATCAAATTTTCTTGCTCATTTATCAACCCTTTACAAAAATCATCAAAAGTAGGTTTCGTGGTATTTTGAGACAATTCAAGAGACCTATTCCTAGTTTGGTCGAACATGTCAAAACAAGATGACAATTTTTGTTCTACAAGAATTATAAGAGCAGTGCCTGTCTTCTTGTAATATTTACCACAATTATTTAATTTTTCATTCAAAGTTTTAACTTCAGCAAGATATAATTCTACTCTTTCAAAGTTAGTAGGATCTAGCTCAAAAATATTCTTTTCAAGGTAATAAGCAGAAACATCATCAGATTTATCAAATAAAGAAGCAATAATTTTCCATACCTCAACCAAGCTGTCTTCTGCCTCTATACTTACCTGAATACTATCTGAAACCGTTTGAACAATGAGCCCTCTTGCTTGATCACATTTATCTTCCCATATAGCCACATCTTTAGCATCAACAGGTTTTTGGTGTTCACCATTAAAAATGCTCCATAGGTTCTTACTCCTGAGAACATCAATAATTTTCTTTTCCATGCAAGATAGTTAGGACCAACAAGTTCAGGAACAAAAGATACTTTTGAAGTCATAATGATAGAAATATTGACAAGAAAATTAAACCCAAATGCTAGAAATGACAAGAGAAAAAAGTGAATAATAGAAAACTAATACACTTTACCGTTTGGATCTGAAGAAACACAGTAAAAAAACATAAAATTTACTTACGACCCCTTAAAAATGGTGCCAAGAAAAGTCACTCGCGGGTCTGCCACAGTAAACTCGAGAATACTCGCGGGTATCTGAACATAAAGGTAGCATTTATATCTAATAGTCATGGGTTTCTGTACAGTGAAGTTGTGGTTATGCCGAAGCACTCACGAGTTTTGCACAGGAGGGTTGCGGGTATACTGAAGTAAGCATGAATTTACATTAGAGTAGGCGCGAGTATGATGTAGCACACGCGGGTATGTAGGCTGAAATTTGTGGGTCTGCAGTATACTCATGGGTTCACATTAAGGCAAATCGCGGTTACACACGTTGTCTGCAAAGAAAAAGTCACGAATGTCCATTTTTAGGACGAAAACATTGCCGATTAAGCCGCTAACGGAAATCTGCAAAAATTATACCAAAATTGGATGAAAAAAAAAGATCTGACAATCGGAATATAGATCTCCTTGAGGAGAATCCAAAAATCATATAGATCTACAGAAAAAACATCAAGAGACCCTTGAAAAAATTCTGCAAAAATCTATACAACAAAGGGTTATAAAAAAACTGCAGAATCATGCCCAGATCTAAAGAGAAGCCGAATGGCTACCAGATAGAAATCAAATCTACAAAAATAAACAATGCCCAAATGATAATAGTTATTGATTGAAAGCTATAGAAGGTGCAAGATCATAACAAGCAGCTCTGATACCATGTCAAAGTTATAGATCTAGCTAAACTAGCTTACCTATCTAAGCTATCAATAATATATCAACATAAATAAGAACAGAAAGATAACAAGGAAAAGAATACACCATATATATGTGGTTTACCCAATTGGGCTACGTCCACGGGAAAGTTGTCTTCTATTATCTACATAAATCTCCTTCAATCTTATAAGAGAGCAACTACAAATAACTCCAATACAATATAGCAGAGAGCTTTTGAGCACAATACAATGTGTTGTAATAGTATGATCAATTGTTCATTGTATCACTGTAATAATGATGTGACTCCCTTGAACCTATTATCTACCAAGAGATGTGGATGAATTACTCTCACATATTTCATGTGGGATAATATAATTCTCCATAATAACATCTCTTTATATAACAATGCATATCAAGAGAATACTTTACCATAACGAATATGGGATATAATGTATTACTCTTTTACATAAGATTGTGGATAAATTTCGACATAATACAAAGACATTATTACCTTCCAAGGACTATAATATATTCCAACAAGATTTAGCAAGGGTTAAATAACTTCCTCGAAATTTATGTTTGCAAATTAGAATATAAATAAATACTTGTGCCACTTCATTGCATCACATGCTAGTGACTGAAATCAAAGGTAAAAATATGAACATCACTTTGTCATAACATACATCAAACAAACATTCAAACTTAATTAGGCTCAAGGAAACCATGAGGGAAAATGCGTTAGATGTAAAGGTTTAGGGTCAGGAAGTAGACAATACGAAATGCAGACCTTAGTGATAACAATATGGTTTTGCACAACTTGAGCAACAACATTATCAAGTAGTGCTACTGCAACCCAAGGTATTCAACCATTGTCTTGTATGAATCCTTACCATGTGAATAGATGATCTAAAGTTGAACTGGGGGATACCATTTGCTTATTGGTCATTGATGTATACCGTTAAAAACTGTGAAATAACCTACCAATGATGATAGTGGGAATTACAATACTTAGTCCATTATAGCTAGTGTGAATAGATGAGATGTCGTCGATCACTTGTAAAATCTATCAATCAAGGTACATTGATGTATTCCCACTGCCAAGGGCGAGCGGAATTTCCACTGATGACTGTGATCCCCGAGGTACTAAAAAGCTCTCTAAATCCCTCTCTAAGGGAAAAGTGAGTTGATATTGATGGGAAGAGATCTGTTATAAGAGAGGCATTAGGGTATCCCACATCAACCAATGATCACATACCATAAACTAACTTGTTTTGCAAGGTCCTAGATAATTTTTTTGCAAGAACACCACGAAGTACATATTTTGCATGCACCATATGAGAATATCACATGAAAAATACCCTCTGAGCAACAACCAATAATTAAACTTGTTAAAAAAGTTGAGGAATTCCACCTATGATGAAAATGGAATCTAAGGTATGGCAAAAATCCCAACATGTGAATAGAGGTATTACAGTGAAACAGGAAACCACTTAGTTAATGAACAATGATGAGATGTCATCTACCAAGTGCAAGATAACCTACCAATGATAAAATTAGGCCTAGGGTGCCAATGGATCTAGGTCAGTCTCTTAGAGAAATATGTTGTAGTTGATGAGGATCAACCCGCTAATCAGAAGTCAATGGGGACCCTCCACACTGTCACGAGTAAAACTTTAATTACGATGATGACATTGAGAACAATTTCAGGGAAGGCTGACATTGATAGTTAGAGAAACTAAGGAATGTCCAACATAGGATTAAGAAAACCCTTGAATAGTAGCATGACAAAATGGTGGCCTGAGAAATATTTGGTGCAAAGAGAACAATGTTCTAAATATGCAACGCAAGAGACATTAAAAAATTATGCATAGTGATTGGAAGAGTAACCAACTGGAGGTAGTACAAAATAAAAAATCATGATTTGAATTCCTAAATAATACTAAAACCCAACTTGTTGAGAGGAGTTGACATAATGGAGACAGTTTCCACATCAAGAAATGGTATCTAACATATCCCCCCCTTTTTTAATAAATATTTTGTTTTTGTTTTTTTCTTATTAATAAAGCCTGAAAAGTAATAAAATAATGCCATAATACCGTGGAATAAATTAGTGTTGGAAGGAATAGAACTATATTCCAGTTGCATGGAATATACCTATGTAAAAAAAATTGCAAAAAATGTGTTGGGAAAGAGGTGAACATTCATTAGGATGTTTCTTAAAAAATTATAGTCCAAAATGCAAATGAAACATATGCAAGTGATGAGTAACATAGTGAATGCAATAGTAGTGTGAAATCTACAATGAACCATCACGCATATGTGTGCAAGTAGCAACAATAAAATACGAATTTATAATGAAAAAAAAATGGGATCCTTATAAGGAATGGATAGAAATATAAGATATGGTCATGAATGAGACTTATTTTTAAAGCCATGGTAAAACTAAAAAGGCTCCTAATCCCATGAGAAAAAATTAGCATGGGAACCAAAATGGAAAGAGGGATTTAACTACAATGTCCCATGTTAGGTAGGATCTTCTACCAGACTCGTGCAAAATAAATATAGAGAACGCCACACACTAAAATCCAACAATTCGACCCTATGGAAAATTCAGGCGAAAAAATGTTTAAATGTATTATATAGGAGGGAAAACCCAAACCTATATGCAATATTCCAACTATACATGATCGAATTAGACAATATGCAAAGCATGATCCCTAAGTAACGAATAATCCAACTTAAAATCATGTATCCAAGAAACAACAATTTCATGATCATATCTAAAAAATCTAAAAAGAAAGATCTGACACGAGTTACTTTGATAGGGCTATATTCAAATTCAATGTCATCTTTCTATGGCAGAGTCTACCAACGAAGACTCACGAATGATACAGATTGAGGACCTACGATCAATAAAATCAAACTCATGAGAAAGATAAAATATGAAATCAAGAAATATATTTTATAAGAACAAACTCCTCATGTAGCAGTCTAAAGACATGTTAAAAGAATTAGAATCACCAGGAACACCAACTTGCATCTCAATGTTAGAGTCCAAAGACTAAAAAAATACACTATTTGAGGATCCACAAATAATGACATTAGATTAAATGGAAAATTGGAGCTATATTTGACTACAACTTGGTCCAATATTGGGATACAATCTTTGGAAAGCTCTAGGAAAGATTCATTTGAGGGAAGGATTCCACCCTAGAGAGACCATATGTGGGAACATTCACTTGGAACAACAATGGGGAGGAAAAGCACCAATTCTCCCATTCGATAAATCACATGGTCAACTACCAAATCCAAGTCCCAAGAAGATGAACATGAAATCAGAAGATCCCACTTAGCATAAATTGGATATAGGTGATATGAAGACACATAATTCAACCATGGTAGTGTAGTGTCTAACGAAACACTAGAAACATACAAAGGGGATTCTTGGTTTAAAGTTGGGCAAAGAGGAGTATCAATAAATGTGATATGATCAATAGTGACAATGCTTCCATTGTGAGGGAAATGAATCACACAAAATAACGTAGAATCTACAACACTCATATCATATACATAATCACACCCACGTATAATTTGAATTCTAATAGCCCCTCCATAACAATAAGATGAACTAAGACAATATTTGCACCTAATGTAATAGGAATTTTAGGAAGAAAACCCAAAGGTTCACTAGGTCTTCTATAAAAGACTAGCAGTGGATTGGAAACTGACACAAGGTTGGGAGAAACCAAATCCTCCCAATCATATACGGATAAAATACTAATAGAGGCTTCTTCATCTACAATAAATTGAAAAATCGTGTAATGTCTAACTTGAACCATTATTTGGAAGGGGGAAGAAGAAGGAAGGATAGGATCAACCACACTATCCCAATCAAACGAAGCAATCCTAGAGCTTAGAGGGGGCTCACTCAAAGTGAATAGAGTTCCCCCTTGACCGATAGGTTCTAAAATTGTAGTAAATAAGTTTCAAGTGGTAGTCAAATCACTTTCCAAAGGAAGAGTTAGATTGATTGAAGATTGCATCGGTTTTACCACTTCAATCTTGTCACATTTTGAATGAAGAGTGGGGTCAACCGAATATTGTATTAGGTCGACCAATTTATGAAATATAGGTTGAATTGGCTATTGGGAAAGCATGGGTTTCTCAGGACTAGAATATCCTTCAGTTAGGGACCACACTCTTCACACCTCTAGATTAGAAGGGAACATGTGAGGAAGGTGATCTCCCTTATAAATATTACAATGGAAATTAGGATTGCATCCTATTCGTGTAGGTTTATAAATAGTATTAATACCTCCATCATGAATTTATTTAGTTGGTTATTTGTACCTAGTATGAATTACATTGGCTGGTTGCTTGCTTCAAGCATGATTTGCAACGGTTGGTTGCATGTCTTCAGAATGAATTGTAGTGATTGGTGACTTGTATTGAATATGAATCATAGTTACTGGTGGATTTCCCTAACATAACTTGCATTAATTGGGGAATTCCCCTAGCATGACTTGCATTGGTTGGTGGATTTCCCCCTTTTTTCACATGTTCTTATTATTCTCCCTCTTTTTATTCATTTTGGACTTTTGGTTACTAGGATCTAGACTTTCACCAGATGAGGTAAAAGGAGGAGGGAAATATTTTGCTATTCTTAACATATTGTGCCTGGTTAAGAAGCCTCAGGAGCATTTGATACATTCAGAGTGGTAAACAGTCAAACTAATAGCCTCACAATGAATCCAATAAAATTCAAGGTGGGCATCAAGGGAGAAACACCATTTCCAAAGAAGGAAAAGTACAAGGATTCCCTTGCACATGGGTCCCTTGGTTGGTCTCAGGAAATTTAGACATAACCTCCAATTTGAAAAGAAAACCTCTAAGGGATTCTAAGGGGTTAAAAAATTACAATCAACACACTCTTATAGAATAATCTATAATATGTAACCAAGAAAAATTAATCTCCTGAAGACAATCCTAGGATGGTTAACTCCCCGTGGAAAAATCAATGAATATTTGAAAAAATTCTCTTTCAAATGTTATCACTTAAAATTTGCACACATGCGACATTTTGACGATTATTATGAGATACATCATTAACATATAATATGAATCTCATAAGACTTGTTCGTCATCAAAATCAACATGTGAAACAAAGCAATGAATTAATAATTCACACTTTGGGCCAACCACGTGGGTTTGTCAAAGAGAACTCATTTGATATTGCACAAAAAATACCTCAAACCCAAGTGGATGTATCGATGCATGGATCATTAAATTTTATGGTGCATTCAAATATTTGGAACCACATTTTGGCTCAAAGGAATTTTAATTGGCATTGTTCACATACTTGGGCATTAAATAACCCCATACTTGTACCTTGAAGCCACTTCATGAGAGGGAGCATTCACATGAAGAACTAGTTGTTTGTGGACCTCCATTCAACCGATAAAAGGAAGCCATGAGCATGCATTTCTTAAGGGTAAATCAAGATCAAAGTTATGTTGCAAGAATTAGTTTGAGAGAATCATATTTCATCCTTACTCTCACCATCAATTAGATTTCCAAGCTCATTTAGATTCTTCCTGAAGAAGAAAGGCTTTTTCCTTCAACATTCCAAGTTAGTTAACAAGCAATTTGAGAGAGAACAAAGAACACTCCCAAGGAAGTGTTGGCTACTATTTACAAGAAACATTCTACTAGGTGACACCATTGTATTCAATCTTCTCCATTTAACATAAAAATTTGGTAGAATCTCATCTCCTTGTTGTGTTTTTATGTCATTAATGTAAGTTTTATCTTCCAATTAGTTATTATATTTTTGTTATTTCTTTAATAGCTTGAACATTGTTTGTTGGAATTAATAACCACCTACTTAACTTGTTTCCTTGCATGTAGGTTGGAAGGGAAGGAAAATTTTCCCACATTGGGCCATTTTTCTCAGAATTGGGTTGGCGACTCCACTTTTTATTTATTTATTTATTTTTCACATCTCTAGGTTGTGTTTTTGTTTATTAACTAATTTGGGGATCTTGTAGGATCATAACCTTTCTCTTTGCACCCTTAATTAGTGAATTTTGTAGGATGAACTACAAGCTTTCATAATTTTCTAGATGCATGAACCCCATTGTCTTTTTTTTGTGAGAAACAATGCAGATTTTTCTTCAACAATCGCACTTCTATGCAACTTTTCTGATTCACACCCACACAAATATCCTACATAGGAAATTGGAATTGTAACCTCTACATCGCATTGTCATGTAGGATAAGAGTGAAATTCCTCGCACTATTGCTTTTAACTCTCGAGCTGCACTACAATGTGACTACGAGACCAAAAACTCGTGCGTCTAATCCAATTTATGGTTTTTCAACTTGCTTTGATTTACAATTGCAATACACATGGTTGTTCACATTGCTTGAAAAATTAAAATCAACCACAAATTACTTTTACTTTCTTAAGAATTCAAATCGCTTAGTTTAAATAGGGGGCAAAGTCATATTTTCCAGCTTTATTTTTTCCTAGGGATTGAGCTTGGAGGTCCCCAACAACCTCTTAGCTTGCAGTAGAGTAGATGATCAGAAATATTCATTTCTTTTTAAAAGTTCCAAATAATTGTTAGTCTAGGCATTTGAATTAACTTTGAATAGTGTACACTCTAAGCTGCTTCCATATTTATTTCTTTTAAACAATTTTAGATCAAATCCACTCTTCACACAACGATGGACCTAACAAATTTTGAATCATAGTATGCTCTTTACCTTGCACCCATAAAGCGATATTGGAAATGAGAAAAGACAAAAAAAGTGAAATAACCTCTCTTTTGACTTTTCTTGTGTTTAGTTTTCTTTTGAAAACAAGTTACAATTTAAATAAATCATTAAAGAGGAGTAAATGAACCACATATATTCATATATCCTTGCTTTATTTTCTTATAAGTTATTTGCAAATATTTTTACTTCAAGCATTTTCAATCAAACTTGTGTTTTTTCACTTCAAGAACACACTGAGGGATCTAAAGACTCTTCTCATTCAATTATGCTCTTCATATTTCACTCATAAAAGAGATCTTGATGAATCGGAAACATTCATAGGTTTGAAATAATTCCCTTACCACACCTAAATCAAATTTCACCATTTAAAATCAACCCATGAATCAAACCAATATAAATTCCTCTACCAAGGGGTCACAAAACAATTTATAGTTTAATTTAGGATTGCTGGGATATGCATGCAAACAACGCTCCTCAATATTTTTCATTTGAAACACTAGTGGTTGTTGACTTTTAGGGATCTTTTAAAATCCTGCTATAGAAAGTGTGATCGAATGCATATAAGAAGGTGTGGTTCCCAATGATGCTAAATCCAAATTGAGTTTGTTTTTTCTCACCACTTTGATCCACCTACATATTTGTGGAGGCGAAACTTGACCATTCAAGGCCGAACCTCTTATGCACACTTGATGCAAGTATCTTAATGGCCAAAAAACGATATTTTCACCAGGTGGCATTTATGGTATGCATTCTCATCTGAATAAGATTTTGTTGGTTATTGGAAATTTTTCCAGTCCTTCTAGAACATATCCCCAATACCCCTCATTATAACTAATTTATTCATACCTTCACTATCCATCTTTAGTGGTTTCATAACCATCCGACAAAAGAGATATTGAAAGGCACAATTACACTTTGAGAGGAAGGATGATAAGTTGGGTATGATCACATCATTAATTCTCTAAATTACAAATAACCCTACATAATTAAGAACACAGACTTTAAAACCCACATTTATGCTCCGTTGATAGATACCCTTGCACCATTTTTGCATTGGTTCTATGTTCCATCATATTGTTGTATTTATCGATTTTATTTAGTTACTATTGCACTTCTTCCCTCACACCTAGCATCATAGTAGAAATACCACCTTCTTGACATTATTTGAGGCTTCAAATCCTTTCTCCCATCAACGGAAGAGTTATTGTTACACCCCCCCATCCTCAATGCAGGAGGTCACCACTTAACCCACACACACATATGAGAATGATTAGATTGGTTGTGATTGGACATACCTTTCTCAACACTCCACCTCACATACCAGTTGTGAGCCCTCTCGCTTCAAGCGTAGGAATTCCCTCCACATGATGGTGGGGCCCATTCAAACCGATTTACCATTCATGGATAGTTTAAATATCCTCATTTTTCTAAGCTCATTAACAACTGTATCCAAAATGATCCAGTAGGGCCTAGCATGCTAGTTAATTTACCCTTAAACACTCCAAAGTTTTAAGGAAAACATAGGGTTGACCCATCCAATCATGTGATGTCATTTCACCTGTGGTGCTCATCCAATGACATAGTTGAAGACATTGTTCACCTTAGTATCTTTTAGAGGACTCTCACAGGAACACCAATAATTGTTATGTCAATCTTCTAGTAGGAATGCATGGCCCACCTTTGAGTACATAGCGATTGTTTTCCTGACCTATTTTCAGCTCTCGTTTCACCATGACCTTGGATTGGATATTCTTTCAAAATTTTGGTAGAACACATCTATGCACATTTTCGTCCACATTCATGAATGGAATTGGTGGTACATGATGTGTAAAATCAAAATCCAACCCGAATTAATATTGAATTGGTTCCTTAAGTCTCTCCTACCAATGATCGCCAAATGTAGAAACTACCATGCCACAAATTGAATATGATGCCATCATCAAGGCCCAAGACTTCAATTTAATATATGCACAATTAGGGTATCTATATACAATCATACTTGATTCCCCTCGTCATTGGTCACTTGATCAAACCACCCTAGGCATGTCACACACTACCAATGGGATCGTTGGGGTGGTTTATTTATGGAACACCCCTGCCCCATATGGGTCTTTTATGACCAACTTACTACAAGGTGGTCCTCCTCTATCCTTGACTGTCAATATTTTTCAAAGTGGAACCCATATACCTTTTGGACCAATAACGTATGGACCATACCATCCGAATTTTACCAACATGGGGGCACAACTAGTTTCTTTGCATCCCCAACCTACAGTGCATTAGGAACCTACATCGAATTCATATGAGAAAACTATTCCTTATGGATCCATTCCCATGCAAAACCCATACTTTTCATTTCCTAGACTTGCTGGTTATCACCCTGCAACCCATGTTGGGGTAAATTTTGTTCAACCTTCCCCCGCTCAAAAAGTTCAACAAATTGAACAATTGAATGGAAATTCCCCCCTTAATCCACCAATTCAAGGGAAGAAGAAAGGAAAAAACAAACAACAAAATTAGACCCAAGGGCAGGGGGTAATCCCCCTGAACATCCTAATTGTAATCTTGGAAACCAAAACCAAAACACTAGTATTAACAAGTCACTAGCATAAGGAAGGAACACAAATATACATACTAAATTTTCTTGTGCTATGTGTGGTGAATACGACCATTTCACTCATAATTACTCATTGATCCTAGAATGTCAATGGATGTTGGAGGCCCATAAGAAAACCAACACAAAAACTCTCCAAAGGAACAATGCCACACCCCATCAACAAGCTATGTTGCAACACCGCTTCACCAATCAAGGAGTTGTTTCTCACTAGCTAGAGGCTTGGGCACCAACTACCCCCCCCAACAATAGAGGGTTCCTACCAAAATATTTACATGGATTCCATGAAAATTCATATTGAAACATGCAATTGAGCGTATGACACCACATAAAACCTGTCCACACAATGGGAGGATTCCCAAGCTTCCACTAGTGGATCCAGCAAACTCCACCTCCTACTAGTGACCATATCCCTAGTATACCAAAGCGACCTCTATTACGTACCGCTCACAATCCTCATATGAGAGTGTCACATAATTAAAACATTGTAGATGATTCATTTTAGTTCCTTGCCACCATGTCCACTCTTAAGGTTATCTAAGAGCTATCGGGTGCCATTGAGGTACACAGACTATTAGAAAGGTGAAGAGTTACATATATTTATATTTCATTCATTAAGAGCCAAGATTGCTAGTGAAAGTCGGGCTATAGGTTGTCAATAAATTAAGAGGGACAAGCTTCATAAACTAAAGTAGAGCTCTATATTTGGGTTTACTAGAACTAAAGGTTTTGTTGTTTAAATGTCCAATTCAGATTTCATTCTTCAATTAATAAGGGCTAGGAAGTCTATGTTTGGTTGTAGAATATGTAATTCTATTACTTGATTATTAATATCTAAGGGTTCCTTGTTCTAGATTGAAGAAGGAAATATTTGTTATATAACCATTTTGACAACCAATCTCTACAGTTGAGATTATTATTTGTGAACGAAACTTGTTTTATTGTTTAATCATAGTCGAGGTTTTAGCACTGAGGCCTTGTTGAATAATATTGGTGGAAGATACATCTGTCTCCTTCACCCTAGTGGATATCCTACCCAACAAGGGGGTGGCCTATAAACTGAAAGAGTATAGGCTGGATAGAGCGCTTACGGTTGGGTGGAAAGTTGCAATTGCGCATTCAGTCGCTGACTACTATTCAAGCTAATTATTTTATCTATGTTATGTTAATGTTAATCATTATTTGAATTTTCTTAATCTTTATGAAATGTAGAACCATTATCTATTCATTGTGATAATAGTACTCATTCACTGATGGCTAAATTAATGATGTACATGTGATGACTATGTTGCAAAAGTTAGATAATATATATTTAATTTGGTGTGATATTTATATTTAATTTGAATAATGATTAAGGCACACTTGTAGGAATTCCTCAGATTGCTAAGTTTTACATTTAAGAACTTAAGAATTGCATGATGGCATATAATAAATGGTTAATGAAAAAAGTAAACAATTATAAGGTTAGAAGTTATACTAAAAATGATTTGATTACCCCTCTGCATTCTTTATGAACATAGCTAGACAATTGAATTTAAGATGTAATTCCATGTTGGGATTGTGGAGAATCATGTTGTTATAACTCTATATTTTATGATGGGCTAATTGTGATCAATAATGTGTACACCATTGTGAAATTCCACAGGTGGATATCACTTTAGCTTGAACAAACCTCACAATTTCACTCAAGAATTGTAGAGACGAAGAGATAGAAGATGATCAAAATTCACACATGAAATTCAAAGAATGTGGTAAACTGTTGTTGTTACATTCATCAACTGTAAGTTGGAAAAAGTTGACAATACAATAATATGAATTCGATATCATCCAAGGTGATTCAAATGCTCCTCAAGGAATGGCTTGTACTGCATTGGAACCATCACACAAACAGTGGTAGTGGCCAACGATAGTCAAAGATCAATCAATGTGAGTCTAACTGCGTCTAACTGATGCTTGTGAGAACAAATATAGGGAATGAGAATCCAAGGAGGGTGTATTCTATCTATTAGTGGTAAAGTAGATCTACTATAGTCTCTGTAGTAGTCAATCTAAGAGCTACAGTTAGTTAACTGAGTAATCAGTCCTCAAAACAAGAAACTGATCCCCAAATCATGGAACTGATTGATAGATATCCTAAATCAGTGGAAGAGGGCGCAGTTGTACTCCAGTGATAGAAATAAGGGTGCATCAGTGGCTAGGAGGGCTAATACTGAGTAGAAACAGGCTCCAGGGGGCCCAAAATAAGGACTAGGTGCTGGGTGACTACCATACTGATGACTGGATGCATGCAATGCATGAAAATACAAATGATGATGGTGAGAATATTCCAACAACCATAATGTTATAGATGATTGGATTTTATGTACTTGGTTACATTTATAAAAGGATGAAGTTTACGATCAAGAATTAGTGATCGCCTCGTAAATACATACATATGGTGAAGGTAGATTAATGTTATATGGATGTGAATAAACTCCATATGATTGGATAGACACTTAGAATATTCAAACCTATCATAAATAATTAATAACTTCATGTTACAGTTAACTAACTTATTAATCAAACATGATTTGTAAAAGATATGATTTAATATCTTACCTAAGATGCATGCAAAATGTTAGAATGACGGGCTATGAGAATAGGTCCTTCACATATGTTCTATATAGTTAAATATCTATGAATGAATTTGTTATTGCATGGCAAATGTAAATAACTTATTGATGAGTTAACACATTAACTCTTTTACGTGTGCATTGTTATGTTTTATTATAAAATAAAGGAAAACGTTTTATACCTCGCACTCTAATTGGTTAATAAAGGTATTGGGTATGTTACAAAGTGATATTAAAGAAGAATTACAATAGTAGGACCTAATGGACCTATGTGCTTGTTGATGAGTTTTATTTGAAACAAGTGTTGACTAATTAGGAGCATATTTGCTTGCACAATTGTTTACCTTGTTAATATGCATGTTTACTAAAAAGTATGTTTTACACATAAAGTTCCATAACCGAATATGAAACTTTGTAGGACGAGAAATGGGGTGAGAATGAAACTTTGTAGGACGAGAAATGGGGTGAGAATGAGGTTCCACACGTGGAAGGTGATTTTTCATAAATCTTGAATTTGTATCTTTACATACTTTTTTGTTATTGCATAGTTATGTCTTATTATGCTTTTAATATATGGCAAAGTATTGTTTTCTTACAGGATAGAAATTTATTAAGGTCCAAACTTACATACATGCCTTTATACTCATGATTATAATATAAGAAAGAACAATATACTCATGATTATAATATAAGAAAGAACAATTTAAGGTGGTGGTTTAGCATGTCATTGTAGAATACCTTATTTGCCACAACGACTATAATTTAAATGCTATGATTGATGGAAGTATGTAAAATGGTATACATATTACGGATATGGTTGAGAAGGGATACTGATGATTGGTTTGAATGCATAGTTGCATGGGCTATATAACCGATTGTTTAAAATGCATATAGAATAAGATGAATGATTAGTGCATACGAGTGTGTATGATTGCTTCGTCCTTATTTATTGAATGCATAAGAACTAAATCTATTTAATATAATAAATTGTATATAAATGGTATGTCATCATGCATAATTAAAGGATGTGTGGTTATTGTAAAGACATGTTAATTAAAACAAAGAAATAACCAAATAATGTCGAGTGTGATGGGAAGTGTACGCACATGTAAGCGTCATAAGACATATGTGCATACTTGACATGTTTTATTACGTCAAGATTTTACATACTGATACATTTTTTTTAACTACAAATCATTTGTTCAAGTGATTATAATGCCAATAACTCTTTGCAAGTAGTGTATGCATTATGCAGGTGTACGTGAGTACAATAAACATTATCAAAAGGAAGTGAAGATAATAAAGAACGATGGTAATATTCCTTAGTGGAATGTGCTAACTTCTTTGCCACGACGAGCTAAGTTTTTTTAAAAATTTGGTAACTATATTGTTACTAATTTTTTTTGATCATGACATAAAACTATCAGTAAGTGCATTGCATTTAGAAAAAGGTAACAAATGATTTGTCTATGTTAAGTATATGTTTTATAAGAGAATAATAGGGAGTGAACCGTAGATTTGAAAAAGTATTGAAATGCAAGTGGTGTCAAAAAAGGTTGCATGTATGAAAAAATTGATATCTTGTAAGTTATTTCATGTTTAGAAATTATGATTGTCTTTGAAAGAAGTAATTACAACATTACTGAATTTTTTTAGGTTATGTATAGATGTATTGTGTAAATGGCATGTCTATGATAACCTATGTTCCTGAAAATATGGTAGGACTAAATTGAGAAAATTGATTTTTATTTTATTTTTTATTTTCACACATTTTGCAAGATGCTAGTTGTGCCGAAATGCATATGTATGAAATGTAATTCTTAGAATGTTGAAATTATGAAATGTATTTTAAAGCCTGAGATTGAATAATCCAGGAATGATGCACACAATATTAACATAGTTGGGCATGTGAGTCCATGATTTCCTGTAATGACAAGATGGCCAAATTGATGGATGACTAGAAATCATAGCATGTAAATTGATTTCTTTAAAAAAAGAAAAGAAGAAAAAAAAACATCGATTATATGTTATTGTGGCTGACAATGTTGAAGCAATTATAGGTAAAAGGGACCAGTTTATGGAAGTTTCAATAAGACCATGAATTAAGACAGATCTTGTACCTATGAATCCTACAAAGGTGAAGAATGAACTTAATATAATACAAAACTCTCTCACCTACTAATACAAGCATGAGGGGGATGGAGGCACCTTGTTTAACAAACGTATCTAACATACCAATGTATCTAAGATAACATTGCTAACGAATGAACCCAACAAATAACAAACGAATCTAATAAACAAATCTAAAAGCAGACGAGGTGTGGTGGGAGGAAAAGTCCTAAGGTCATAGACAGGTCAAGCCAAATTCCTATTGAGCACTTAGTGGCCATGTAGCCGAAAATGTGGAATGTGTGGTGTGGTTTATATTTTATATAGTATCAGAGATGAGTAAAGTGATCCCATTGACGAGTTTGCAGTAAAAGTTAAAAATGTCGAACATAAAAATAATACTTTCCCTTAATGTTCTCATAGACAAAGGTTGAAATACTTGTTGTGAAACTTTCTATGAGGTGGATTGTACGAGAATTGGTAGTTCTTTCAAGAGGAGACTCTCATATGTTAAATGTTGTAAAGAATTCCAAGAGAAGTATGAATACCATGAGGATGCTTGTACGAGAACTGGTATTTCCTTCAAGAGGTGACCCTTATATGTTAAGTGTGGTAAATATTTTCAAGAGAAATATCTATACCATGATGAGGCTTGTATGAGAACTGGTGGTTATTTCAAGAGGTGACCCTCTTGTGTGTGTTAAACATGATAGAACTCCCGGGAGAAGTTGAGGATTCCTATGTGAACATTCTAAAATTACTTTGGAACAAGTACTTCCATACAGTAGGTATGGGTTTGAATATTGTTTACTGACATTTTATGTGTTGTAAAAATGAATATGAGGGTATTCTGGGTTTGAGTATGATTTATGCTTATGGTATGCACTTAATTTATGATGTTTGCAAGTATTGCAGGTACAAATAAAATGATATGGATACAATTATAGGCTATAATTCCTTGGGGATTCCCACCCATAAATGAATATTGTGTTATATACAAACTAATTTATTAGTATGGCATGATAAAGCCTTATGAGTAAAGCTTCCTTTAAGGAGTTTCTATTAGAAGACACAAACAAAAGAATGAAAGTAAAATCATTCAAGGAAAACTATTACTCATATTTATATTTCCTTCCTCTTTTGATCTTAAGTAACCACATGCATAAATACATATTCTAATTTTGTGGTTATGGAAAAAGAACTTTGCCTTTGTTTGTTGTATAGAACATGTGTGATTGGATGTAAAGAATCTTAAAGATATTTAAAAAAGATATTGGACATGTGGATGTCTTGGAAATATAGATTTTTTAGGGGCGAAATTTCGCCAATTGGCTATTTTTTGGGAATTTTTTCAATAAATAAATTCGCTATTTGGTCATTTTAGTCTCTAATATCGCCTATATTTACATAAAATATGTTTTTTTTATCATAATATTTGACCAAATTTACAATTTTCAGTAGTAAATTGTATGTTTCATATTTAATATTCGCATACCTATCTATATATATGTTTTTTTCAATCCAAAAGAATCACCTAGAATACTACACTTAAGTATACTATTAGATTCCTGAAAAAATAACCCACAAGTTGGAAATCCTAGCAAGGGAAACAGAAAAATTTATTAGTGGAACTATTGTTGTGTGCAAGTAGCATAAAGTGTGGTAGAAAATTATCCCTACGCTTAGGTAGAAATTCTATTGCATATAAAATGGTTTCCTAATCCAAGACATAGGTCACCAAATGAACACTAACATCCTCCTAGATCTAACTTTCATGCATACAACAAGACAATAAGAGAGGAGGGTAAGAAAGGATAGATAAACTACCTCTTTCCTGATGGTTTTCCTCATTGCTGCAACCTTTGTACTCGATGCTCGAAGTTCTAAAGCATAAAAGAATCCTACAAAGACAACACAAGCGTTCCTTCCTTCCACAAAGTATTGTTAAGAAAAAAAATATCTATCTACTTTGAATGCAACAAAGTAAAACATACATGCTATTTAACACAAGTATGGGATAGATAGGCCAAGTTTATATTAAATGAAAAGCCATAAAGAAGTACATATAAGCATATATTTGACTTATTAGCAACATCTCCTCCAAGCTCTCCTTTCATACCCCTTGAGAATTAGGATAGCATAAGGATATCATCTACAAGCTTTCTTTTCATGTTTGAAATCCAAAGAGTGAGATTAATTTATAGGATTTTGGAGCCAAAACTACTTGGAGAAAGGATTGGATCAAGATAAGATGCTTTGGATTAAGGGAGATTGAACTTGCTTGGAATGGAAAAGGGAGTGATACTGGAAGGATAGACCCATCCACTCAAGATCTTATCCAGACTCATTCCTAGATTCATGCGTAAGTAGTTGGACCAAAATTATCACTCCCCTAGTGAAGGGCACAGGGAGATAAAGTGGGAAATTATCGCTTCCCTAACACTAGAATTTGGATTTTATTCCTCCCTGCACAAGGGGAAGGGAGCAATAATTATTAACCAAATATCATTCTATGGTTTAGGAAGGTGGGTTTAAACCCCCAAATGATAGGATTCCCTCCCAAACATGGATATGGAGTGGAATAACCATATGATGATGGGTCCTAACATACCTAAGGAGCATGTCAATCATACTTCTCATGGTGATGAAGCATGAAGACCATGAATGGCACATGAGGGTGAAATTTTGAGGTGTAACAGGTTCCCCCTAAAGTGTGAGGTCAAAAGGGATCTGGTGGCCGAAACACTTTATCAAGATATAGGTACAAATGGAGCTGGAAAAGGAGATCCATATGGACGCTGCAAGCCAAGATAAAATAGTATATCAATATCATCCTCGAGGTAGGAATACCCATACTTGGAATAAACTAACTCAAAGAATGGCCACCAACTAATACATCGTGGATCCATGGAAGTACTGATCAGAATATGGCCACCAAGGATACAATGTGGATCCATATCTACATGAAAAGACCAAGTCATAGCCACAAAAGAGTACATAGTGGATCTAGGACACAACCAAAACATAGCCACAGACCAATACAAAGTGTATCTATGTGACAGTATACATATCAGTAAGACTACCAACATGATGTCCATACTAGAATCCTCTCAAATACTCTCCATCGCAACCTAGGTATAAAGAGATAGACACATAGGGAATCCCCAGGGTCTTCAACCCGATCCCAAAATGATACAATTCTAGCCATGTGAATAATGTACTGAATTCGAACATTGTAGAAACCACTTGATTATCGGTCATTGATGTAGATATTAACAAGTGTGAGGGAAATATTCAATGATGACATTGAATCCCAAGGTATCCTAGTACATTCCAATGAATGTGAATAAATGAGTTGGAGTTGAACACTCATGGAATCATTCGATAAGAGGATAATGATGTAAACCTACTATTGAAAGTGAGGAAACCTGACACTGAGGCATGCATATTCCAAGATACTAATTGGTTTCTAAGTCTAACTCCTGGATGATGTGTTGAAGTTGACAGGAATAGACTTGTCGAAGGTGGGCCATGATGTATCCCACATAATTGAAATGAAATAGACATAGGAAAGTGATATAAAGTGGTAGATTAAAATAGCTCCAACTGACACAAGGGTGAAAATCAACGATACTGAAAAATGGTTGACTCTGGATAATAATTCCCTTGAACATAGTGAGGCACTAAAAATGCATTGGAAGCGTTGACTCGACGAGGTAGGGACCAGAACATAATGTGACAATAACTAAGGCATTATTCAGATAAACCAAATGAGTAAGATGAATCATGGAATTGGTACAACCCAGAGGAAAGAAAATTACCCAACTGTAAGACAAGATGCAAACATGCGCCATGTTCAAGGGGTCGGCCCTGAAATATATATCATATTATGGATGTATCTAGATAGACAAGTCGGCCCCATAGTGTACCTGGGAAAACAGGTTAAGTATAAATAGAGATCGGGAGATCTCTATTTGGATCATTCGAAAAGTCATACTTCTCTCACTCAGAAAGTGGCGCACTAGTGAGGAGGAGGATCATCTGCTACTAGGATACTATCTCAGTGTATTTTGGTTGTACTTTGGTTGAGCCCTTGCTCTCTCTATCTCTGAGGAATTTGTGGGGTTTTTCACCTTAGGGTTTTCCCCACGGAAACTCTGTGTCTCTTGTCTCTCATGCTTTTGATTCCTGCGATGCTTGTCATGCTTATTGTGATTGTTGTGCATTGATATACTGTACATGTTATTCTCTCAGTAAAGATCCTAGAGTATTGTGAATTAATGCTCAAAATTTAACATATTTTTCATAAATTTAGTCTCCTACGCCTAAAAAATGATAGAACAATATGAGGGAGAACTCTTTTAGTCAATGATTGACTAGAGTATACCTTTTTCGTAACTAGTCCATTTGTCTTGAAAAAGGGATAAACTTACACCAAACATAAATTATTTCAAATCATTTTACAAATGTGAAAGAAAACAAGCTCTCTCAACAATGTTTTCATATTTAGGGAGTCCAAATAGAGCTTAAAGGAGATTCCATAGAGTTCCTTTTTCATATGTAGAATAATGAGGTCGAAAAAGGGATAAACTATCACTCGAGAGTCGTCTCTTCATGGTTTCAATGTTCTAAAAAAATAAAGTGTTCATATGTGTAAAAATTCATTAGAACATAGAGAGATCCTCCTCCTCAAATCCTGCAAAAAATGGCCATGTCTTGCCACCAATTGCATTAGAATCTCACTAAAATTACTAAAACAAGTCAAAATAGCTTACAAAGAGAGATAGCCAATGTGAATAAGGGTAAAACAACTAGTTTAGATGATACCAAAAAGACAATTGGTGAAAACAATTTCATTTTTACCTCAACATTTTACTATTGAATGAGATTTTTCCCTCTTTGGAAGTTGAATTTCAAGTGTTGATTCTGGGAGATCCAGGATACCGTTTGGAACACCGTCTGAAGTAGGTTGGTAGTCTCACTTAGATATTTCATTTCATGGTTTTATTTCCTCATTTCATGATAGTTTGAGATGGTTTTGAGCCACTCTAGGGATTCAAAAATGCCCCTCACACTTTATCGCTCCCCTAGTGAATCGAAGAGGGAGATGAAAAGGGATTTTATCCGTCCCCCAACACTAAAAATTGAATTTTATCACCCTGTATGCTTCTCCAGGAGGGCGATAAAGCACAAATGAGGAAAATTTTGAGCTCATAACTCAGTCATTTGGCATGATTTCAAGTCAAAATTTTAACCATTGTCTCTTTGTGTGATCTACAGGAGATTCATGGCCAAGAAATCCAGACTTATTGAGTGGGAGGAGCGTGGACATGAGCTTGATGATATGGATTCCCTCCATGAACAAAACACCATTTATGCACTAAGGAATTATGGGTTGTTGAAATTATTTTAGACTCAAAGCATGAGGAAGCAAGCGCTCTTCCTAAACCATCTGATTAGCATGTGGAATACCAATGACCAAGTTTTCAATGTGGGTCCTCGGCAATCTTGAGATAGAATTGGAGGATATTTACTTTTTGAATGGGATCTCCAAGTGGGGAGCACCAATCATTTTGACTGGTCATCGAGGTACCGAAGAGACTATAGAGGATTACATAGATCAATTTTGTAGGGAAGGGACTCATACTAGTAGTGGAAAGATACCAACCAAAAATGTTGTTGATCGCCCCTTATGCACTATTTTGTTCACTATCACAAAATTGGCCGGAAGCACGAGGCCTCATCATGCCACCAAAGCACAAATGGCGTATGCCATTGATTGTATTGAGCCTAAGATATTCAATTGGTGCGAGGGTGTGTTGGTAAACATAAAGGATCATATCACTAAATGCAGGATATACAAGCAAAATTAGTTTGCATATGGGTCTCTCCTAGTTTAATTCTTCTTAAAGTGAGTACCTCTATTGCACCCACAGATAGACATGCCCATCCAACCTCCATATGAGCCAAAAATAGAACTGTGGACTAGTCATGTAGGTTGGTTGGGTGGTCCTCAAGTAATTTCTTATGAGGCTAGTTTCTTTGCATGGTGGATGGACCAGATTCCCATGATAGAGGATTATCCATACGCAGGGATGGATTTTAGGGGTGACAAGGATCTAGTGCTTCGGGAAAGATAACGATGGGACACAACATATATGTCTCTAAAGAATGTGAACTTGCAATTGTGTTTTTGGGTTTTTAATATTTCATTTTTTTTTTTTTTATAGAAAGGGGATCTAAAAATGCTTATGTTCTATATCGCATATTGAGGACTAGTATAGACAATGAGTTCATCGCCATTGTATTGACGTGGGGAGATCCACCATGTAGAGGATGCCAAGGATGGGGTACTCGTGACGTGGAGAGGAACCTGAGAGGACTGAATATTTTCATTCCTCCCATGAGGATGCATGAGGTTCCCTACCATCTACAAAGGCACACCATATGGGTTCCATATAGTATTGGTCACTTATTACATCGAGTGGTTTGGATAGTTGTGTGCTATCATGAGCACAATGCACCTTGTGATGAGGAGTATAATATATATGGTCTATTAGTTTCTCAGTTTTTGCGGCATATATATATGATGTATGGGTAATGTAGCCCAATTTTTTCCTTATGTACTTTTTGGGACATATGATATGAATTTTTTTTTCTATGATATTTACATGGATATTATTTTGGTAGTTTATTCCTAGATGTGCTATCCACTTGATGGTTTCTATTCTTTGTGATTTTTTACATGTTTTTTTTATAATGGTAAAATGTTCATGTATGCACTAGATGCAATCTAACAAAAAATTAGCTAATGAATAGGCTACTTCATTGGATTCCCTTGGTATATGTCAATATTGAATGAAATTGAAAGATATTTCAAGGAGGTGTATTCTTCGATAAAGACGAAGTAACTTAGTATCACAGATAGTGTAGATGCAATTGAGTTGGGAAAACACGAGTTGGGAATCCAAGTTAACAACTATATGGCATATTCCAAAAGAGGAAACTTCGGTCAATAATACAATTATGGCATTGTATTCAACAATATTATTGGTCTTTGGACCGAGGAAAACTCCACCTAAAATCACTAGCTCATTAGTGGGAAAATAAACCACCCAGGCCACATAAGCAAGGTTTCGGGTATGTCAACTAGCATTGTCCATAAATCCAAGGTACACCGACATATGCACATCAAAGCACAAAGTGGGATAAGTTGTCATGGGTGAAGTAATACCTCACATGCAAAAGAAGAAAAACTCGCACCACACCAAGAACACACCAAACTATGGAACAAATATGTGCAAAGTACAAATGCAGGATGAACCTAAGCATAATACTTCTTTAGGTAGAGCCTGTTCCGAGGCTCTCCTATGATATTCCATCATAGTCAATCAACTCATAGGCACCTTTTTCTAACACTCTCTTAACTATGTAAGGACTATCCCACAAGGATTCAAACTTACCTACCCTTATTTTATCATGGATTTGGTCGTAAACCATAATTAAGTCACCTTCATTAAAGATACGAGGTTTGATCGATTCATCATATTGGGATTTGATGTGCTTCTTATGTTTTCCTTAGCAAGAGAAACATCACGACGAGTCTCATTGAGTTTTTCCAAGTACAAAAAATGTTCTTCCTCTACAAAGGTGTTTGGAAAGAGTTCAACAACTAGTTTGAGAGATGGAATCTCACATTCAATAGGTAAGAATGATTCTATACCATACACCATTTGGAATGGGGTAAATCTAGAAGCTATTTTTATCGAATTCCTATAAGCCCAAAGAGCTAAGAAAAGCATCAGATGCCAATTTGTTCTATGTGACCCCACCATGCATTGGATCTTGGTTTTCAGGATCTTGTTAATGGCCTCTAGTTGTTCGTTTTCTTGGGGGTAATAAGCGGATGGGTTCTCATGACGAAAAAACAATTTGGAATTTCACTTAGCCATCATGTGGTTTCTAAAATGTGAACCATGGTCAGTGAAAATGGCTTATGGGACTCTGGACCTAGCGATAATATGATTAAACACAAATAGGATTACATTGCATAAAAGTGAAGCCCCCCTGTCAAGGTAGGCTTATAGTGCATAAAAGTGATGCCCCATTTTGCAAGAGGGACTACGACAACTACTGGGTGAAGTGAAGCGGGATGAGAGCGCTTTTTAGGATGAAAAACCTGGCAAGGGGGACACTTCTTAACAACTTCCATACAATATTTAAAGATTGATGGCCAAAAGTACTCAATGCAGAAGATTTTCTAGGTTGTGGCCATGCAATAAAGATGACCGCCACACGCTCTAGAGTGGCAGTCATTCAAAACATGTTCTGCATCCTCGTGGGTTAAACACCGTTGAAGGATAAAATCGATTCCGCAACGATACAAAGTGTCGCCAACAATAAGATAGTACTTCGCATGATGGTGAATATGACAACGATATTTGCGGGATAGTTCAGGCCAAAAATGTTGGGTTTGGAGATATAAAATGATATCTCCATACCATGGATTGGACATGTTAATGAGGAACAAATACTCATCTGGAAGGTATTCAATGGGCTTAGTTTCTTCATCAGCACGGGAAAGGTCACATATAAACTTAACAAATACCAAATATTTTTTTGATTTAGCCTTGGAAAATTCTAGATCAAATTCCTGAAGAATAATGATCCAATGTGAGCATTTTCCCCCCAATACTTGATGAGTCAAAATGTGGTACATGGGGTTGGAATCCGCAATAATTTTGGTTTTGCGAAGAAAAATATAGAGACAAAATTGTTGGAAATCGATGACTGCTACCAAAGCCAACTTTTCAACATGGGAGTATTGGTGTTCAGGACCCACAAGTATCTTACTTAAATAATATACCACATGTTTTTGGCCATTATCATCTTCTTGAACTAGTACCATTCCAATGGTGGAAGTGGATACAACGAGGTATAGGATGTAGTCACACATATAGTTTGGAGATGAAACAATGAAGCATGGGTTATGTGTGTTTTAGAGAATCAAGCAAATGTTGAGATTCATCATCCCAGTTGAAAGGGACATCTTTTTTCAGCAAACACATAAATCCTTTTGTAAGTTTTGTATAGCTACAGACGAAACAACGTACAAAGTTTACCTTCCCTTGTAAACTTTGAAGTTGGATAAGCATATCGGGTGGAGGTACAACCAAAATAGACTCAACCTTTAACATATTGATCCAGATCCCATCCTTGGAGTAAATGAAGTCTACGAGTCTTCCAGATTCAACACAAAAAATACATTTGTGTGGTTCAAGCGAATTTGTAATGACGACATTGAAGGAAAATAGCCCTGAGATGCTCAGGATGATATTCTAGACGGGTTTAGTGAGTAGGTAGATCATCGATATAAGGATCCAAAATATGCTTGATGTCATGGAAATAATATGACATAGCCCATTGAAAAGTGGCCTCGACATTTTAAAGACCAAATGGTAACTTGTGATAGGAAAACGTTCCCCATGGGAAAATGAAAGATGTCTTGTGCTGGTCAGATGGGAGTATTTCGTTCTGATTATAGCCAGAGAAACCATCCATAAATGAGAAGACAATACTTTCGGCATAGTTATAAATGATCTGGTTGATAAAGGGAATAGGGTAATTGTCCTTGGGACAAGCCTTATTTATGTCCCTATAGTTGACACAAACTCTAATCATTCCTTGTTTTTTCATAACTAGGACAATATTAGAAACCCATTCTGTTAATGGTACAAGATAAATGAAGCTAACTTTTAAAAGATTCTCAACTTCTGCCTTGATGAAAATGGTCTTGCAAGGGTGTACTAGGAAGATATTTTGCTGGACTGGTTTAGCTCCTGGGTAGGTCTTGATTTCATGAACTACGATGGATGGGTCAATACCCGACATTTATTAATAACTGCAAGCAAAAAGGTCACAAAATTATTGAAACAAGGCCTTATAGATTTTGACCTATTTAGGAGAGCAGAATTGACCAAGTTGGATATTTTCCACGATTCTAGGTTTTGTCGATATATAAATTGACATGGACGTGGGGTTTAATGTTCTTGAAATTTCCTTCAAGCACGGTATCTTGAGTAAGGATAGGGGATTGAGGGTTGTCGATAATATGAGGTGGAATGATGGATTTGATATCATTTTCTACTATGTCCATTTTGGGGAGGAACGATGATCGATGGTGACTATCCTCCCAATGTGACTCGTCTAAGTTCATAACCTCCATTATGGACTCATACGATGGACAATTTTGCAAGAGGTAATCCATAGAAGGCATATAATAGTCTAACCATGATGGTAGATAATACAAATCCGATGCCACAAGTTGTTGGTCATTGGGATCTGAGTCATGAGAGGAAGATTGAATCGAATGATATATTGCCTTAGTAGGACTGAGTGGAATATTATCACCCATGGATTTGAATTCAACATGATTAGGTACTACCCAAGGATCATATTATTTATGGGGTTTTTGTATCGTAGATGAGATCATATTAACCGAGGAAAATTGTTGTGGCAGATTTGGGATAGACAAGGGAAAAAATACGATGAGCGGAGAATCCTTATGAAGGCCTAACCCCACATCTTCGTATTGGGGTTTTGGCTGTCCCAAGAGAGGGTAATTATTAGCACTGTTGTTGTGGATATCAGGTGTATAGAAATTGAGTTGGTCAATGGTAACAATTTTTCCTTAGTGAGTAAATTGCACCAGGTGAAAGACCGAGGATGTGATAGCAGTCATTGCATAAATCCAACTATGACCAAGCAATTGATTGTAATCCAAAGGTGTGTCGACTACCTCCATGTGAATAGAAACAATATTGCTCTCTAATTCCACAGTCAAATATGGTAAAAGTCCATAAGGATGAAAAACATGACCGTCAAATGATTTAAGTGTAGGGAGCGCTTGGTTAACTTCAAGAGAGCCAATAACCCTCCAACATGATAAATACATAATAGAAGTTGAGGCCCCTTCATCCAAAATGGTCTGATGGATATTTTCCCCAAAATGGTCGTATGGATTTAGAACGCAAGTTGATGGGAAATCCTCGTCTTAAATTATTCCAGATTAAACATGATGGTTTTGGAAGTCTCAAGGTCCACGGCTCTGAGAGCTAACAACAAGGTTCTACACTGAGTGGGAAAATTTTGTAGAACCTCAAGAGTTGACATAGAACAAGGTGCCTAGGCCATATCCTCAACAATATTGTAGTTTTGAGTAGCACGGGAAGTTGGATTAAATATCACTTTTCGAATTGTGCTTTTTGGAGGGAGCAACACTATGTTAGAAAAATGCTTCTCTATTTGAGGAGGGATAAAAGGTGGAAGTTTTATCCGTAGGAATTCCATTGGTAGTGTTTTATGGAATAGGTTCATAATTTCGGGACTTGGTGGTTAAAACAACTATCTCATTGCACATGAGGATATAGGCGGTTGTGGAAGCATTCCCTTGATGATGATGACTTGTGTTTCCCCCTTGTCGATGGGTGGGATTTTGAGCAACCATATGATTCCGTTGAGGTGGGAAAGGGTTAGTTAATATTGTCGGTTGGAAATTATATTTCAAGAGTTTAGTGAACTCATCATAACGGGGAAAATCCTTCATGTAGTGGCCGTCTCCATAGATTAAGTAGGGAAACTTCACCTTTCTCTTTGGTTTAGTTTCAGCTGTCATTTCTCGAGATTTATTATTCTCTCGTTGGTTTGAAGATTTATTGGATTTACCTTTTTTCTTCTTCTTACCTCCATATGGTTGAGATGAATCGGATTGGACCAAATTCACCTCAGAGGATTGTGTGGGAGAAGGTGTGGTGTTGGTGTTAGCAGGAGTATGTGATGAAGCTGGGGTAGAATCCAATTCAATTAGTTACCTAGATGATTGATTCATGGACTCTATTATGATGGAGCCTACAACACCATCGGTGTAGGCATCTATGGATGGTATTGACGAGGGGAATTGGGGATTAGATTGTATAGCGTGCCAGATTGGGAATACACCAGATCTACGTATTGAGCACAACTAATCAACAACTCTTATATGACAAATAATCCCATGGAAACATCTCTAGTGATGGGATACAAGAGTGGATTCGTGAACTAATATGCCAAGAGTTGGTACAGAATGTTGGATTTGATTAATCTTCACTGCCGCCTCCACTCATGGATATGATCCGATATGTGGGTGGAGGTGAATTGCAGAAGCGAAGTCAAAATATTAGTACCAATTTCATATTGAATGGCCACTTGGAAGTGATTAAGAAATGCATTGGCGAGAGAATTGAAATCATTGAAGAACTGTTGCAGCAACTCAATATACCATTTAGCTGCTGACCCTGTAAGGGTCATTTGGAAAAAAAACAAATGAGTGGAGTCATCCATCAAGGATTTTGACAAACACCAAAGATGGAAAGTCATCATGTGGTTATTGGGGTCTTCTCCAGGTTTCCTGTCAAATTTTGGGACACCAGATGGTAGTTTGGAGGGGATAGTTGGTTAATGCAAGGCATGTTGAATGGGATAATTAGTTAAATGCGACATATCTAGAAGATTTAATGTCACCAAAAATGGGAGCTGTCTGTTTGGATGTGGAAACTGGCAATACTAATGCAACATCAGGATACCAATAGAACCATAGATTGGTTGTTGTGGCATGTTGTAACCGGATGGTTCTCCCATCTATTGGGGTTGGGGGGGTGGATTTATTTGTGGAGGAAAACTTGTTGGGTTGGGTTGGCCTATTGGAACGGGGCTAAGGCGCACAAGTTTTGGTACATTTAGCGATGAAAGGGACTGTCACGTCTCTTCTATGTGATTTTTTTTTTAAAGATCCTAACCAATCAAACAATGTGAAAATATCAATACAAGCTGTTGCTACAACCTACTTAGTAATTTTCTGAATGTGCACGCATTAAACCTCATTATTTCTTCTGTTGCTTTTTGAATCAAGTTCCAACTATGGAAACGTGCCTATACTTCACTGCGTTCGTCACTAGGCACAAATTCAAATACCAATCAACAAAATGACGACCACATACTAAACAATTGCGACAATAAGAAATACATGCAACATCAAATATACTTCGATTAATGACTATATTAATATCATTAATATGTTATTAATTATCAACTGCAACTCATTAAAGTATTAATGTGAATACAAATATAATCTACATGGTTAAATGCTATGCCAAGGTACTAACATACAACCTAAGCATTAATATTATACTAAGACCTAACATTAACTTTGTAAGGACTAGGCCTTAGCATAATATACCATAGTAACTTATATTAAAACCATGCATAAAAACATAATGGATAATATTAAAACAAATGCAATATGATATAAAATTAATGCAATGTAAACTATATATATATTACAACCTAATATATATATATATATATATATATATATTTATAAACTTTAGGTATTGTAAACTATACACATATATTACAACCTAATATATATATATTTTAACAACCTGAGCGCTTATAGGTTGACCCAAGGTCTAACCTAAGCTCATGCAAATTCACTAAGCGCTCATACTAACACTTAAGCGATCGTATAACCAACATATGCTACACCACATATGGAAATGCCATTACAATGGACTTAGATTAAAATGAATAACATTAGGATTGTAAGGAGTAGTCAACTCCCTCTTAATCCCTGAATCACTGCATAACTTCTTGAAGTCTCCTGAAGTGAATTATCCGCCATTGTCGGATATGAAGGTCTTTATCTTCTTATCAGTTTGATTTTCTATCAAGGCTTTGAATTCCTTGAACTTATCAAACACTTCATCTTTATTCTTCAAGAAATAAACCCAAGTCTTCCTAGAGAAATCATCAATGAAGGAAACATAGTATACATACCCACTCAGAGAACTGGATGACATTAGACCGCATACATCGGAGTGGATAATCTCCAAGATTCCTTTTGCTTTGCTTTCATGGAAATTCCTTCTTTGTGTTCTTTCCTTTTGCACACCCTTTGCAAATACCTTCATGCTTTGACTGGATTTCAGGAAGACCCTTTATTAATTTGCTTGCAATTGGAAGTGCTCTATAGTGCATGTGTGCAAGCCTTCTATGCCAAAGTTCACTTGGCTCCATGGATTCATTAACCATGGCATGTTCAGCTTGTCCCTTCAATTTGTACAATCCTCCCTCTTGCTCTCCAATCACCACTGCATCATCTATTGCATTACCCTTTGGCCACATGAATACTTGGCCATCTATAAATGCAACTCTCATTCCATTTGAATCCAAAGATGATATGGAGAAAAGATTCTTCTTGAGTCTAGGTACATATAGAACATCTTTCATCTTCAAAGACTTCCCAGATTCTAATTTGTAGGAGGATTCACCGCTTCCTTTTATAGGATATTGATAGTCATCCCCAAGTTTCACCTTGTGTGGTGACTCATGTTCATATAGGTCTACAAAGGATTCTTTAAATCCCGTCATGTGTTTGGAAGCCCCACTATCAATAAGCCAATCATCACATCCATGTGACATAATACCTATGAGAGCAGAGATCAACACATATTCTTCCTCACTTGAAGAGTCTTCACTTTGTGCCCTATTCTTCTTCTTGGGAGGTTCATCATCCTCAACAACATGAGCATGATACCTCTTCTTGATGTTCTTCTTCTTGCGGTTGTTGTTGAAGTCTTTCCTTCTCTTGGGACATTCAGAAGCAAAGTGTCCTTTCTCATTGCCTGAGAAGAATCTTATATCTTTCTTATCTTTTGGATGGTAGTGAGAAGATTTCTTGTGATGATGAGGTGGTTCTCTCTTGAACTTGCTTTTCTTGGTGTGTGCTGTGAGAGCTTGATCTTCACTTCCCATCTTTTCTTCTCTAGCCACAAGCCTAGATTCTTCTTGTGAACATTCCTCCCATAGTCTATTGAGAGAGATCAATTTCTTTCTTGCACAGATTCCTTAGATGAAGGAGTCCCAAGACCTAGGTAGGCCATTCAGTGTGGTCATGACAATTTCTCCGTTCTCCACCACTTCATCCACAGCTTCAAGTTGTTCCTTGATTTGAGAGACCTTAGAAAAGTAGGATTGGATGGTCTCTCCATTCTGGATCTTTACCCCTTTCAATTGGTTCCACAGAGTCATCTTCCGATTTATGTTCTTTCCTTCAAACAACTTAGTCAAAGAGTCAAACATCTCCTTAGGTGTCTTTAGGGAAGACACATGGGGTATGAGATGGTCCTTAATAGAATCAGTAATGATTCTCTTGGCTTTGACCAAGTTCTTTTTGTGTAAGGCCTTAGCCTCTTCTCTCTCTAGAACTGGAACCTCTTCACTTATGTAAGTGTCCAACTCATGCTCTTCTAGGATTAACCCAATCCTATACTTCCAGGCTCGGAAGTTATCACCCCCTTCAAGATCATCCTCAAGCTTGGTGTGGTGAGACATCTTAAAGAGTAATTCAAATGGAAATAGAATTTTTTTAGGTCTTACCACTTGATTTGCTGAAAACTGGATCTGGAGCTGGATTAGGGTTTGTTAGAGAAACCCTAAAAATTCAAACTTTGAATTTCAAACTTCTAAAAGGATAGAAAGATGCGCCTGGCTGAGCTGGTCAAGCTGGTATACTTTGATTTTGAGATCTTCAAAATTTGACCCCTCAAAATTGCCTTTGAAGCTTCTAGATCTACTAGACAGGATCCCGAATTAGGGTTTGATCAAACCTGGTCTTCTGCCCAACCAAAAAATTCGATCTAGTGCTCTAAAATTTGATTTTCTTGAGGAGCATCTAGCTGTGGATTCAGATTCCAAAAATTCCAACTTTTTTCAAAACCCTAATTTCCCACAGCAGAGATAGGTCAAAAACTTAAAATGCTCAGAATTGAATTCTGTCAAGAAAGATGTGCCCTTGCTAGGAGAGTCAATCTTGCCTCTTTCCTTTGATGATCTATGGATAGAAACCCAAAAATTAAGAAGCCCTAGCTTTCGCAGCTGCACAGTGCCTTCTTCTTAGGTCAGCTCTGATACCATGTTCATTTTTCAATAATTTAATTCAATATTATCTAGGATCACTAAGAGAATAACATGTACAACATATTAATCATAAACACAAGAGACAATAGACACATAGTTTCCTCGGGGAAAACCAAGAAGGTGAAAAACCCCGCTGTTGATGTATATGTAACTTCGGAATGTATTTCACATATATGTATATTGTATTCCTATAGAGATGTTATTATTCCTCTATACGGAAGTGGTTGTATTCCTATAGATATGTTAATATTCCTCTATACGGAAGTGTCGTCATTTATATTTTAAGTGTCATAACTTATACTTGATGGGTTATTAGACCACCTTGTTGGGGTCGGCCCTGTATAAGTCATGTGGGTCAAAGGGTTATTAGACCACCCTATTGGGGGTTGGCCATGTGGGTCAAAGGGTTATTAGACCACCCTAGTGGGGGTTGGCCTAGTCAGCATTATGTTAAGTGGTTAAGTTGAGGACGACCTAGTTGAGTAAAGGTCAAGTCAAGTTAGTGTATAAATAGAGAGTGCGTCTCTCTCATTTTACACATTCTATTCTCTCACTATGACATATTTCTTAATGTGTAAGAATTTGTTTTGAAAACTATGAGATGTTTTCTAATCATGCAATTTAACTTGTTGTGTAGGAAAGATCATATGCCATCACCTACAAAAGAAGAACTACAACATTTGTTCAGCAACAAAATTATCTATTGAAGATATTGAAGTTCCCAGGATATGGGAAGAATGCCATGATCCGTCGATCATGAAGAATGATGTTTAAGATGTAGTCCCAAGACCTGAAGGGAATTTTGTTATGACTTCCATATGGATCTATCAAGATCAAGCATGCTGCAGATGGCAGCATAGAGAAATATAAAAGTGATGAAATAGAAGATACACCAGATGGATTTCAAGACAGCTTTCTTGAATGGTGTAGTTGAAGAAGAAGTGTATGTGGAGCAGCCACTTGGTTCTGAGACACATGACAATGAGTCATATATGTGCAGAACTTGGGGATGATGCACTATTTGTTTTTGGCATGGAGGTGTGGCAGAGTGCAGATGGAATCTTCCTTGGACAAGGGAAGTATGCAGTAGAGATCCTGAAGAGGTTCGGGATGATGGACTACGAGGCTATGGCATCGAATCTAAAGCTTCTGTGTGATGCTTCATCTGAACTGGTTGATGTCTCTATGTATCATCAGATGATTGGGTCCTTGATGTACCTGACGAACATGAGACCAGATATTTGCTTTGCGGTGAACACATTGAGTCAGTTCCTGACAGATACGAGGAGTGTTCATCTGGTTGCTGTAAAGCATGTTCTGAGGCACCTGAAGGGTACAATTGATTATGGGATCAAGTATGAGGCGAATCAAAAGTTTAACCTGTAGGGTTATGTTGATTCAGATTGGGTAGGTAGTGCTGCAGATAGGAAGAGCACTTCTGGGTGCTGCTTCAGTATGGGATCAAGTGTGATCTCTTGGTTTAGCAGGAAGCAGTCCTGTGTAGCACTGAGTACAGCTGAGGCAGAGTATGTTGCAGCCTGTTCAGCTAGTTGTGAGGCAGTATGGCTATGGAAGCTACTGTCCGAGTTATTTGATCTCTCGTTGGATGTTATTGGTATCTTCTGTGATAACCAGAGTTGTGTGAAGATGTCCGAGAACCCAGTGTTCATGACAGGTCGAAACACATAGAGATCAAATATCACTATATCAGGGATATGGTGCAAAGAGGAGCTATGAAGCTCCTGTATGTTGCGACGGACGAGTAGATTGCAGATGTGCTGACGAAGCCACTAGCCAGGGTGAAGTTCGAGTACTTCAGAGAGAGGCTTGGTGTTCTTTAGATTGATGACACTTCGAGGAATAAGTGATGGACACATTTGCTGAAGCCATTCCAAGCATGTTGGAAGGAGGATCCTTCACATGGCTATGGATGTAAGCGCTGGATGATGAGCATCAAGATGATGTTCTAGTTTCTGCTTTGTATGATCAGTTGGATCATTTATATGTATATGTATGTACGCATCATGTTGGATGCTGGATATGATCATTTGGATCATTTATATGTATGTATGCAACATGTTGGATGCTGGATATGATCGGTTGGATCATTTGTATGTATATGCATCATGTTGGATGCTTGGACCATGTATCTGTATATGTATCAGGTGGATACATTGTATGATTAAGTAGATCATGTATATTGATATGTATCAGGTATGATCAGGTAGATCATGTATGTTGATGGATACATTGTGTGGATCATGTATCTATGTATCAGGTGGATACACTATGTATGATGATATGTATCAGGTAGATACTTGGTGTGCATTATATGGATGCATTGTATGATAAGGATGATCGTGGACGACGAGCTTCTCCAGATGACATGCAGCAGGATGTTGCAGTGATGATGATCAGGATGATCATGTGTACATCAGGATGATGTATGGTGAGTATCAGGTATTATGGCCGTGGATCAGGTTGTGCAGATGAGCATATAATTTGGCCCTGGGAGATTTGCAGATAGTCTTTCGAGGTTTTGCCTATGGCATGTAATTCGTTGCCCTGGGATATCTGGAAAATGCTCTTTCAAGGTTTTGCTCTAGGAGGACATATAATTTGGACCTGGGAGATCTGCAGATAGTATTTCAAGGTTTTTCCTATGGCATGTAATTCGTTGCCCTGGGATATCTGGCAGATGCTCTTTCAAGGTTTTGTCCTATGGCATATAATCTGTCCCTGGGAGATCCGATAGGTTGGGCTGTGTGCCCGTAATCAGTCCTGGGATTCTCTTGCGAGGTTTTGCCATGACCACATGTAATTCGTGCCCTAGGAGATCCTATAGGTAGAGATGTGTGCTCGTAACAACCTGGGATGCTCTTGTGAGGTTTTGTGGTGACCACATGTAATTCGTGCCTTGGGAGATCCTATAGGTAGAGCTGTGTGCTCGTAACAGCTTGGGATGCTCTTGCGAGGTTTTGTGGTGAGGTCACATATAATATGGCCCTGGGATATTTGCAGATAGTCTTTCGAGGTTTTGCTTATGGCATGTAATTCGTGCCCTGGGATATCTGGCAGTTGCTCTTTCGAGGTTTTGTGATGCACGTAATAAGTCCTGAGGATTCCACAGTATGGCCAATGATGACGAAGACCTGCAGGTGGTGGGCCTACATCCAGTATGAAAAAGGACTGGCTCTGTAGAACTTCCTATGACAATTAGATTCAGAGATTGATTGATATAGCAGCAGCAATGACGATGATGATGACTCGATGACGATTATCCAGTGATGATGATGCAGAGAAGATGACTTGTGCAAGAAGACCTGTGTCGAGAAATACCTTCCTAGTTAAGAGGGAGTGTTGATGTATATGTAACTTTGGAATGTATTTCACATATATGTATATTGTATTCCTATAGAGATGTTATTATTCCTCTATATGGAAGTGGTTGTATTCCTATAGAGATGTTATTATTCCTCTATACGGAAGTGTCGTCATTTATATTTTAAGTGTTGTAACTTATACCTGATGGGTTATTAGACCACCTTGTTGGGGTTGGCCCTGTATAAGTCATGTGGGTCAAAGGGTTATTAGACCACCCTATTGGGGGTCGGCCATGTGGGTCAAAGGGTTATTAGACCACCCTAGTGGGGGTCGGCCTAGTCAACATTATGTTAAGTGGTTAAGTTGAGGTCGACCTAGTTGAGTAAAGGTCAAGTCAAGTTAGTGTATAAATAGAGAGTGTGTCTCTATCATTTTACACATTCTATTCTCTCACTCACACTTGGGAGAGTGGCGCACTTGTGGAGGAGGAGGATCTGTTGCTAGGAGAAGACTATCTCTTGTATTCTGGTTGTATCATTGCTCTATCTATCTCTGAGGAAGCTATTGGGGTTTTTCACCTTTATGGTTTTCCCCAAGTAAAATCTGTGTCTCTTGTGTGCTTTCATTATTGTGTCCATGATTGATATGCTGTAGATTTGCTATACATGTTGTTCTCTCAGTTAAGATCCTAGATTAGATTGAAGTAAATTTTGAAAATTTAACACCCGCAACGTCCTCAGAGATAGAATAAGCCACAATACAAGATCACAATGATCAAACCCAAAGAGATGTCTCTAGTAGATACTACTCCTCCTCCACTTGTGTGCAAATCTCTCTCTCAACTATGCGAGTTGGAGAAGTGAGTGAATGAATAGAATGAGAGAGGCACACCCTCTATTTATACACTGACTTGACTTGCCAATAAACTAACAAGGCCAACTTCCTAAGGAATCCTAATAACCCAACCACATGACCTAAATAGGGCCGACCCGACACTGGTGGTCTAATAACCCATCAATACAAATGACGACACTTACAATGTAACTTGCGACACTTGCAAATACAAATGCTGAAACTTCCAATCAGAGGAATACTATATCTCTGTTGAATATACAATAAAGTACAAATGTAATATACAAGTGAATATCTTCCGAAGTTACAAATACATCAACAAGACTCTGGTGGAAAATCATTCATTATGGCTTTGCAAATTTCTTCCTTTTCTTCTAATGCACAAAGAGGAAATACTTGCAAATATTGTTTGATACAGTGAAGAGCATTTTCAATCTGCAATATATATAATGAGGGTATGTTAATTATATAAAACGTACTATAAAAAAAAAACCAATGAACTCATGTTAAAGATGTAAAAAAGGAAGCTGGACGCAATCAAAGATTGAATATTCACAACTAGTTGGGGCTGATTTTTGCTAAGGTTGGGTTGAATGGTGAATTTTATTTCCATAAATTTTTACACTATTTTGAAATTACAATTACTGCTAAATTTAGTGTCTAGTATTTGTGCCAAACTAGACAAAAAACGCACTAAATTTTTATTCTAAAATAGGCATTAATGGCCTATTTTTTGTAGTGGAAGAGGAAGGAGGTTAGATTTACCATAGGAAAGAAGAATCCAACATACCGTAGGATAAAAAGAGGGTTCAAAATCTACTAGATCACGGATATTGTCCCTTAAAGCATATGCCATTAGAATATACAATCAACTGTCTATCCATGTCGACAAGGGAGAAAACTAATATATAAATGAAAGCAAGATGTTTTAATTGCAAGCACAAAGTTATCACTGTCCAACAAATGCATAAGTTGGAAGCAAAAGTCTAAGAAAAGAGAGCTACCAAAATATCCAAAACTAATGAGGAGTAAGACACCATCATCCTACGGGAAAGGAAGCCTCAACTACTAACTGGTTGGAAGGAAAAATTTAATATGGGGATGGACAACTTATATTTCATTGAAGAATATCAAGGCTTCATGGAAATGGATAATATGGGAATAGCCAATAATGATTTCATTCCATCAATCTTCTTACCTTCTTCCATAGCCAATAAATTTGCTCATGTAGGAAGAACACTAGACACGATAATTGAATAGTGATTTATGTGTAGGATTTCCATTTCATTGAACAATTCCAAGTACTAAAAGGGATGGACGGTAGAGGGAAAAGTACCATGAATCCTAGTGTTAGTTGGAAATTAGTGGTTCATTCTACTTTCAATTATACCTAATAAGTATCCATAAATAAGAAATAAAAGATAAGGGGAAGAAAAAAGAGCATGTTGAAATAACCCAAAGAAAAATTATATATTCTTTTTTTCTGAATCCCCAAACCATTTAATTTTTCAAGTACCATGGTGTCTTCTTACAATATATGCATGCATGCACACTAGCTTGCTTGCCTTTTTGTTTTCCTTGATGTTTGTAATCTAACTCTACTAAATGTGTCGTTTTGGTTTGCTATATGTTTGAATTATGTGTTAGGAGACCCGTGACTTATTGCCCCTATGTCCTCCAAGCACCCAACGTTAACCTATGGATCCAAATCCCTCTCAATATGTCTCAAAGTGATAAAATATTAACAATTTAAAGCCCACTATGAATGATTTCAGTCAAACCATATTTCAAAACCCCAAAAAATGACTTGATTCAATAAGTTCGATTTACCAAGAAAATTGTGAATGATAAAGACCAATTCCAATTACTTGAAAAAAAAATTAGAGAAGAGATACCCATGGCTCTAGAAATTGAATGTAAATGGTAAATCAACCCTCTTTAAATCTGCAATGAATTGATCGTGAGAGAAAATCACATCTGTTAATGGGAAAATACTCCTAAAGTAAAAGATTGCTCATTTTTAAGCTTCCAAACAAATATTCCTGAATAAGAATAATGAACTTTCACATGGAATGCAACTTTAACCACCAATATACAAGGGATTCTATTTTATCACTGATTTAGGGGGCATTTTATCCTCTACTCGAAAAATGTGGCCTCCTTATACAACCTCCTGACTGCAACCTCCGCGACCTCCACCTCTTTCACCTTTGTTTCCTGTGATTTTGGTGGTGGTTAATGGGGATATCCTCGTGCCCAAGCTGAATGGGATTCAAAATAGCAAACTACCAGGGATTCCTCTAACTTCATGTGCATGGGAGGGAGTAAGGTGAGTTTTTTATTTTTATTTTCATTTATGTTTATATATATATATATATAATTAACTATTTTTTTTATATATACGTATCCAAAGAAAATAATTTAAAAATAAAAATAAGATCTAGTTTGAAATTTTTTGATTAAAAATAACATATTAAAAATGCAATAACGATGTTAGTGTTGATGACGCTAAAGACATCGGTAATTATGATCATCATCGAAATCACCATCACCACAATCTTGATCATCATCATCATCATCATTATAAAGAACATCGATGTCATCATAATTAATTTTCATTGTCGTTGTCTATAATCATCATCATCATTGTATAACGCATAAAAAATACCACCACCATCATCATTGTCATCATTAGTGACGATGATGATGATTATGTTGAAAATTAAATCATCCTCGTCATCATATTCTACATGCCCATTTGACCCCCTAAACCATCCCCATTAACTTCTTACCCCTAAATAGTACACCGTCACCCCTGCCCCGCCTCAAAACATGATCCCCCTAACTATGGACATTATCATCTAACCCCCACTTTAATACACATACATGTTAACCATGACTAATTCTAATTGCATACCAATTAACCCAAACCCTTAATAATAACATAACCCCAAACTCCTTACACATTCAACATGACTTCAAACCCATACCTCCTAGTCCTAATCCCTGTTCCTAATTACATATTGTGTACACCCATGTTTAAGACACTTGTTAATAACTAATCCTATCCCATGGGGTATAAGGAAGAACATGACTTCAAGTGGCATTATATTAGACTAAGACCAGAATAGGGAATTCAAGTATATAGATCAAAGTTTAGGAATGAGTGCATCCAAGTAGGCATTAGCCAATCTGATAGGATAGTGATGACAAAGTACATTAGTGGGTTGCTCATCCACATTAGAAATGGAGTGATCCCTTTTTATTGTTCATCCACATCCATTTGATGCATGTAATAAGGAAATGTATATTGAATTCAAGCATAGTGAAAAACCGATATATAGAATGATATCATTCGAACTAGATGGGAGAAATACAAAAAAATGAATTGCATTATGAGAAATATAAGAAGAATGGTGATGAAAAGAACAATTGCTGGTTTTATAGCCTCTATGTGATGGTTCGAATCCTCTTCGTGGACCTTGAGCCTCTTGTAAGGTATAAGGTCCTTGTTTTCATCCCATGACAATTGTATAGGGCCTAAGATCCATCTATGGTATAAGGCCCTTGTTTACCTCCCCCATCTATGCTATAGGTCCCAAGAAAAATTCTTTGTTTGGCTAATATAATAATTGTTACAGAATTCTTGCATAATGATTAAGCCTAAGAATATTCATATGTGGCTTAAGGATTCATTTACCTCCCTAGACCATATTCACAATGATGACAATGATGAAGTTGATGATGATGATGTCGATGTAATGTATGATGTTGATAATGAAGATGATGACAATGTGGATGTCCATGATAATGATGTATGTGATATCACTTTGTTGAAGCCTTGGGTATGTAGGTTGCTGGAATAAGTTCCAAGGATAGAAACAGAGGGTGAAAACCCAATATGAAAGGCTTCAAAAAGCTTTGCGCAAGAGCAGTTCTATCCCCAGACTATTTGGTATAGTTAACTACCATGGATATAAAGGCCTCCGTTGGCACTTATGGGGTTTGATCCTAAAAGGACCTGTCTTCCTGTGAGGGAAGATTAAAAGTTTTCTATCTCTAGGAGTGAGTTTTCTTTAAAAGAAATATAAACTAAGTCATATCTAATCTAAAGAAAAGTGTCTTGTTTATGTGCAGGATAACTTGATCTGAATTTTAATGAGTCTTTTCACTAGTTTGACAGAAATGTGAAATTGGATCTTTACTTATTAGCTTAAAATATAGCCAGAAAATGAAAATCAAATGATGGCAGTTTAAGGATTAGGCACATGCAAGATTACCCTGTATCTGGAATGCCAATTGAAAAATTAACATTAATTTAATAATGTCTGTTAATCATTTGCAGACATAGATAAATGTTTTCATTAGATAAATTCACTTAAAACATAAAGACACACAGATCATCAATTAATACAAATCCAAATTGTAGATCAATGTATTAATTATTGATTGCAAAAATTAAATAGTGTTCATTCATAAGCTGAAGTGAAAACCAACATTCATCAAACAAATTTGATAAATAGACAAAAGATATATCAAGAGAACACTAATTGCATTTCTTCAAGGCTTTCAAAAAATTACAATCTCTTACAAATCAGAGTCTCTCCAAACCTCTTTTGATGATTTTCTCCCCCATCCCCTATGAGATCTCTACCCTTTAAATAATAATTACAAAATAGTTACAAAGGATAAAGCTCCCATAAAACAGGGATTACAAAATCAAGCTATTCTAGGAATGGCCAAGGGCATGTTACCACTTGGCCCAAACATCTAACAATTCATCCACATCAGAATATTGAGCTAGCTCGAGCCCCAACTGGGCATCACACGTGAAAGATTTGATCTCATTTTTGCTCAATTTGTTCCAAGTAAGCAAGAAGATATGGATCTTGTGCTCCAAACTAATAGGCTGCTTGATGAATTTGTTAACATCAGATATTTGGATGTGATCGAGCTGTTGAATCTGTTCTTTGACCTGTACACACCTAGTATCTACCTACTCGATCATCAGCTTGGGTGGACAAGCTCGCTCAATGAGGTCCATATTGGGAAACTGTAATGTAATCATGATGTTATCTGTAGCATACCATCTTCTCCCACAAATTGCATGTTCCTTCTTAATCGTTTCTTCAACCATCTCATAAGCATCCTGCTAGGCCTGCAAATATTTTATTATTTTCCTTAACTTGAAGCTGTCAAGAACAAGGATATCCTTAGGTTTATCCTTGATATACCTTTTCCACTTAGAAACATCATCAAGGGCCTTGGAATCTTGTTGTCTTTTTTCAATTTGCTGCGCAAGAGTGTCAGAAAGCTTCAAAAAAATATTATAAGTTTCCTGAATATCATTCAGGGAACTAAATAACTCATCCAAGAGTTTGTGATGCTACTGATTTACTTCAGAGGCCAAATATTTGAACTCTTACTCAAAGACCTTGGGGAATGAAGTAGCTGCATTAGTTACTGCATCCTTCAACTGCTCTTCTAGTATTTCTATCTTCCCAACATTGGCAGTATTTAGGATTTTTGCATCTTGCAGTTCATGCTGGAGAGAAGAGTTATGTTCCTGCAAACCCTTGAATTGATTTTCATACTGATTTCTCAATTCATGAATCTGAGATTCATGTTCTTGATTAAATTTGACCAGATGCTCCTGAAGCTTCTTCAAATCCTCTTTCTTGATATCAATCTCTTTATTCAACGAGAAGACTGAATCAAAATTTGCTCCAACAAATGCCCCCATAGCTACAACGGTGTCTATTGCTTCATGCTGAATGTCAAAAAATTGTTTAGCCCAGATTATTTGATTGGGGATAGGTGCTTGCAGCATGGTTGATCCCCTGCTTCTCTTAGTACCTCTTCTTACCACTGCTTTTGCTGACCTTCTATAAAAGTATCCCCCAAGGGGAACCACAACATAACATTCAAGATCAACTGCCAACTTAGTTGTAGATGAGTCAATGTTACCTATTGCAGATGTGACACTGCTACCTGTTGCAACCAAAGGAGCTATTTGGGTAACAGTGGAATTAGGAATAGACATGGTAATATGAGAGGTAGATATCAAAGGGGCAGTGGCAGCATAAACTGGAGGTGGAGAAGGAGGAGAAGTAAACAAAGTGGCAAACTCAGTGTGGGTAGTAGAGGCAATGGTAAGTGATGGTTGGAGAGAAATAGTTGGATACTGTGTCTCTGTGATTATTGATGGTAAGGTGGTAGGTGGAACGAACAAGTTTGTAGGTGAAGTAGAAACAGAGGTCAAAGCAGCAAATAATTGAGATATGGTGGAAGGTGGTAGTCTAGCCTCAAAAGATGAAATGGGAGGAAGTTGAACAGAAGAGGTGGAAGTAAGCTCCACAAAAGAGAGTGAGGGCGCGGAAGTTAATTCTTCAATAGTAGTAGTGACTTCATCAAAGTGGTGATTTGAAATGGGGTCATCTATCACTATGCTGTCAAGCAAATCAGCATCTGCCTGAGAATTTTTAGTTATCTCTTGTACAATAGGCATAGGATCATCCAGCTGTGGATTCAAATTCCAAAAATTCCAACTTTTTCCGAAACCCTAATTTCTCGCAACAGAGATAGGTCAAAAACTGAAAATGCTCAGAATTGAATTCTATCTCGACAGAAAGATGCGCCCTTGCTAGGAGAGTCAATCTAGCCTCTTGCCTTTGATTATATATGGATAAAAACCCAAAAATTAAGAAGCCCTAGCTTCTGCAGGTGCACAATGCCTTCTTCTTAGGTCAGCTCTGACACCATGTTAATTTTTCGATAATTTCATTCAATATTATCTAGGATCACTAAGAGAATAACATGTACAACATATCAATCATAAACAAAAGAGACAATCGACACAGAGTTTCCTCGGGGAAAACCAAGAAGGTGAAAAACTCCGCAACTTCCTCAAAGATAGAATAAGCCACAGTAAAAGATCACAATGATCAAACCCAAAGAGATGTCTCTAGCAGATACTCCTCCTCCTCCACTTGTGCGCAACTCTCTCTCTCAACTATGCGAGTTGGAGAAGTGAGTGAATGAATAGAATGAGAGAGGCACACCCTCTGTTTATACACTAACTTGACCTGCCAATAAACTAACAGGGCCGAATTCCTAAGGAAGCCTAATAACCCAACCACATGACCTAACTAGGGCCGACCCCACACTGGTGGTCTAATAACCCATCAATACAAATGACGACACTTAGAATGTAACTTGCGATATTTGCAAATACAAATGACGACACTTCCAACGACACTTCCAATAAGAGGAATAATACATCTCTGTTGAATATACAATAAAGTACAAATGTAATATACAAGTGAATATATTCTAAAGTTACAAATACATCAACAAACATTATATCAGTGGGAACATAAGTGGCATCATAATTTGAGATCTACTTAAAACCCCAATCAACTTAAAACACCTAACACCATCAAATTAAAACCTTAATCAAATTAAAACACCTAATACCCTTTCCCCTCTCTACCTATAACCTCGTAACAGCCCCCTCTATCTATACCTCATATAAACCCCCTCTCTTTATCTCTCTCATACCCCCCTATCCCTAACACCCTCCCCACTTTATCGCTTTAAAAATCCTCCTACCCCAAACTCGTAACACCCCCCTCACTTTATCACTCTACAAATGCCCCTACCCCAACTTCATGACACCTCCCCTCACTTTATCGCTCTAAAAATCCCCCTACCCCAACCTCCTAACACCCCCTTTCTCTCTCTAGAACCCCTAACTATAGCACACCTAACATGCTTTAGTTCCATATTTTACAAGATTTAGTTGCATATTTTACTTCCAAACAACGTCTCTTAAGTGACTTTCTACCGACGACAAAAATATGATACTGATGTGTCTTTAACGTTGATAGCGCATATTTTTTGTCGGTAGGGAGTCGCTTAAGCAATTTATGTCATAACTAAAATTTAAAATTGTGGGGAAGATATATTATTTTCATTCATTCATCTTGTATGTGATATATAAGAGCCATGTATCACTTTTAATGTTTTCCATAGAGTTTTGATTTCAATTATATCGGAAACAACACTATTTTGCCATATACTATCTCATACAAAGTAAATCCTATATTTTTTTCCAAATTGTGTTGTAGGAAAATTGTGTTTAAATTGTCTTGGTAATAATGTTCTCAAGATCCTTGTTATAGCTTCAAATTTCCAATAAGCCTATGAATGGTACGATTTAGTATTCATATGATGAATGTTGTTGTTATCCCTAAAGTTTGCAGTTTGAATGCTAAAAGAGAAAATTTAGAGCATTTGGTTGTCAAAAAGGTTAAACTGTATATTGATTTTCAAAGTAGTTTGAAATAGATAAACTTGAAAATAGAACAGTTCCAAGATTATTCTCTGAATGTAAACACAATTTTGTTGCCAAATCACAATACAGTGTAAAGTTATTAGATATGCAAGTTGTTAATCATTTATGAGAAACACAAACGATCAAACATTTAGTTTAACAATAGTATAAGAGAATGGGAAGCATAGTATGCAACGATTCATTGATATGAAGACTAATATATTACTCTACATTAACTATCTGAAAAACCACAAGTCTACACCTTCCTTTTTCTGTTCAAATCATACCCTCTTTTATTATTTTCTTTGATTTTTTATATGTATCATTACATAACAATTTCTAAATTTAGATCCCAAAAAGATGGATCGAATTCTGTCCTTGAGGATCACAATCATTATAATTGATCTCCAGTGATATTACAATTATCAATGCAAAATTACTATTGGACTCGATACCTTTAAAACATTATAACTTGTTTACTTTGACTATGACAGTTTATTGTAACGCCAACAAGAGATTAATATTTAATAATATAAGAATTCACGAATTCTAGATGAATGTATAATTACTAATTCTAAAGATTTACAAAATTGTGAAAAATTTCACTTTTGATCAAGACTAACTTCTACGGGTGATTCTGTAGCACAAGCTGAGTTTTATATATAGATAGCGCAACATAATGCTATGAGAATTCCTATAGAGGTCCTCTACGTGGAGTGAACTCTGGATTACTTTGTAGGGCCTCCTTGCGATTTTGTGATCTGGTAGCATAGTATTAGAAACAAAAATTCTTCCCAAAAATAATTATAAACAACAATGAATCCCGGAAACATCAAAATGTTCAAAGCTGAGGCCAAAATTTTCAAACCTTGGAAGAAACCTCAACTTGAATATTCAACCTATCAGCTCGACTATTCCTTATCATTTTGATTCTGGAGAGTATCCTACAAGAATTGAGTACCCAAATCTGCTAGAATATCTAACCTACTACTACTTGCTTGGTTCCTCTACTTCTCCTGGAGACATTTAGGTTTCAAACATTTCCTCTGCTTCTTCAGTATTTTTTTTTCTTCAATTTTTTGGGGAAAAATCACATAATCGATTATGCTTGATGACCAACTTACTTATCCTCTTATTTATCTTGATATTTTCTTTCCGGAAATTTTTATTTTCTTGCCCCAAACTTCTAATTTTCTTCTTAGACTTCTTTAATTCTTTACGAAGTTCCTTCTTGGTCTTGGATTTCTTATTTTTTGACAATTGAGCTAAATCTACCTTATGTGTCTAAGGTGAATCATTAAGTTTGGGAGAGTAAGTAGGAAATTCTACAACATTCTGTTCTTCGACATCCCGTTCTTCATGAATATTGATACCTGGTAATTCCAGCAGAGCATTTATGGATTTTTCATAATTATTTTGAACTTCTCCAATTTTCTTTTCCATTTTCTTTAAGCGACTATCTTCCTCCTTTGATGATGACTAGGTAGGAAGTAATTCTCTAAGTTTTTCAAACACTTATGGTTTCTCAATATCTATAATTACTTGCTTTGTACCACGCCTAGAACTTCTTCTTACCTTTGGGGTATTTTGTTCCTTTGATTTTTCCACAGTGCTATCTGAATATTCTTCCAAAACAATTACATTATTCCTTATTAAAGAAGGGTCACAATTGACTTACCATTAAGCCTCACCTTATTTGTAGCTCGAGTATGGATTTTTTTGAAATACACAAGCTTAAACATTCATTCTTCTTCACCTCTTTCCACTTTCTTACTGCGAGTATGTTTTTCTGATAGGTGATCTTCTTCTACATTTAAATATTCACTTGGTCACTCCATATCCAATATTACTAACTCTTATTTTCCTTTGTCCTTCATTTTTTTTTAATATTTGAATCCAGTATCTCTTCTTGCTCAGAATATAACTGCAATTTTCTCTTGTAGGAACTCTCTTCTACGGGCTCAATTTTTTTTTTTAACCTTGGTTTTCTTAACTGCAATTTCACTTTGATGTAAAGCTTAAGTGTCCCACAGGGGGGTTCATTCAATGAAATTTTTACATAGAACGATCGTTCGTAGGATATTAAAGAATATCCCTAATTTCACTAAATATTGGAAAATGCCTCCTAAAATTGTATTGTTGAACCCCCCTCCCAATACACCTTTCAAATTAAGAAAACCCCTAGTTTCACCATATATTGTAGGCATCCATTTTTAATACCCCATTTATATCACATTATCAAGTTGTAAGAAATAGGATCCCTAACGCATATTAGTATAAGAAAACAAGATTCTAAATAAAATAATGGTATAATGCTAATAATGATCCCACCGGGATTAATGCAGGGGCGATTGATCAATTTGTAGTGTTGGATAGTGGAAGACCCAACAAAATAGTAATGGGGAAGGTAAAATTCATAAGATTAAACCCATTCAAGAGATCAATGTAATAAAGAATGTAAACGACTGATAGTTTGATAGTTAGTGCAATGCTTAGAAACGATGAGAATTGCGGATGTAAAATATACGAGTCATGAATGAATTGAAGACTAGTGATTTATACAATGGGAAAATGGGTTTAACCATGGATTGCATGAGGATTTTTTTAGGAATATTAGAAAGGGACAAGGTCGCAATGCACAAACCTATATTATCTCTAGTGGATGGGATTATTTTAGAGATCATAAAAAAGGAAATTTTGTTAGGATATTCCTATACTCCATCCTAGTCCCACCAGTATTTTGATCATTTACATTTTCAATCATGCATGCACTTTTAGGGTTTGCATGCATTCTAGGGTTTGCATGCATTTTTCATGCATCCAAGTCATCAGTCCAATACCTAGCCCTCAGTTAGCCATCCCTCGAGAGATTCTCAATGATCATTTTTAGCCCTCCAGTTGCTTAATGTGCCCTTCTTCCTTGATTTTAGGAAGCAACTCGCCCTTCTTCACCTACCAGTCCAGTTCTCACTCAGTTACACTTAGTTACACTCAATTACACTCAGTTACACCTACCAGACTCAGTTTGATTGATGGTTGACAGTTACTTGAGCATTGATGACTCCACTGATGATGATGAAGACTTCCAGTTGTGCTCTGATGATCATGAGGACACCTAGTTGTGCTCCGATGACACTCTATTGATCTTATGATCACTCTAAGAGGCTAATTAGAATTGCCACCTTAGGAATTCGAATCCTCTCTACCATTGTACTATTTATTTGTCCATATTGTGATTAATTAACTAGTGTGTGTGAAGTATTTTTGCTTCTATCCGAGTTCTACTGTATTATTATTCTGTTGCTCATTATACTGCATTGACCACTCTTCTTCTATTTTATTGCTTAATCAATTAATTTCTTGTGAGGTATACATCATCTCTTAGATCTGCTGTGAGGATTTTCACATGGTATCAGAGCATGTTAAGAGTATTGTTTATCTCCATTCCTGAGAGTTTTTTGCAGGTTTTTATCAAGATTTCGAGTGCAGCAGTTGCAGCAGTAGCAGTTGCAAATATTCTCTATTGTTTTTGCAGGTCTTCTACAACTTCAATGAATTCAGAATAAATCCCTCCTCTTTCTCCACTCAACTATGATGAATGGAAACCGAAAATGATAGCATACTTGAAGAGCCATGATCTCTTTGACTGTTGTTTTGAAAGAGAGTTTGAATCTTCTGAAGAGAAGATTGATTGGTTAAATAAAGGTGATAGAGCCTTTGGATCAATGATTGATGCTATGCATGAATGGATGTTATATAACCTCCCTGATTTTTCATCACCAAAAGAGCTATGGGCTCACCTGGATGTAATATTTGGCAGACAGAATGAAGGGATTGGTCCAAACCCATTTGAAAGCAAGCAAAGTGATACATTCGTCCCCCTTGATGATCTCTCAGATCATGAACCAGTATCATCTCATATTGAAGTTGTTGACAAAGAACTTGCAGATTCTCCATTCATGCTCCAACTTTCTTCTCTTTCTGTGCCAGCTCACACTCTAGATATTGCAGAATGTCCTAAATCCTCTCTTGCACCAGAGTCTGTTGGTTTGCATCATGATCACATGCTTATTTTGGAGGTAAAATAAACTATTAGAGGTAATGCATTCGCTCCTCTCAAGCAATCATCTCTTATTTATTACTATATGATCATTAGCACATGCTTTAAGAAGGTTATTGAAGAATATGGCCATTGCCACCCGCTTGAGATAATTTCTCATGCATCCATTGGTTTTGATATCACCCCTTATGGTTCAAAGGATATCTCAAGAAACCATTGCCATTCGCTTGGGATAATTTCTCATGCATATGATAGTTTTGATCTCACCCCTGTTGGTTCAAAGGAGATCTCAAGAAACTATTCTTCAAGTCTTAAATCTGATTTGGATTTCAAGCAATTATTATTTGATGGTTCTTTTTGGCATAATCTCACCCATGATGGTTCGAAGGAGAAGACAAAAGACTATCTGCATATTCATGATTTTGATCCTACCTTAGCTGATTCGAATCACAGGTTCAAGGATCATCCTCATACTTTTGGATTTGTTCTCATCACATTCGATCTGAAGAGCAAGTACAAGCACATGTTTTTTGAGCATGATCCACTTCTTCCCAAGAAGAAGATACCTCCAGACATATGACCAAGCATCACACCTGCTTGAGTTTGGAGCATTTATTTTTGTGTGTGCCTTACAGTCTGTTTTTTGAGGAGGGGGTATGTTTCCCATGAAATTTTCCCACTTCCTTGGTTTATTGATTGTTAATATTCATTGTATTCAGTGACCTTTGGTCTTAGTTACCAGGGCCCAGGATGGATTAAGGGGGGGTGCTAGGATATTCCTATACTCCATCCTAGTCCCACCAGTATTTTGATCATTTACATTTTCAGTCATGCATGCACTTTTAGGGTTTGCATGCATTCTAGGGTTTGCATGCATTTTGCATGCATCCAAGTCATCAGTCCAGCACCTAGCCCTCAGTGAGCCAGCCCCCGAGAGCTTCTCACTTATCAGTTTTATCCCTCTAGTTGCTTAATGCGCCCTTCTTCCTTGATTTTAGGAAGCAACTCACCCTTCTTCACCTACCAGTCCAGTTATCACTCAGTTACAGTCAGTTACACCTACCAGACTCAGTTTGACTGATGGTTGACAATTACTTGAGCATTGATGACTCCACTGATGATGATGAAGAATTCCAGTTGTGCTCCGATGATCATGAGGACACCTAGTTGTGCTCCGATGACACTCTATTGATCTTATGATGACTCTGAGAGGCTAATTCGAATTGCAACTTTAGGCATTCGAATCATCTCTACCATTGTACTATTTATTTGTCCATATTGTGATTAATTAACTAGTGTGTGTGAAGTATTTTTGCTTCTATCTGAGTTCTACTATATTATTATTCTGTTGCTCATTATACTGCATTGACCACTCTTCTTCTATTTTCTTGCTTAATCAATTACTTTCTTGTGAGGTATACATCATCTCTTAGATCTGCTGTGAGGATTTTCACAAATTTCTAGAGCAAAAAAAATCAAATGGACTCAAGGAGGAAAGCTACATTGAAATGCATAAAAAAATACATGATTTCTAGACATGAAATATGCACCTAAAATACACTTCCAATTGATAACAATCACATACAATATAGAAATCCTAATCCTTCATTACCTCAATTCATTAACAATTTGAAGATCCATTAACCAACCAAGCACATGAGAAACATGAAAACCATTCAATAGAGAACTAGCATCAACCATCCTACATCTTGACTGAGTATCCATTATCAATTAAACTAAATACCGCATTCCCTTGTTCCCCAATTTTTCCTCTACCTCCCCTTCACCACTTCTACACGAAATGTAATAAAATATACCTTTAATATTTGTATTTCCATATAACATAATTAAGCCCCCTTGGACCCTTAATACATGGAAATATATTTTCCCATTTATGTATCTTAGTTTATTCCCCAATATGAATGTACATGATAGGATATTGTCTACCAATTGACACCCCCCCGTTGAAGTGTCCCCTTTTGCAATGGTTTGTGATTTTTTAAGGATTTTCGATCTAGTGCTAGAGGAAGGGGTATTTATCGATGCAGACTCCTCTTGTTCCACTTCAAAACCATTCCAGAAGAGGAAATGTTTCCAAGTGTTCTTAACCTTATCCAACTCTTCTAATATCAACAACATGATGAGAGATTGATGAAATACATTATGTTTACTTGTAGGATAACTCTGTACCTTTTTTGACATCTTTGTAAGACTCTTTAAAAAGAAAAAAGGAAAATTAATTTTGGAATCACATTTAAAATGTAAAAGGAATCACATGTGATATAGGAAAACTGTTGAGTATCTACCCTCACCTGTGATATATTTTTGAACCATTCTCAACAAGTCGCTCCAATCTATCTTCAAATAATTCATTAGAATGCCTTTGCACCATTGAGGGTTGTGAAACTCCTCCTTCAGAAACTGATTGCAATCATGAACAGGAACATTACTGCACTTGAACCACCTCTCATCTTCTTTGGGCGGACTGCATGCCTATGCAATTGAATCTTTAATGACTTGAAAATTCAAACTTCCCTATGTGAGTAGTTCTCCGTTGAATTTCTCAGAAAATTCCCTAGCCACTGCCTCGTGATAGCCCTGCAAATTGTCACAGTAAGCATACCAACCTTCCATTCTGAAATAGTCTCCAAATTTAGGGTAGGTCTCCAGATATGTTGCATCATTAGGCTCATGGTGCACTATGTGGCGACTCCTATGTCCATACATTATTGCATATATGGAAACATGATATTATTTACTGCAGAATGATTAATTATGGGATCTAGCACATTGGAGATACTTGTTGTAGAATAGATGTTCAAAGCCTTCGATACCATAACATACAATTGAAAGTGAGTTAGTCGGGAAATACATATTGCATGGTTATCATTTCAAGATGAGATGAACATCATGTTCTAAGTTCGGGCCAAGTACACTGTTTCTTAGATACAACACATCAACTCAAAGAAATGACGTGAATGAAAGTACTGATTATGGAATGATATTTCCAAAAAGATAAATATTTATTATTGAAGATGATGAAATTACAAAGAATACATACGACTTAAATACAAGTGAAGAGGCACATTAAAAGAATTTGTCCTTCTAAATCCGGCATTAATAAATAAAGATAAGGAAAAATAATATTTAAATTATTTAATTTATTCTAATATTGTTACAAGTCATCCCTCTCTGACATACTTTGTCCATGAAGTATTGGCAAGGATAGGTGACGCGAACGGAAATATCCATTCTCCCAAGTAGATTCATCATCTGGTAAGTTTTTCCACTTGAAAAGGTATTCGTTAACTGATATGGACCAAATTGTTCTGGTCTTAATTTCTAAAATGCATTCGGGTTCTAGTACTAGTTTCCCTTCATCATCTAACATAGGAAATTCACTTTGTATATGAGTAGTTGGAACCAATCTCTTCTTTAAGCAGGACGCATGGAAAACGTCATGTATTTTCCCTTTGTTTGGTATGTATGGAGCATAAGCCACTTGTCCTAATCACTTCTTTAATTTAAAACTATATCAAGATGAATACAAGGACCACAGAGAGAAACCCTCTAGAGAACAAGGATGCAACCAAGAAGTCAGAAGATGATATCGAAAGTAAAGTCAACATGATTTTGGAAAAAATGGAAAAAAAAGAGGAGGATGTCTGTGACATGAAGAGGGAAATTCAGTCACTCAGAGACCAAGTTAAAGGATTTAATATCTCATATATAGGCCCAACCCACAATTTCGTACATAAAATAAAGATCGACTTACCAATATTCGATGGAGAAAATAATCGAGACGAGATTCAATGGGTCAGAAAAATCGAAAAATATTTTGTAATGTACAATATTTATGAATACGACATAACTAAATGTTGCAGCAATGTACGTTGATAAATCCACTTGTGATTGGTTCTTATGGTGGGGCTCAACAATGATATGAGGAAGACTGGGATAATTTTAAGAAAAATTCTTTAAACGATTTCAATACATGGAAGAGGATGAAATCTACAACAAGCTCACACATCTACAACAAGATGGAACCGTGGATGAATATTTTAGCAATCTACTGGTGTTGGCCACTCATGTCCAAGATGTACCTGAAGATCCACTCTTACAAATTTCCATTGGTGGGATGAAACAGAGTATCCAAAACGAGATAAAATTATTAGATGTCAAAGACATGGAACAATTTCGTCAAAAAGAAAAAGTAATTGAAGAGAAACATAAATCACAATTCTCATTGGTTTATATCCCACCCCACCAAAGAGAAAATGGAAAAAAGGACGACAATCCCCATTGTAAGTGTACTTCCCCAAATTGGTGTCCAGGACACAAGTGCAAAAGAAAGAAGTTCTTCTTGTGCGAAAAAATGATAATAATGACAATAATAATGAAGAAGATGATGACACATCTCCTTCTGACATAGAATCAGATAGTGATGAATCCAATGCAAAGGAATTAAACATCATCCCAATGCTCTCAGTGTTTGCAATGAAGGGGGTCTCTCAATCCCAAACTCTCAATTTTTTTGGCGATATCAAGAACACTAAAGTAACTGCGATGGTTGATAGTGGGAGTACACACAACCTCATAGACTCTAGGGTATCAAAACGATTGAACATATTCATCTACCCTACCTCCAGTTCTCAAGTATCAATACCAGGGAACAAAACCACCTCATGTGATGGGAAATGCCATAAAGTAGAACTAGCTATTAAGGACTACTAGTTAAGATCGTCAATGTATGATATGGTGATCAGAGGGGTTGACATTGTTTTAGGGGCCCAATGGTTGGAAACATTGGGAACCGTAGGATTAAATATACAAGAACAATTCATTAGATTCTATGAAAAATGGGAGGAAGTACAAGCTTTATAGTATCAAATCCCACCCTCCCTAGATTTTCTCATCCAATGAGATGTAAAAAATGATAAAAAAGGGAGCTCAAGCCTTCTTCTTACATTGCTATGCTATGGATAGGACAGTTGGTGAAAATCAAAATGATGATCCAAGGGAATTAGAACAACTTCTAGGTGAGCATAGTGACATTTTTCGAAAACCTCCTCATGCCCCCCCCCCCACGTTATAGGGATCACATCATAGAGTTAATGCTGGATCAACTCCAATTAGAAAAATTCATACAGACAATATCACATAAAAACGTCAGAGATAGAGCGACTGGTGCAAGAATTATTAGACTTTGGTATAATATCACGTACTAAGAGTCCCTTCTCTGTGCCAGTCATACTTGTCAGGAAAAATGATGGATCATATAGACTTTGCATTGATTATCGAGTGTTAAAAAAAGTCACCATAAAAGATAAATTTCCCATTCCCTTTGTCGATAAATTGTCGGATGAGATCGATGATGCAAACTATTTTTCTAAATTAGATCTAAAGTCAAGATTGACAAGCTCTTTTATTCCTTTTAATTAAATTGAAATGAAATGAAAATCTTGTTCATAAATTATCAACCCAGGGCTACAAAAGCTTATGAGCTACCAAGCAAAATATATGCCAGACACTGCAGCTTGGAATATCTTAACGCAGAGAAGATTAATGAATTACTGAATCGTAATTAGGCTGTAATCTTTTGGTGAATGGACTCCTAAGAAATTGCTGACTACCGAAAGAATCTTGCAATTTGATGCAAGCATGTAACTATCAATACCATTCAGCCAGACTACAGAAAAGATCTTGTAATTTAATGAAAGCATCTAACTATCAATAACATTCAGATAGACTACAAAAATAAATCACTACCAACAACAATCTTTCAAATTACAGAAAGTAATCAAATTTCAAATTCTGATTAACAAACTGAGAAATCTCTAATGAAAATAATTCACTGAATCACAACTGTAATGAAAAGATTGAATAACTAATCAAATTCCACGATTTGCTTCTATCCTTAAACACTCACAAAATAATTCTAAAAGAACCTAAATACATCCATTCACTGCAGAATTTATACTAATTTGGCATTCATCATTCATATACTCCTCTAGAAATGGTAACAAGAATAACTCTGTAATTCAATCGCACCACTCATTAAAGGATTCACATGCAACTATGATCAACACACCAATTCTATATATCAATTAATTGAACCAATCAACACTGCATCAATAATTAAGTTATCAATCTGAACACACATGCATAAAGGAAATAAATCCTATTTATAACAGCACCTGTCACAGAAGGGGGCCCTGCCTTCGGAAACAAGAGCTGAACAACCTCTCAATCACACGAAATTGATCAACACATCGAATCAGATAAAACCATGAATCTTCTTATATAAAAACTTGATACATTGTTCAATAGTTCTTATGCAATTGAGGCTAACCCTTCTGAAGAGTCCCCATGTCTTTTATACATCAATGCTTATGAGCAGATAAATGAAAAACCGCAAGGTTACAACGAATTCCCCAATAAAGCCTATCTATGGATCCTCAATGAGATAATTCAGGGATATACATCGTGGAAAGTGGGGGAGGATCCCAGGGATGTCAGGATGGTCAACTATGAGTCATCATAGACCCACAATACTGAATTAAACATAAACCTCCATCTCCTTGGATCGACTGCAGCATCATCTGAATATTAGATAGGTAACCAAAATAATGTAACAGAATACATCAAGCTGGATACGTTGGTGTAATATTTGCAGACTGAAATACATAACTTCCAGCTTCCATAGTCTTTCATTCTGCAACCTGTATATAAACGGATATCAACCTGAAACATAACTTCTTTAGTAGGCAATAATGGCAGCATAGCCATATAAATCACAAGCAATTGACAAATAGCAGAAAGGACTAGATCAATTCTTACCAAGGCTAAAATGTGCAAAATGCAACCAAAAGAGCTAGTAGTAAATATAGGAGCATGCCAAAAAGAGTAAAAAAAAAAAGTAGAAGGAGGGAATAAAAAGGGTCATTGTAATGAACCTTTTTCAAAATTTATTAAAATGCCCAATTTTCCACTTTTTTTACCAATTTCGACCTTTGACTAGTTTTACTGTTTTGACCTGCAAATCAACCCAAATGCTCCCAAATATTCTGTATGAGTGTATGCATGATATTTAGAATTGGATATTAGGTTCAGGGATGTTTTATGGTCGTCCAAATACTTCTGAAAACTTGATTTATATTCTGACCAATATATGCAATTTTGACTAGTAATTTGTGCATCAAATCCCCCCGGGGTAACACTGAAAAGGGCCTCCCAAATGCCTCTAAACTCCCTCAAATTTCTGAACAGAGGTATGTAATGTGTTAAGTATGTTATTAATGTCTCATATGCACCATTAATGGATTATTACAACTGTTCTCACCCTCCCATTTTGTAGGGACCCCCCCCTTTTTTTGGTCTTACTTACTTAAAAATTATTAGAAACTTAAAACACAATATATCCATTATGATGCATAATTATTAATAAAGCTTATCAAATTCAAGAACTAACAAAAACACAATACCTGAATCTGTTGTTGGAGGAGTAGTCATCGTCGTCAGTCCGATCCCGCTTTCCCTTGAAATCCGCTTCGCTCGTTGTGCCCCTCCAGCAGATGCTCGTTTAACCATTGGCGAAGCAACCGTTAGCTTCGCCACCCAACCATAGGCTCATGCTTTCAGTCACATGGCCTCCCCCGAGCTTCGGGTCGTAGAGTTCACACATATATTTCAGAAATTCAAATTGGGCTTCCCTTCCCACCAGGATTTCTCAGCCAACCCTTAGATAGCAGCAAGTCTTTGAGGCATTCGAAAATTACGACAATCGTCCAAATTATGGGCCCTTTTCCCCTTCCCAATGTCTTCCTTATAAAGGAAAACCTCCATGGTCCAGTCATCCATGGTTTCCATTCCTTGGCATGGTACCGCATCGTTGGGTCCTTGCGTCCATTCTTTCCGTTCTTGACAGGGTACCCGCATCGTCAGGCCCTTCTGACACCATCTTTCCGTTTTGAATTGCAGGAACTCTTGTAGGGATTTTAGGAATCGTTACCATCCATCCTCCGTCTACATGCTATCTAGGGACTAATGGCACTGAGGAGTGAGTCCGTTCTCACTGCGCGCCCCTCAACTCGTACATGACCAGCTCCGTCGTGGCCTACCTCGTACGCCCTCACGCATTCCTCTTGAGCAAGCGGATCAGTGCTTATCTGCTCATGTGTGGTATTCTTGTCGGAAGTCGACATCATCATCGCTCCCCCTGTGTGTGATTTACCCGTACTCTACGACCCTTCATATTCCTTTGTGTGTCCTTCGGTGAACCGTTTCACCTGTCGCTACACACATTTCTCACAAACATATATCATTATTTTATTGAGTTACAATCAATCGTAATCATAAATATACTCAAAATAAAATCAAAGGATTATTTTATTAATGTTTCAAACAGTCAGGTCACTAAGCAAGTGCCCTCAATGTCTACAGTAGTCTAGGGGCACTACATACACCCCTACTTATTTAGAACTTCGTCCCGAAGTTCAAAATAAATGCAGAAAGCTATGACGCATCTCAGTTGCGTCCTCCCAAGTCACAAAGCTACGACTATAGCTGTCCTACAATACTTTGACTTGACCAAGCAAGGCTAAGCATTTAAGCAAGAACTGATCAATCAATTATCCCAGTCCACACATATAATTCAATTCGTTAATTCATTTATCAATTATTGTCGTCATTCCCATCTTTAGGTTTTCCTCAATCATTTAAACATAACAAGGCTCAAGAGACCATTAAATCGAAGTTGTTCAGCCGGGTCACTCGACAGGTGCCCTTAAGGTCCACAGTCATTCTAGGGGCATTACATACACCCCCTCATAAATAGAACTTCGTCCCGAAGTTAATTCTTATTGTACTTCCATGGTGAGTTTCACTTTCTTTTCACACTCATGTCTTCTGTCGTCATCTTCCAATTTCATCGGTAATTTTATGTATTGAACTTCTCATAATAATTTTCCCATTAATTTCCACTAATGACTTCGATTTCAAACACTTCTCGAAGGTTTCGTTAGATAGTGATCTAGTATACTTATTTAATTTATCCTTTCATTCACTTTCGTCAATAACCTCATTCTTTGTCGAGGGAATCTGTTTCTCATTGATATTTTGTTCTCCAAATTTCATGTATGTTTCACTCTCTTGATCTTTTACCCAAGAAATGGTGAAAGAAGGATTTTGGTGTCTTTCTTACTGCCTTTGCATGATGCTAACTAAAATTCCCCAAGTTTGATTCCTTTGCTCATTATCCATTCTCCATTCTTTGCCTAAGATCCTCATCCTATATGGATTCTTCCATCATATTGGTATTCACTTCTTGATTGAATTCGATCAAGAGCTTTCCTAATTAAGGTTTGAATTTGTTGAAACTTTACCAATTATAGTTGCATGTTTATAGCTTTTCTCTTCCCAAACTTACAACCCATAAACATGTTCCAAGACATAACCCTGACATTCGGCTAACCATGTCATTCCTTCTTTACAAACCTGTAATCCTTCTTAAGCATATTTTGTGCTTTCCTCTTGCATAATTAGATTTTGTATGTAAACATATAGTTCACAAGATTAGTAGAAAAAAATTCTTAATCATCCTCTCCTTAGGTTCTCTTCCACATTTTATGATAAGCATTAAACATAGTTTCAATTCACCCTAGACATCCTGACACTTTCTATACTTAAGGATATACAATTATCCGTCCCAAATGTAGGACTCGTCTCAGTAGTTTTATATATATATATATATATTTTATTTTATTTTATTTTTATTTTTTTTTCTAAAACCACCTACATGTTATAATATGTAGTGCCCCTAGACTACTGTAGACATTGAGGGCACTTGCTTAGTGACCCGACTGTTTGAAACATTAATAAAATAATCCTTTGATTTTATTTTGAGTATATTTATGATTATGATTGATTGTAACTCAATAAAATAATGATATATGTTTGTGAGAAATGTGTGTAGCGACAGGTGAAACGGTTCACCGAAGGACACACAAAGGAATATGAAGGGTCGTAGAGTACGGGTAAATCACACACAGGGGGAGTGATGACGATGTCGACTTCCGACAAGAATACCACGCATGAGCAGATAAGCACTGATCCGCTTGCTCAAGAGGAATGCGTGAGGGCGTACGAGGTAGGCCACGACGGAGCTGGTCATGTACGAGTTGAGGGGCGCGCAGTGAGAACGGACTCACTCCTCAGTGCCATTAGTCCCTAGATAGCATGTAGACGGAGGATGGATGGTAACGATTCCTAAAATCCCTACAAGAGTTTCCGCAAGTCAAAACGGAAAGATGGTGGCAGAAGGGCCTGACGATGCGGTACCCTGTCAAGAACGGAAAGAATGGACGCAAGGACCCAACGATGCGGTACCATGCCAAGGAATGGAAACCATGGATGACTGGACCATGGAGGTTTTCCTTTATAAGGAAGACATTGGGAAGGGGAAAAGGGCCCATAATTTGGACGATTGTCGTAATTTTCGAATGCCTCAAAGACTTGCTGCTATCTAAGGGTTGGCTGAGAAATCCTGGTGGGAAGGGAAGCCCAATTTGAATTTCTGAAATATATGTGTGAACTCTACGACCCGAAGCTCGGGGGAGGCCATGTGACTGAAAGCATGAGCCTATGGTTGGGTGGCGAAGCTAACGGTTGCTTCGCCAATGGTTAAACGAGCTTCTGCTGGAGGGGCACAACGAGCGAAGCGGATTTCAAGGGAAAGCGGGATCGGACTGACGACGATGACTACTCCTCCAACAACAGATTCAGGTATTGTGTTTTTGTTAGTTCTTGAATTTGATAAGCTTTATTAATAATTATGCATCATAATGGATATATTGTGTTTTAAGTTTCTAATAATTTTTAAGTAAGTAAGACCAAAAAAAGGGGGGGTCCCTACATATGGTATCAGAGCCGGTCGAGCCTTGAGGGCACCGGACTCATACTTCCACCGAGGGGTTGTCGGTACCTTCGTCAAGGTGGGAACCAGACCGTCGAAACATCTGCTGCTGCAACTATCTCCTGGATCTCGATTCGACCACCGAATCAGGTTCAATACTTCTTAAATTTTTATTTCTGTGTCGATTTACAAATTCTCTGTAGTATTTTAGTTTCCGTATTTGTTTGCATATTCTAGGAGTTATTTCAGTTCTGTGTAAACAGATATATCAGAAATCAATAATTGTATTTCTGCCTTTGAAAGTCATGAATCGGTGATTTAGTTTGTCTACAAAGTTATAACTCTGTTTTCATCATGCTGGAAATATCGATTTGGTTTTGTTTAAAAAAGAATTATACCTCTGTTTCCATCATGCTGGAAATGACAATCCGGTTTTGCTATAAATTCTTTTTAAACTCTGTTTTCATTATTTACTTATTCTAGAATTCTTGTGAAAGCGTGGTGATAATGGATCCGAATCTCTATGAAACTTTTGACTCTGTTTTCACTATACATTCCTCCAAAATCTGTTGGACGTCTTGTAATCAATTATTAGAAACTTGTGTATTCATTTAGTGATGGCATGGAGTCTCCAGATTTATAGTTTGCAAAGTTTGACCCTGTATCTCTTTAAACTCTACGTTCTATTTCGAAATGAGAAGGCATTTCTAGATCTATAGGGTTAATGATATTCTATTTTTTTTTAAACTCTCTGTGCCCTATTTCGAATTGGGGAGATTTTCTTTCTGTTTCCAGATCCACAAATTGTGATAATATTTTGCTTATTTAAACCCTCTCCGTTAACTCCCCGGCTCTGCCACAAGAATCCTGTTCCAGATCCTATGAGTTGGTTTATAAAAGTTCTTTAAGAACCGTGTTGATCCAAAGCTGTGGCGCCGTCCAGAGTTTTGCTTTGTGATGTAGTATTGCCTTCCAATCTCTACTAGTTTAAATTCATAGCATTTTATTTCAAGATCTTGGCGTTTCGTTTCCAGATCTTCCTATCAGAAAGCCGATGGGTATAAATTTCTTAAACTCTATTGTAATTTACTTAGAGTTGCAGAATTGCCTCTCGACTGGAGTATAAATCTATTTTGCAACCCATTTTAGCGTTTCCAGATTTGTTTTTTTCAGAAGTTGATCGCGTATGAACCGACCCATTGTGACATTCTGTGTAATTAAAATCTAAAATGGTGAATTCACTGTGTAAAATATTAAGATCTCTGTTTAAAGGGGGGGAAACTCGATCCTTTAGAGTGTAGTATTAATTAGGTACGCTATTACTGCGAGGGGCGGGATCTTATGAGCTCGATCCCACCATTTTTTGTTATCTTGCAAACGATTGCACTGCTAATATTTACTGTTGGATACACCTGTAGTTCTCCATCTTGACTTAAATTTTGTATGATTATCCTATTGTTGGGAAGCGAACTTACACCGGTCCTAGTTCTGGTTTATAGGATGACATTTGATGATAGTGGTTACGGTTGGATTAGGATAATCGACCTCTGCGTTTACTTCTCAGTATATATTTTGGTAAATTTATTCTTTCAGATCGTGCCTCTGAATAGAGACATCGATCTGTGTGTTTACTTTGCATTATATATAGTTTGATGAACTTCTTCATGCTGATCATATCTCTGGATAGATACAGTGACCTGCATTTCGTTGCATTATATGCAATTTGATAAACTTCTTCTTATAGATCGTGTCCCTGAGTAGAGATAGGGATCGATGGTTTTGGACTGGGGAAGGATAGAGCGTTTCGTATAGTGTTGAGGATAGTTCGAGTCTGCCAAAAGAAAGGGATGGGGATTCAACATCATAGATAGGGGTATTAGGGGAAAGCTATCTACGATGCAGGTTAGGATATTTCCCATACCGATTAAGTCGGATCTTTGTAACTTCAACCCAAGTATCCGATCTCCGTGCTCTGCATCACTTCTCCTTGTTGATCAAAGGCCTAACCAGGTATTCTTGTTCTCCGTAGTTGTTTGTGTAATATATATATTTGGTTAGGTGGCTGCATAGATCTGGGCGATCACTCTCAGTGAGGATCGACCCTGTATTTTCTTTTAGTTGAGAAATTATATGTATCTTGCTATGTAGTATGCATAGATCTGGGCGATCACTCTTAGTGAGGATCCAACCTGCATTTCCTTTTAGCTGTGAAATTTTATCTGGCTATGTAGGATGCATAGATCCGGGCGATTCCTCCTTAGTGAGGATCGACCCCTGATTTCCCTCATAATTGCGTATATTTGTACTGAGCTATGCGTTGCACAAAATCTGGGCGATTCCTCCCCCGTGAGGATCAATCCCCGACATCATTTTGCTGAGACATTTATTCCAAGGTCTCACTTTTCCTCTCTGCGCCTCTATACGAGAGCGGCCTTCCTGAAAGAGATGGTCCGCTTTGGGTGTGGGATTGGGATTTATAACCTTAGATCTCTGCATGAGTAGGGTGCAGGTTAATGAGCCTGTGTGGATCAATGATCTATTCTTTTACATAAGTCGTTGAATTAGTTAATGATATCAGAGATGGATCTCTGTATAAATGAAATACGGTTCCAGTTTGAATGCTTTACTGTTTGGTCGTAGATCAGAAATGGATTTTTTTGTATGTTGCTTAGGATTGGGGCAAATTTGTTTTGTTTACTTTTGATAAGCAATACTCTGCCTGCGCAGAGAGTTATCTCATTCTCGTCGTATCCTTTCTGAGGGCGTTTTTCTTACTTATGCAAGATTTCTGCATGAACATGAATATCATCACCATAGAGAAGAAACACCTATGCGTGTTTGCTTGGACATCGCACTTTGGTTGAGTCAGCATTTTTTTTTATATAACTTGTATTTTGGGAAGAATTGTTGTAGCATATATATACATAGTTATATGAAAACCTTCGTATATGGTTGGGCGTTTCACTATGCTTATGTACATTTCTGTAGTTATGCTGTGTCGCGGTGAGGTTTTGATTGGCTTAGCGCTTGGCGTTTGAATTTGGTTAAATTTCTGTAAGTCTTATTTAGTATTGGTCATCTCGATCTCTAGCCTTGACAGAGTAATTTCTAACTTAGAACGAGTTTGGTTGCAATATACTACACGCATCTTTTTGAGCGGGATCTCTGCGATCTAGCTGAAGGTATAGTTGTGCAAAACTTGGATCTATAATTCATTCAATTCATGGCTATCAAAGATCACCTAATCGCTGACTTGGATATAGTTATCTCTGCTCCACCTTTTATTTGATTCTTTAATTAGCTCAACTTCTACACCGATTGGAGCCCGCAATAAAAGGTTGTATTAATCATTACTGGAGCTCTCTAATAGTTAAAATTTCATAAAAATAAGATCATAGTATCCACTTCTCGCCTGGGGAATGTTATGTAATTCATTACCTTAATTGCACTCGCATTCCACTATCTGATGTGAGAACTCCAGTCTTACTTCATAAGCTTTCCTTATTATAAACTTTTGCTAAGTCAAGCTGACTTGCTGAAAACGTGTACGCAAGAACTCAGCTTTGGGTGGCATGTGGATATGAAGAGTATGCGATAGCAAGAGCTCTTCTCTTAGAATACGTCTCTGGATATTCATTTATGAAAGAAAAGTTCTTGATAACCTTGGCATGCGATTTGGTAGTTATTAATTATGAAATAGAAAAACAAAAGTCTTTACATGGTGTAGCGTTAAAATTAAATTATTTTCTCTTCATTATTCGGTTGTATTGCATTTCTTTATAAAAGCTCGGTGAAATTACTACTTTGAAACATATAATATACACTCCGTATTACTTACATGATATATTCATATTCTATGAAAAAAATTGTTTAAGATTTAAGTTAGGTGCAAGTGCTTACGTTTAAGAAGAAGATGGGAACTTATTAGATTGAAGCACATTCAAGTAACATGTAGAGTTTATCATTTCCTTATTTGAAAAGTAACTAGATTTTGGAAGGTTGAAAGCTAAGACCCCTTACCATAGATCTAAAATGAGGTTCTGCTTATGTACCATCTTCTTATTGATTTTTGTGTATGATGGGGAAATTCTTTTATATATATATATATATATATATATATATATTTTTTTTTTTTTTTCTTTTCTTTTTTTTTTTCTAAAACCACCTACATGTTATAAACCTCACCATTTGAGTTGCATGGTTTATTTAAGTGTAAATGGATATGCTTCCTTTTTGATCATTTATAAACGTATTGTATTATAGTTGAAGTACCTTACCCTTATGCATTATTCTACATCAATGACTATTGAGATCCTTTATAATTTTGATAAAGTGGATTATATATATACATATATATATTTTTATTATTATGTGGATTATGAGACTAGTTAGGTTGACTATAGAAATGGCATACTTATGTACATTGAATGTGGTAAAAGTTTAAATTAACGTCTATTGAAATCCTTTATAATTTTGACTACTCATCTCTTATAGAAAATTATATACTTATATCTAGAATTGAATTGTTATGTGAGTTATGAGAGTAGTTAGGTTGATTTTAGAAATGAGATAGTTATTTATAATTGAACATGTTATAAGTTTAAAGTAATGATTATTGAGATTCTTCATAATTTTTTTTATTACTTGTCTCTTATGGAAAATTATATATATATAGGAATATAGAAGTGAAAAATTATATGGATTATTAAAAAGATACATACGTATTTATATATATATATCATTATTAAATGTTAGGGTCAAGAATTTGGGGTGGATTATAAGTGTCCTTATGATATTTAGGAAGAAAAGTGAAACCTTGTGATGGAATCAAGCTATTGATTGCAGGTAAAGTAAGAAGCCAACTACCAAGTCGAAACGGGGACCACCATGCACACCATCCATCCTCCAAGCGCCAGGCTCACGTAGGAGAAACACTTCCTTTAAGAAGTAGACTAAAAAAAAAAAAAAAAAAACTACCGAGACGAGTCCTACATTTGGGACGGATAATTGTATATCCTTAAGTATAGAAAGTGTCAGGATGTCTATGGTGAATTGAAACTATGTTTAATGCTTATCATAAAATGTGGAAGAGAACCTAAGGAGAGGATGATTAAGAATTTTTTTCTACTAATCTTGTGAACTATATGTTTACATACGAAATCTAATTATGCAAGAGGAAATCACAAAATATGCTTAAGAAGGATTACAGGTTTGTAAAGAAGGAATGACATGGTTAGCCGAATGTCAGGGTTATGTCTTGGAACATGTTTATGGGTTGTAAGTTTGGGAAGAGAAAAGCTATAAACATGCAACTATAATTGGTAAAGTTTCAACAAATTCAAACCTTAATTAGGAAAGCTCTTGATCGAATTCAATCAAGAAGTGAATACCAATATGATGGAAGAATCCATATAGGATGAGGATCTTAGGCAAAGAATGGAGAATGGATAATGAGCAAAGGAATCAAACTTGGGGAATTTTAGTTAGCATCATGCAAAGGCAGTAAGAAAGACACCAAAATCCTTCTTTCACCATTTCTTGGGTAAAAGATCAAGAGAGTGAAACATACATGAAATTTGGAGAACAAAATATCAATGAGAAACAGATTCCCTCGACAAAGAATGAGGTTATTGACGAAAGTGAATGAAAGGATAAATTACATAAGTATACTAGATCACTATCTAACGAAACCTTCGAGAAGTGTTTGAAATCGAAGTCATTAGTGGAAATTAATGGGAAAATTATTATGAGAAGTTCAGTACATAAAATTACCAATGAAATTGGAAGATGACGACAGAAGACATGAGTGTGAAAAGAAAGTGAAACTCACCATGGAAGTACAATAAGAATTAACTTCGGGACGAAGTTCTATTTATGAGGGGGTGTATGTAATGCCCCTAGAATGACTGTGGACCTTAAGGGCACCTGTCGAGTGACTCGGCTGAACAACTTCGATTTAATGGTCTCTTGAGCCTTGTTATGTTTAAATGATTGAGGAAAACCTAAAGATGGGAATGACGACAATAATTGATAAATGAATTAACGAATTGAATTATATGTGTGGACTGGGATAATTGATTGATCAGTTCTTGCTTAAATGCTTAGCCTTGCTTGGTCAAGTCAAAGTATTAAAGGACAGCTATAGTCGTAGCTTTGTGACTTGGGAGGACGCAACTGAGATGCGTCATAGCTTTCTGCATTTATTTTGAACTTCGGGACGAAGTTCTAAATAAGTAGGGGTGTATGTAGTGCCCCTAGACTACTGTAGACATTGAGGGCACTTGCTTAGTGACCCGACTGTTTGAAACATTAATAAAATAATCCTTTGATTTTATTTTGAGTATATTTATGATTACGATTGATTGTAACTCAATAAAATAATGATATATGTTTGTGAGAAATGTGTGTAGCGACAGGTGAAACGGTTCACCGAAGGACACACAAAGGAATATGAAGGGTCGTAGAGTACGGGAAAATCACACACAGGGGGAGCGATGACGATGTCGACTTCCGACAAGAATACCACGCATGAGCAGATAAGCACTGATCCGCTTGCTCAAGAGGAATGCGTGAGGGTGTACGAGGTAGGCCACGACGGAGCTGGTCATGTACGAGTTGAGGGGCGCGCAGTGAGAACGGACTCACTCCTCAGTGCCATTAGTCCCTAGATAGCATGTAGACAGAGGATGGATGGTAACGATTCCTAAAATCCCTACAAGAGTTCTCGCAAGTCAAAACGGAAAGATGGTGGCAGAAGGGCCTGACGATGCGGTACCCTGTCAAGAACGGAAAGAATGGACGCAAGGACCCAACGATGTGGTACCATGCCAAGGAATGGAAACCATGGATGACTGGACCATGGAGGTTTTCCTTTATAAGGAAGACATTGGGAAGGGGAAAAGGGCCCATAATTTGGACGATTGTCGTAATTTTCGAATGCCTCAAAGACTTGCTGCTATCTAAGGGTTGGCTGAGAAATCCTGGTGGGAAGGGAAGCCCAATTTGAATTTCTGAAATATATGTGTGAACTCTACGACCCGAAGCTCGGGGGAGGCCATGTGACTGAAAGCATGAGCCTATGGTTGGGTGGCGAAGCTAACGGTTGCTTCACCAATGGTTAAACGAGCTTCTGCTGGAGGGGCACAACGAGCGAAGCAGATTTCAAGGGAAAGCGGGATCGGACTGACGACGACGACTACTCCTCCAACAACAGATTCAGGTATTGTGTTTTTGTTAGTTCTTGAATTTGATAAGCTTTATTAATAATTATGCATCATAATGGATATATTGTGTTTTAAGTTTCTAATAATTTTTAAGTAAGTAAGACCAAAAAAAGGGGGGGTCCCTACATAAGGCTCAAGAGACCATTAAATCGAATTTGTTCAGCCGGGTCACTCGACAGGTTCCCTTAAGGTCCACAGTCATTCTAGGGGCATTACACATTTAACTGCAAAAATCCCCAATTCGACCCTTAGGGAAATGGCACTATTTCACCTCCCAATACAACTAAAATGAGTAAAAATGCTTCAAATGCTCAAGTACAGTACATCAAACTTGTAGAAGACATCCATGTAAGTATATTTATCACAAATATATCAGAGAATCATCCATCCATTCGAAATAATCAACATTATAGTGTCATACATCAATGCATTGGGGAAATGGACATTGTTTGCTCATTAATCAATATTTTTGCATACAACCAGCAGGTATTTCAACCTGAGACTTTCTGAATATTAAGAACAGAGGATATGAAGCTATTAAAATCAGAAATATATAATGATAAGCTCTCCCAATAAGCACAAGAGCTCACCAAAAATGCCCTCCCTCAAGGAGCATGAATATGCCTTCAAAACTGGAAATGGTGGAGAGAAAGTGCTGCACTAAACCAAACCATGAAACTTCCTGTAGCTACTACCTACAAATAAAAAATCCATTAAAGCACCATGAAAGACCTTATTGGCCTCTCCAAACACCAACTTGGATGGGAATCTTTCACCCTCGAAATTGGCTAAGGCAAGAAACTAGTCATCCACTAGCTCTCTCTTCACAAATGAAATTTTCTCAAATCATCAAAAGCCATTTTCTTACTTGATTTCTACATTTTATAACCAACATTAGCCTTCTAAGGGTCTAAATCCTCTCAATAGATTCAATAGATTTCTATTTAGGAAATATTCCACATTTGCCACTTGTCTCCTAGTTCCAACCTTCCATCTTCTCCCAAATTCGATTTTGAGTCTCTTTGGCTTATCCCACTCCCATGAGTGCCTTCCTTGAGCCTATTTTTGGGTCTGACATGTCATATTGGTCATATGTCAGAGGTCAGGTCTGCAATTTTTCATAGTTGTCATAGATGCTCCATCATTGGTGTCATAGGGGCTAGGGAATCTAACCCAAGTGTCCACAAACTCCCAATTTGACTCTTTATCTTCCATGGAGCTTACCAATCCTTCCCAATTCGACCTAAGATGCTCAATGAAATGTGTTATGACTTACCAAATCACCCAAGAGTGTTCACCTTCCAATTAATTCGAATTTGCAAGAGAGAGATATCATGTATTATGAAAAATCAAGCTAGTGTGGGTCCCACATCCTCCATATGTCTCCAAAACCATTTGCCACCTAGGATTTCTCTTGAATTTCTTTATTCACTCTATTTATTAAATACTTGAACCCTTCTAATATATAAACATCATTTATTATCTTCCTTATTACCATTCCACATGTGCCCATCCAACCTAGGAAACTAGTGGGATTGATGGGATTGTCTTACTATGAAATTATTTGAATGGGGAAATTACAGTCCTCCCCACCCAAGATTGCTTGTCCTCAAGCAATTTCAAATCAGGATGCTGCAAAATATTCTCCTCTTCCCATGTAGCATCTTCACTTGGAAAGTCCTTCCATTGCACCAAATATTCTTTGATAGTTCTACTTCTCAATCTCCTTTCTCGTGTCTTCAATTTTTTTCCAGAACAAGTGTGAGCTAACCTTCATCATCCAAGGGAGGAAGTATTTCTGAAGTGATGATTTGCTGACCAAGATATTTCTTGAGACAAGAGACATGAAATACATTATGGATTTTACTCCCTTCCGGAAGTTCCAATTCATATGCTACCTCTCCAATTTTTCGAACTATCCTGTAAGCGCCATAGTACCTCAGTTTTAGCTTTTCTGCTCCATTATTTTTTCGAAGAAGTTTGTTTGTAGGGATGCAATCTCAAATATACTAAATCATCAACCTGAAATGTCCTTTCTTCTCTATGTTTATCGGCATATTGCTTTTGCTGGTTTTGGGAAACCTGCAAATTGTCTTTCAAGAGTTTTAAGATCTCTTGACTCTCTTCCACCCAATCCTTAGCCCTTGGGGCCCTACTATCAGAAAAGATAATGTCAAAAAAAGTGAGTGCATCATAACCATAGAGTGCTTTGAAAGGAGACATTCCTATGGACATATGGAAGGTGGTGTTGTAGCAAAACTCACCCAAGTGGAGCCACTTGACCCATGCTTTTTGCTGCCCTCCTACATAATTTCTTAAGTATCCTTCCAACCATTGATTTACCCTCTCTTTTGTCCATTAGTTTGTGGATGATAGCTGGTGCTTGGAGTCAATTGAGTGCCCACCAATCTAAAGAGTTCTTTCCAAAAAGCACCCATGAATCTACTATCTCTATCACTGACAATGCTCTTGGGGAGCCCATGCAATTTGAATATTTCTTTGAAAAATATATCAGCCACTTGTGCATCACTAAAAGATGATGTAATAGAAAATAAATGAGAAAATTTTGTCAACCTATCCACTACCACATATATACAATCCTTACCCAAATATTTTGGTAAATCGGTGATGAAATCCATGGAGATACTGTACCATTTTTGCTCTGGAATTGGTAATGGTTGTAATAAGCCTGATGGACATGTAAGTTATGATTTGTTTTGTTGACATACTTTACATTCACTTACATATTTCTAAACATATTCTTTTAGCCCCTTCCAAAAAAACCTTTGCCTCAACTGTCTATAAGTTTTGAAGATCCTCGGATGGCCCTCTAGTGGGGAATCATGAGCTTCTTGTAAAATTTGGTACTTGAGCTTTGAGTTCTGAACTAAATAAATTATGCCCTTATAGTATATCATCCAATTCAAAATCCTGTAGTTATCATCTCCTTTGAGTCCATCCAACACATCACAAGCAAATTTGTCTTTAGCATATTCAACTAGTAGCATATTTTTCCAATCCTTGGCAATGTCCATGAGAGAAAAAGAAGGTCTTCTTGACAAAGCATCTACTACTATATTATTCTTTCCTTTGAAATATTCAATATCAAAATCATAAGCTTGAATCTTGCTTACCCACTTTTGTTTCCTTTCATTTAGATCTTTTTGGGTGAGAAAGTGTCTTAGATTATTGTGGTCAGTTTTCACCACAAACTGGCTGCCCACCAAGTATTGTCTAAATTTGGCCAATGCATGCATAATGGCCAGCATTTATTTATCATAGATGGAGTAAATTTTTTCATGAAGCTGCAACTTTCTTCTCTCAAATGCTATGGGGTGTTGGCCTTGCTTTAGGACAGCCCCTATTCCTCCACCTGAAGCATCACATTCCACAACAAAAGGTTTAGTAAAATCAGGAAGTGAAAGTATGAGACAACTACTAATTACCTCTTTCATTTTTTGGAAGGCCTTTTCAGCCTCTTCATCCTACTTGAAAGCATCCTTCTTAGTCAAATCAATGAGTGGAGAAGTCAATTTGGAGAATCCCTTCACAAATTTTCTGTAATAGGTGCATAGGCCAATAAAACCTCTCAATTCGGTAATATTTTTTGGTGATGGCCATTATAAGATAGCCATGATTTTCTCCATATGTACCTTCACTCATTCTTGCCCTATAATGTGCCCAAGATATAGCAATTCTTTCATCCCAAATTCACACTTTGACAACTTAGCAAATAAGGACTCTTCTTGCAAAATTTTCAACACAATCTCTAACTGCTGCAAATGCTCTTCCCATGTCTTATTGTAAATAAGAATATCATCAAAGAAAACCAAAACAAACCTTCTTAGTTGCTTGCAAAAGATCCTATTCATACATTCTTGAAATGTGGTTGGAGCATTAGTCAACCCAAAAGGCATGACAAGAAATTCAAAGTGGCCATAATGACATCGAAAAGCAGTCTTTTGCACATCTTCATCTTTCATCCAGATTTGATGGTAACCTAATCTAAGGTCAATTTTTGAGAAGTATTTGGCCCCATGCAACTCATCCATGATCTCATCAATCCTAGGAATAGGATACCTATTCTTGATAGTATTTTTGTTCAAGGCTCTAAAGTCTATACACATTCTCAATGTTCCATCTTTTTTCTTCACTAGCACCACTGAAGAAGCATAAGGGCTAGAGCTTGGTCTAATGAGTCCCAACTCTAGGAGTTCTTGGATGGATTTTTCAATCTCATCTTTGAACTTTTTAGGATGTCTATAAGGTGGTATCTGAATGGGAAAAGTACCCTCCTCCAAAATAATGTTGTGCTCAATTCCCCTATCTGGTGGTTTACCATGTGGAAGGTCTCTAAAAACTTTGTCATACTTTTGCAAGAGTATCTCTATCTCCTTTGGGTGTTCAACAATATTTATATTTGGCTTGGGATATGTAATGTGACATTCAGAAGCCCATTCTATGTCCCCATGTCTCAATATAGATCTCATACTATTGCAAGTCACTACTTGATTTGGGTAAGTGTGTTGCCCTCTCACAACTCTTTGTACTCCTTTTGAATCTTGGAATTTCATTTCAGGAATTTGATAATTTACGGTATGCTCTCCTATTGAATACAACCATTGCACTCCCAAAACCACATTAGTATCAGCAACATCGACCACATAAAAACTATCAACAAAAGTATAGTTACCTACGGTGACTTGCAACTTTGGAACCCATGTTTTGCATTGCATTGTGTTGTGACCAGGAATGACAACTGTAAATCCATCAAATGGTTCAATATGTATCTTTGTTTTCTCCACCATCTCTGCATCAATGAAGTTATGGGTGGCTCCTCCATCTACCAAAACTGAAGTTATTTGTCCTTGTACGACACCCTTGCATCGGATAGTATGGTAGCGGGGTACTGCTGAAAGTACTGCCATTCTTGCTTTGTCCGGTGAAGGATGATTTTATTCTTGTCTTTCCTCTTCTAATACTGTCTCATATGCCTCTTCTTGATCTGAATTATGTCCATATTAATCCATTCCCCCATCATACCCCTCATTATCAGAAAATACTTCTATGTATTGAGCCTTTCCTTTAGTACATTTGTGCCTCGGTGTCCATGGTTGGAAGCATGTGAAGCACAGTTTCTTTTTTCGAAGCTCATCCCTGTTTAGTCCTTCTTTTTTATTCTTTTCAAATGAATCTCTTTTCCAATGTTTCTTATCATATCCATCCCTTTGCCATGGTTTCTTTTCAAATTTGTAGCTAGTCTTGGGAGGAAATCTCGTTCTAGGAAGCACATTTTGGAGATCTCTAGTCAAGCTCATTGCATCTTTTAATGTAGTTGGCTTGTGGGCTTTGACCAAACCTTTTAAGGGTTCAGCAAAACCTTCAGTGAACAACAATACCAACCTTCCCATAGAGACATCAGCCACCTTGACTCATAGTTTTTGAAAGTCCAACATATATTCAGTAGGGGTCCTAGTTTGCTTCAATTGGGCTAGTTCTTTGAATGGCAATTCTGGATCTTTTTGTTCAAATCTCTCTAATACCCTGTCAACAAATTCTCCATATGTTTTAACCTGATCATGACCCAAGGTTTTCAATCCATGGAACCACCATTCATTTCCATCTCCTTCCAAGTGCAAAATGGCCATTTTTAATGCATCTTCTTCCAACATAGGATTCAACTGAAAATACACATCCAATTTTTGCACCCAAGTATTAGTAGAATTTGGAGAAGAACCATCAAAAGTAGAAACTGACATTTTACTAATAGCACCATTTAATTCTCTGTTTTGGGATGGACTCCTATGGTCATCCTTCCTCTTCATTTTATATATAGCATTGATGAATGTACTAAATGGTAGAACTCTTTTACATTCTTCACTCAAATCATTCCATTCATTGGCTAGCTTACTATTATCCACTTCAATATCGGGCTCTTCTTTAGGTGAGAGGAATTTAGGTGTAGTATGCCTTTGTGTGCTTTGAAATTCATCAGGTCTATTATGAGGTCCTGTACTTAAGAAAATATGCTCACTCCCTTTCATCTTTTCCCCTGAGTGTGAACCACTATTATCTCCTATCATCCCTTTGCTTTGAAGCTGGCTAATCAACAATTCGAATCCTTGCAGCAATTAGTTACCTATCCTTTCCATATTTGTTGAAATTTTAGAGAAACATTGATCTAAGGTTGCAATAAGTTCCTGCTTATGACTTAATTTGTCATCCTCCTCTCTACCCATGGTTTCAACAAAAGACTCCTCTTCTTCTACTACCTCTTCTTCAACAAAAACCTCTTCAACTACTGGTTCAAATGGTGGTGGATTATTATTTTGACTTCTTGTTAATACCATCAGGTTCCAAGAACATGCTATGATACCACTTTTAATGAACCTTTTTCAAAATTTATTAAAATGCCCAATTTTCCACTTTTTTTTACCAATTTCGACCTTTGACTAGTTTTACTGTTTTGACCTCCAAATCAACCCAAATGCTCCAAAATATTTGGTATGAGTGTATGAATGATATTTAGAATTGAATATTAGGTTCAGGGATGTTTTATGGTTCTCCAAAGACTTCTGAAAACTTGATTTATATTCTGACCAATATATGCAATTTTGACTAGTAATTTGTGCATCAAATCCCCTCGGGGTAACGCAGAAAAGGGCCTCCCAAATGCCTCTAAACTCCCTCAAATTTCTGAACAGAGGTATGTAATGTTTTAAGTATTTTATTAAGGTCTCATATGCACCATTAATGGATTATTACAACTATTCTCACCCTCTCCCATTCAATTGCAAAAATCCCTAATTTGACCCTTGGGGAAATAACACTATTTCACCTCCCAATACAACTAAACTTAGTAAAAATGCTTCAAATGCTCAAGTATAGTACATGAAACTTGTAGAATACATCCATGGAAGTATATTTATCACAAATATATCAGAGAATCATCCATCCATTCGAAATAATCAACATTATAGTGTCATACATCAATGCATTGGGGAAATGGACATTGTTTGCTCATTAATCAATATTTTTGCATACAACCAGTGGGTATTTCGACCTGAGAATTTCTGAATATTAAGAAAAGAGGATATGAAGCTATTGCAATCAGAAATATATAATGATAATCTCTCCCAAGAAGCACAAGGGCTCACCAAAAATGCCCTCCCTCAAGGAGCATGAATATGCCTTCAAAACTGGAAACAGTGGAGAGAAAGTGTTGCACTAAACCAAACCATGAAAATTCCTGTAGCTACTACCTGCAAATACAAACTCCATTAAAGCACCATGAAATACCTGAGTGGCCTCTCCAAACACCAACTTGGATGGGAATCTTTCACCCTCGAAATTGGCTAAGGCAAGAAACTAGTCATCCACTAGCTCTCTCTTCACAAATGCAATTTTTCTCAAATCATCAAAATCCATTCTCCTACTTGATTTCTACATTTTATAACCAACATTAGCCTTCTAAGGGTCGAAATCCTCTCAATAGATTCAATAGATTTCTATTTAGGAAATATTCCACATTTGCCACTTGTCTCCTAGTTCCAACCTTCCATCTTCTCCCAAATTCTATTTTGAGTCTTCTTGGCTTCTCCCACTCCCATGAGCGCCTTCCTTGAGCCTATTTTTGGGGATGACATTTCATAGTGGTTATATGTCATAGGTAAGGTCTTCAATTTGTCATAGTTTTCATAGATGCTCCATCATTGGTGTCATAGGGGCTAGGGAATCTAGCCCAAGTGTCCACACACTCCCAATTTGACTCTTTATCTTCCATGGAGGTTACCAATCCTTCCCAATTCGAACTAAGATTCTCAATGACATGTGTTATGACTTACCAACTCACCCAAGAGTGTTCCCCTTCCCATTAATTCGAATTTGCAAGAGAGAGATACCATGTATTATGAAAAATCAATCTAGTGTGGGTCCCACATCCTCCATATGTATCCAAAACCATTTGCCACCTATGATTTCTCTTGAATTTATTTATTCACTCTATTTATTAAATACTTGAACCCTTTTAATATCTAAACATCATTTATTAGCTTCCTTATTACCATTCCACATGTGCCCATCCAACCTAGGAAACTAGTAGGATTGATGGGATTGTCTTACTATGAAATTATTTGAATGGGGACATTACAGTCATATGCACAGCCATCAAAGATATTATCAAATATGAATTTGAGAAGAAGACGTCCCCAAAAATGCTTTTTCTACCCATGAAGCCTTGTACGAATTATATGTGATTCCATTTGGATTATCCAATGCTCCGACAACATTTCAAGCAGTAATGGATGACTTGTTTCATCCATACCTAAGGAATTTCATGCTGGTCTTCTTTGATGACATCCTTGTTTATAACAAAAACTGGGACTCACACCTTAAGCATGTAGAGACAATATTGAAGCTCCTAGAAGAAAACTTGTTTTACGCTAACAAATTAAAATGTAGTTTTGGAAAAAAAATAAATTTTTTTGGGGCATATCGTTTCAGCAGAAGGCATCAATGTCGATCCCAAGAAAATTGTGGAAATCAATGAGTGGCCTTCCCCCAAATCATCCACATCATTAAGGAGATTTCTTGGTCTGCCGGGTTATTATAGAAGATTTTTCTGCAACTATGCAAAAATTGTGGCACCCTTAACATATCTATTAAAAATGGATGCTTTCAAATGGAATTAAGATGGAGAAACTTGTTTTGAAAAGTTGAAATCCCTAATGACATCTACTCAAGTGCTAACAGTCCCCGATTTCACAAAAACATTTATCCTAGAATGTGATTCTTCTGGGAAAGGTGTAGGAGCCATGCTCATGCAAGATAAACATCCCATCACCTTCGAAACTCAGAAGTTAAAACCAAGTGAACAGACAAAATCAAATTACGACAAAGAATGTTGGAAATAATGCATGCCCTAGTTAAGTGTAAGCAATATTTGTTGGGGGGGGGGGATTTCTTGTTAAAACATACCACAATAGCCTAAAGTATTTTCTAACCCAAATATATCACTCTTTAGAACAACATAAATGGGTGAGAAAAATACAAGTTTTTTATTTTGACATTTTATATAAAAAAGGAAATGAAAATGTGGTTGTAGGAAGCTTATCAAGGGAGCATGAAAGTGAGGCCTCATTATGCGCTATCTCGATAGTTGTTCCTGAATGGATTTTAGAAGTCCAAACTGAGTATGTGAAAGACCTAGAGACAAGGAAGATGATTGAATCAGTTGGAATCAACAAGGAAAACAAATCCAAATAATCATGGGAGAAATAAATACTATGGTACAAACAAAGGATATATTTACGCAGTTCGTCAAAATTCAAAACTCAAGTTTTAAAAGAGAAACATGATTCTCCGACAGTCGACCATGTTGGGTTCTTTAAAACATACTACAATATCCGTCAGTAATTATTTTGGGAGGGAATGAATACTGATATCCAAAAATATGTTGTTGAATGTGATACTTGTCAAAGGAAGACGTTTGGAACAGTGTCTCCTCCTGGACTTCTCCAACCCCTTCATATCCCAACATAGAAATGGTTTGAGATAACCATGGATTTTATCTATGTTATTCCTATGTTAGAAGGAAAGGATAGCATACTTGTATTCATTGAACGATTAAAAAAATATGCTCACTTCATTAGTATTTCATCAAAATCAAAGGCCAGCCAAGTCACAGATATTTATGTAAGGAACATATTTAAGCTCCAATGGTTTCCCAAAGTTATCGTTAGTGACAAGGATGCCAAATTTACCAGCAAATTTTGGAAATAATTGTTCCATTAATCAAGTTGGGACTTCATTAACTATGAGTACCTCTTACCATACCCATACATATGTACAAATTGAAGTCGTAAATAACTTCCTTGAAGGATACCTTAGGAATTTTGTGAATGGCCTCTAGACTCAATGGGTACATTGGCTACACCTTGAAGAATGGTGGTACAATAGTACATATCGTACAACAACAAAAATGTCCCCTTTTGAAGCCTTGTATGGGTATCCACCTCCTACATCAAAGGAATATGTTATCAACAATTTCAAAGTTCCAATAGTAAAAGATTATCTAGCAACATCAGATGAGGTCATTCGTATTTTGAAAAACCATCTTGAACAGGAAAGAAACCACATGAAGCAACAAGCAGACTCAAGAAGAACTGATAAGGAATTTGAAGTGGGTGATTGGGGGAATGGTATAACGTGTGGAGGGAGGAGAAAATAGTATAATTGAGGGGTGGTGATGGGGAGTATGAGCAGTGGATTGTAGGTGATGAGCAACGATGAGAATGGAGGTTGTGGGATGAAAAATGAGAGGAATGAAGAGATGAGAGAGTGGAATGAAATGGAGAAGAATGGAGTGAAATGTGGACGGTGTATGGAGGAACATTGAGAAGATATTGAGCAACCCAGATCTAATACCAACTTGGAATGATATTTCCAAAAAGATAAAATTTTATTATTGAAGATGATGAAATTACATGGAATACATACGACTTAAATACAAGTGAAGAAGCACATTAAAACAATTTGTCCTTCTAAATCCGGCGTTAATAAATAAATATAATGAAAAATAATATTTAAATTATTTAATTTATTCTAGTATTGTTACAGATTATCACGTGAACCTCATCAACTAATTATAATTTCACACCCGATCAAATAACTTGTTTACAATCATGATTACTTGACATGTAGACTAATTCTGAAATTACCATGATTTGATAAGTGACATTTTGTCATTTAGCGCCTATCACAACATTTCAATTATGTAGCGCACCATAGCATTGGGGTACAATAATGCGCTTCAAAATCATTAATGATTTTGTACCACGATTTCACATCTTAGCTTCTCAATTTCCTACACAATCTCAACACACAGAATTAGTAACCCAATCCAAATGCAAGTTGTTAACCATTAAAAGATCGAGATTTAGGCAATGAATGGAGCAAGTATATGATGAACAAAACAAGAAATTCAATTGGCATTGCATGTTAAACAATAATAAAAGAAACCCATATAAATTCATAAGCATGCTTATGCATAAAAAAACATAAGTGTTAAGGAGAGATCCATTCAACAAGATATTTTACAATTCCATATCAGATTGATATTGAACTTCGTCCAAGTCGACATCTGAGTCATGAAGATCATAATTTATATCTATCCCTTCAGAATCATTGTAAGGATTGTCCAAAACAACTTCTACAAAATCTAGTGCTAAGTCTTCATCGATATAGTGATCATCATCATCAATATGTGAGCCAATGACTGTATGGTAAACTTGATTCCCCCATACACATTATTCTTCTTGATCCTGATCATATTGATCTTATTCTTTTTCTTGATCATGGCCACCTTCATCTTCTGGAAAAGTATACTTTGCGGTTCGTCCTCTTGGATCAAATCTAACAACAAATGACCAACTTGCTCTACCTGGTACCTCTGAAAAAATACATGCTCTTATTGACTTGGAAGTACATAGGGATTTGTATTTGGATCGTACCTATTAGTATTAATAATGGTAAATCCATTTTCATGATCAATAACTATCCTTTCATCACCTTAAAACAACAATCTGTACCACATCACCTTAAAGAGAACAACTTTTAAGGATTTAAAGTCTATATCCAATATGTCTTCCAAATATCCATAGTACCTCAAATACGATGTGACCAGATGTCTATCACCCCCGTGGGAAATATTAGTAACTTGGAAAATTGCAGTTATACCACTATCACATGTTTTCCTCCTGTCATCGAATTGTTTGGTGTGATATTTTCTTCCATTGCACCACATAGCCTTATGATGTTTCACCTGCATTCCCAACATGTTAAAAATGAAATGGCAGGATTTGGAAAGTATATATATAATATAATTTGCGAGAATTTTTGTTTTATGGGATTTGAAATATAAAACCTGAAGTTAGATATTGCTTACATTTCTATCTTTCGCACAATATGCTATATCGATTTCATGTTGGGTTAAATCAATATCATGGTCCAAATAATATTTTCTAATCAAGTCTGCCACCCTATTCCATGATAAGGCATCGTAAAATTATTCACATCGTTTTATCCATCTCTTCATCCAATCAAGATTATTTGCAACGTATAAATGAATTTCATCCCACTCTATACTACCTATAACAATTACAAAAAAAGATTTAGTTAAAAAATCGAGCTACTAACCAATCTACCATAAGCATTTATGAAAATATCAAATACAATATAAAGTTTTACCTTTCACTTTTCTCCATATAATTTTCCCCAACAATAACTCCCCTTTAAATTTGTTGGTGGAATTGGCATCCCAAAGGAGAGGAAAATCCATATCACCCACTATTTGGGGTAATTACTCATTAAAATATACAATGGATTGACATAGCATATAGCTTTCAACCATTGAGACTTTTGGATGTGCTCTTTTTCTAACAAATCCTTTTAATGCCTTCAAGTGCCTCTCCAACAACCACATTGACCTTGTGTGTACAGGACCACATATTTCAATATCTTCCTCCAGGTGTATGAGGCAATGTTCCTATGCATTGGAAAATGTTGGAGGAAGATACTTTTGCATCTCACACATTAGTTAAGGAATTTCTCTTTTCCAATACTTGACATCTTCTTTATGTATCTCTTTAGATGACAACCACCTACAAGTGCAAAGAAATTTGATGTATCACCATTAATATAAATAAGGAAAGCAAAGCAAGTATTGACTATACAATCAATAATTCAACTATAACTCTATACATACGTCATGTACTTGCCAAGATCATAAATAACCTTCTTTATGTTGTTGTCAAAGCTATTAGGACAAGCTAGAGGTAGAATATACTGCAACAAGGATGCAACGTATATTACTAACAAATAAGGTATAGATCACTACATATAATTGAAATAGAGATAACCATTAATTGCTAAAATATAATCTATATATCATAAAATAATTGAAATTTCAAAATGACAAACCTTCATAAATGTATTCCAATCATGAGTTTTAGAAACACTTTATCACCTTGCTTTGTTAATTTATTACTTATTTTTGAAACAAAACCCGTGGGAAATTTTATCTTCCATACAACCTCTTTTACAATAGAGCTCTCTTGCTTTGTTAATAACCATGGAAGATTGGTGGAATTTCCACTACCATAGAAATCCTTCAAATGTTGCAATGAGTTGGATTCTTGAATGCCACTTATAATTTTTGCAAATTTTTCCTTGTTATTTCTCCCATCTATAATTTTCCACAAGCACTTCGTCACATTCTTTCCAATATGCATTGTGTCAAAAAAATGAGCTACGTGTAGGTTCTCATAGTATGGAAACCAACTGAATTGGGCAGAGTATCATTTTAAACCCCATGGAATCTGACTGTGATGACCTATGAGAAGTATCAATGAAAGATTAATATTTTTACTAGTCATGCTAAGTATGGAAATATAAAAATAAATACAAGTCAACAAGAACGTAGTAGTAACTACAAACAAGTATTGCTTACCATGGATCTTCTGAAATTCCTTTTTCCATAGTTGAGGCATCTTTCTTTGTGGTTATTCTCCACTCTCTTCCTTCACATTAAAGTCATTTCTTTTAGTACTCCGATACCTATGGTCCTTATGGAGAAAATGCCTAAACTCATTGTACACCTCCTTTCCTAAACTTCTTGGATGTCTAGATATTGTTCTTGGACCATATAAATGACATGCATATTTGCACTTTGTTTGAATTCCTGCAAGTTATGAAATAATCAATTAATATATAGAATTCCATAAATTATAAATCATGCATAGCGATACGTGAAAAAATTACTTACCACAAAAATGTGTAAGAATGGGCAAATCATGAATTGTCCATGTAAGTATTCCATGGAATTGAAATTGTTTTTGGCCTGTAGGTTTGGAGATTCCATACATACTGATGTCAGACCATAATTTTAAAAGTTCATCTCTAAGAGGCTCAATATAGACATCCATATATTTAACTTGATGCTTACCTAGTAGATATTTAAATAGTAAAATACGTAATTAAAAAGTTCTGGAGCATGAAATAATGAAAAAAATGGATTCCTTATATTGTGTTAACATTCTTTAAAAAAAGTACCTGGAACAATTAATACCAACATGACTAGTTCCCTTTTAATAGTCAGCCTTGGAGGAAGGCTATTGTTTATAACAAAAACTAGCCAAATTGAGTAACTGTTTCTGTGATCTCCAAATGGATTGACACCATCAGTTGCCAATGGAAGTCTAACATTACATGGTTCTTCTTTAAAAATTGGCCATCTTTCCTTAATGTCTCTGAATGAAGATCCATCTCCAGACATTCGCATGACACCATCTGCACTTCTGTGTCATGCATGGTAATCCATAAATCATGCAATGCTTCTACAACTGGACAGTCGTTGAAAACATGGAATTATCGATATATGGCGAAGAAATTTGCGGGGCACCTTATTTGTTACCTTATCAATACGATATATACTAATTCCACATTTAGGTCACTCACTCTTTGATGCATGTTGTCCATAATATATTATATGATCATTGGGACATGCATCAATTGTTTTATACTCCATTCCTATATATTTCAGGATGACACACATTTCTTTGTATGTGTGAGGTAAATTATTTTATGGTGGTAGAAGAGTATCACCTAACAATCTAAACAAAAAAAACAATGTAATAATTATAATTACTACCTGAGCTTACATATGACAATGATAAATAAAAAAACATCTAATTTCAATTACAAATGTATAAATCTTGCATACCTTAACAACTACGTCATTGCTGTGTTTGAAATACCATTTATGATCCTCAAGTTGACGAGCAACAAAAGAAAAAAGAGAAGACTCATCTTTGAGTATTTGTATAAGTTTTTTTTTGGCTTATCAATTAGAGGTACATCGTGAATGTTTTCGCAGATATCGTTTGTAGTTGCATTCTCATCCGTGGAAACAAATCATGTCTTGTTGATCAACCTATTTATCCCTTCATTCTCAATAAGGTTGTACTTATTTTCTTCTACTATAACAACCTCAATGTCTCCACCCTCACCATCTCGTCTGTGCAATAATTATGAAAAAAAATTCCAATTAGTATCAAAATGTACATCAATATTAATAGTATTTCAAATAAGATTTTTTGTTTTGTTTGACATGCTACCAGGGGATAATATTATATTCTACCTTCCAAGTTCCCATACTAATAGCAATGAATCCTGGCTATTTCCCTAACTCTTCTTCTTTTCATTCCTCGACATTGCGTACAAGGACAACAACATTTTCCATCAGCAATTACATCATCAACATTAAAGGATTGATTATGATCATTTGCATCACCAGGGTTTCTTGTGTAATAGTATGCAGAAGTGATAAATTCTTGCATAGCAACAATTTGTTCGGATCTACTAGAAAATCAATGGACATGATTGTCTAGCATTCTTCTCTATTTCAATAAAATACATTATCAAAGTAAGAAGAAATTCAAAAAAATAATTAACCAAAAGAAAATAAATGTATTGAAGGGATAATCTCATTAATCCACAAATTTTTTTACCTAAAATCAGATTTCTCCCTCCAATATTCTTCCACAAAGTATTCTTGTTGAATTGAACCCAAAAAATACTTGAATATGTGTTAAATTTTTTCCAATTGAACTGGAAAAAACCTACCAAAAAAAACTAGATATGTGTTAAATTTTATCCAATTGAACAAAAAAAACCTCATAAAAAAAGCTACATATATGTTAAATTTTGTCCAATTGAACTAAAAAAAACCTAATTTGATGTTGTGTCCAAATATGTTTTAAAACTTGCCGACTTTAATAAAAAAAAAGGAGAATACAGTCATCTTTTTCTCATCTCTTAAGAGACGTTCATAAAGTATATTTTTTGGTCAACATTTGCATGTATGACGTCTCTTAAGTGACATAATATATGGTCGCTTAAGAGACGTCTAGTGTGAAGTCGTTTAAGAGACGCTATACAGATATTATTGAAGCGCAATCTAAAAAAACTCGATAAATTGATTTTTTTTTTTTACGTGTAATGTGAATTTTCATGTTACACATCAGTATAAACATCGAATTTCGACCCCAAATCTAGTAGTGAGATTAGGGAAAGAAAGCAAGCTACGTTTAGAATTTCATGTATTGGTCTCTAGTGAGTTTGAGATCTAACAAAAACATTGAAAAGGAAATGTTTTTAAGGATATTCTCTATGTTCTAAGAGGGAAAATAGTTCTCTTGATTTTTCATTGGTGTCATCAAAACTATTTTCCAATGGATGTAAGATGACAGTTTTATCCATTGGAGGAAATGGAAAATTGAATCTATAATTGGAGTGTCGATGTTTTTTGAATGTTTTTGTATGGTGGTGAGTTTGGATCGCAAGAATATTTTCATATAGCAATGATGAGTCTGAATATATATACTGATCAACAAATTCAGTAATCTTTTCATCAAAATTTTGTCCATACACTGGTGCATTTTGGATCTAATGTAATCCATGTTCATTTCCATTGCCTCTGTTCTAGAATTTAGTTGTAAAGAAAAAGTCTTCTAGTTTTCCAAATAGTTTGTTGTCACTTTGAAATTAAAGATCATAACACCATCATTCTATGTATATAGTAGCGAGTACAAAGAAACGGATGGTTTATGATCAATGAATCAATATTTTTCTCTGAAATATTGCTAGGGGGTTTCTTTGGATCTCGATTTTCAATCACTTGCAGTGCACTGCATAATGGGGTCCAAAGATGCTCAACACTAGTAAAATTTACAAAAAATGTAGGAGGACCAAGTTGTTGTATAATTGCAAACAATTTTTTCTTCATATTTTCAAAATAGTCAGGTGATGTTCGAAAACTGTTTTCAAAGAGCGATATGCAATTGACGATTTTAGAATCTTTTCAAGGTTCTTTTTTGACTTTACATCTTTTGATAGCAATTTTTTACCTTTTAGTTCTCTTGTTTGAATTGAAATCCAAGTAGAAATTGAAACTTATTTTATAATGATTTGAATTGCTTTGAAGAAAATATTTGTTGTGTGTGTGTCAAAGTCTGTAGTCCTATGCAAAATATCCCATTGTGCAATTTGTTGATAAGAGAACATGTTTTAAATGTCTTCAAGTTGTTTGGATCCATAAAATAATTTAGGTAAATTTATTTCTTCATAGAACCTATCCTGGAAAATGCCTAATGGTCGAAAATATTTAGAAGGTGTGATTTGTATAATTATATTGTCTAGGTCATCTATTAGACGTGTTTGTACATATTTGTGTACCAATGTATCAGACACTGGCTCTTAATCTTTTTCGCCATCGAAAGAATGCAACATTCATGTTTATAATAAAGTATTCAATTGTTGTTGAATGCTTTATTTGAATATCTCTTCCCAGTAGTTGTTGATAACAATGTCTTCATTTGTGTAAAGTGTAGTTTTGGACAAGTCATGCATAGCAATCATAACAAATTTTGGCCACACGTTATTGGATAGATAGGAATTTTTATATGCCAACTTTCATTTTAACATTATTGCAACTGTCATAGAGTTAGATAGACTTATAGGAAATGTTTGTTTGAGCTTTATCCAAATCTGCAGGCACATTAATTATTATTCTAGCTAGCCTAATTTGAGCTCTTTTGTAACAAAGTTTTCAAATTTGTGCAAAATCTATTCTTGTTTATAATAGTCATTCCTCCAAAGGAGTCAAGATAGATACATACAACAATTGGTTGTTATGACGGATTTGGATGGGTGATGCATAGAAAGGAAATTATTCATTAGATATTGATTTCTGCCAAAAATCTGATCATTGCTTCTTCTCCAATTGAAAAAGATTTAAAATCCAATGTGGTGATATTGTCAATAGAATCAATCTCTTTTTGGAATTGCAAACATTCACATATCGAACATGCATGAATTATTGTGTCTTGGATAGATTGAAAATATGTATTAGTTTCTTTGGTTGTTTTCTCATACTCCTTCTGTATTTGATTTGCATGCTTTCCTTGTTTTTGTATTTCTTGCTTCAATTGATGTAATTTTTTGAATCTATTGTTGGGAATCCTATGTCGAATATCTTGCGCTATTGGACAAGTTATTCCTTGTAATTGTATAGAATTTGTATCTTGATTTGGAATTTCTTTAACTTTTTTTCTTTTGACATATTTCCTTTTTTGGTATATGTGTTTATTTCACTTATCTTGTTGATTGCATTTATGCTGCTCAATTGCTCAGGTGGGCTATTGCAAATATTTTTCTCTATTGTGTTATCTTGTAGTCTAGTTCTTTTGTTCCTTTTGCAAGTGTTCAACAAGCTACCAGAGTTAGGATTCTCTATTTCAGAGAGTATAGTTGAGATTATCTTTTCATAATAGGTTTTTAGCAACGGTTGAAAGTATGAATGCGAGGAATATAGAACATGTTGCATAATATATAAAACATTTGATGAAGTATACATTGAATGTAATCTTGGGACAATTTTTTAAAACAAGGTATCCCATATGTATATGTTAATGTTGAGTAATTCACACAACCATTGAATTGAAAATTAATATCCTATGGCTTTGACAGATTTACAATATATGCTTTCCAATTAGAGACTAGGCATTTTTGTCGAATCATGTTGCAAGTGATATATCCGTTTAGACATTCGATTGCTCTATTGTCATTTGCAACAAAGCAGCTGTAAAAGGTTTGTGCAATTGATTTTCTCATTGCATGCACATTGAACAATGATGTCAAGTTGCAAATCGAATGAAATAATGAATCATGGAAATCACCAGTATTAGACCTAACAATACAAAAGTCTTGTTCTAATAGTTTATTTTCAATAGTTAATTGTTTCATTTAACTGTCAGTGTATTGATTTCCACATATGCTTCTAGAGAATAGACCGTAGACCTATGTTGGATGAATTGTAATGAATTATATGATATGAGTGGTTCAAAGTGGCCAAATGATGGGTTTTGGTCATAGAATATGTAACACCTCGATTTTGACCCCATTGCATAAAATATGTAAATGATGTAATATCGTTATAAAAATCATGGTGATGAGCTCAAGGACAAGGCCCCGCCATTGACTTGTCGTTCTTGTATTGGAAATTAAAATTGATTCCCGTGGATCGCGTGCTAGACTAGCGTGATGGAAATCGTAAATATATGTATGTATTTTAATAAAAATACCCACAACTAGATATGCAAGGCCACAAGAGTATAAAGGAATTATTTTTACAAGGAATAGGGGGAATATTCAAACCCTTGAAGCCAATAATGTCAAGCCAAGTGTCAATGAGAGGACCCATGAACCATTAACTACCCATGTTGACTTTTGCACCCAATCATTTATTTATTCCAAGAGGTGGTTGAAGTAGTTATTGTTTTGGGAAATGGAAGGTATGGCTTCCTAAATTTCATGTATTGGAAAGCCATCATTTTGGAAAAATGCATTTTCCTTCCTGGGAAAGAAAACGCCCACGAATTTTGTAAACAATCTATTATTCATCCGTGAATTTTTTCCTCTCATGTCTCTATTGCTTGCTAGGTGTTTTCCCTCACGAATTTACTATGTTTTCCTTCATTTCTAGATGGAAGAAGGGAATTTTTGGGTTGCAGAATGACTGGGAGGTGACTGGGAGGAAGAGAATTTCGATTTGCAGGTTCATAGAGGACAATTTTTCCATTTGAAAGATGGTATTACCTATTGGGAAATCGTTATGTTCCCTAGTTGTCGATTTCCCCTCTCAAAAATTCGTTTTTCTATGCCCAACAATTGTGCCTTATTGCATGTGGGATATTTTCCATAATTTAGGTTACATGTATCCATTGTTTTGGCTTGAACTTGTGTGTAATCAGTTAGGAGTAGACAAGGATTTCAAATCGGCTTGATAAACCCAGTGAAAGGTGTAACCTCACCAAAATATGATAGGGCTTTGGCTACTTTTCTATGCACATCCTCAAGACCACTAGAAGGGAAGGTATGGCCAGAGGGACTGTGGAGCAGTGAAGGGGATACTGTCATGTCCCTTCATTGATTAAAATTGCATTTAGTTCCTAACCCAATCAATCCCTTGGGTTGAGGAGAAAATATCATTTACTTTGGGTTAATTTTGATAGTACAGGCATTAATTAATTAGAATATGTTGATTTTATTTTTCCTAAAGTTTGAAATGAACTTGATGAGAATTATTTTTCATTAATATATGTTTTATTTCAATAGAATAAGTGGATAATTCTCCATAAGGGCGCATTATAGGATAAGGTTGACCAAGAGGTAACTTGAAAGAGAAGAAAATATGAAAGCAGCCAAAGCTAGGAAAATTGGGAAATTGAAAGGAAAAATAGCACAAGGCAGAAAAGCAGCTAAACTCGGGAAAATCAGAAAGCAGATAAAATAAGAAAGGAGGATTACAGAAAAGGAGGATAAGTCAAAAAATAGATAAAAATCAGGACAAAGCAGAAAAGCAGGATAAGGCAGAAAAGCCGGACAAAGCAAAAAAACAGGATAAGCTAGAAAAGCAGGATAGAAAAGCAAAAGCAGGCTAAAGCAAAAGAAAAAGACAAATCAAAAGAAAAAGAAAAAGCAAAAGAAAAAGAAAAAGAAAAAGAAAAAGCAAAAGAAAAATAAAAAGAAAAAGCAAAAGAAAAAGCAAAAGAAAAATTAGAAAGCAAAGGCAAAAGTGGAAAGCAAAGAAAAGTAGAAAGAAAAGGAAAAAGCTAAAGTAGAAAGCGATACAATATTATCCACTCCATGAGGGAATATTAGTCTAACTTAATTGCTCCACAAGTCACCTTAATCCTTTAAAAGAAGGAGAGTGCACCATTATCCCATCTTTGAGAGTTTGAGAATTGAAGTGAGTGCAATTTTTCCTTTGTGACTTGGGAGATGTGCCCCTGCTTTTTTTGAGAGGATGATGAAATACAGTCTTCATCATGGATTTTATTTCAAGTATTGAAGTCTTATCTGGTCGAATTCAAGCTTTTTGCAGAGATTAGAGAACCTCTTATCCAAAATTATGATGATTTCTAGCCTTTCTTTGATGGAGATTATTATTTCTTGTGTATTTATTTCATGAGAGTTTTGTGAGAATTATTTAAGCTGATAATGGATGTTACTGATGTAATAATGAACCTATAAAGTCTATTTTACAATCTTAATAAAGAAAATTATACCTTTGATGTCCATCTCTTGCACCTAGTCTAGATTGCTATGAAAAAGAGCTAGAATGTATGTTTGATAAATGAATATCTATGATCACAAATGGAATCATTTAAGTTGATTATACTAAATAATATTCCAATTAACTCATTCCAAGTCCTAAACAAAAAATTCGTGACATTATCCTACTATTTGGGAATTCTTGAATTTCAACTAGCTGTGCAATCTCGGGTGTCAATTTTGCTTGTCTCTTTTTGAAACTTTCTCAGGATCACTCCAAAATTGATAGAGCGGTTCTCAGCTGATATTTGAATATAATTTAATGTTCTTGATCCTTCCTAAGTCAATCCTTCCATATTTATTTGAAATTACCTTTCCTACATCCAGTCAAGCCACTAGTCTTCATTGTTTTTCCTTAAGTTTTGTAGGAGAGTTAGTGAGTGTGTCATCGAACCTGATTGGTACAATACAATGGTATCAGAGCATGGTCCTTTGAACCTACTCTTGTTAATATTCTATGAGTCCCAAAATAAGTTAATATCCCAAGAAGAAAGATCCTTCGTCAGAGGAATAAGAAGGAGAAGAAGTTAATTCTATTGAAGGCAAGTTACAAGGAGAATCAGAGATGTCTCATAATGAAGACAAATATGAATTCAAACTCTTTGTGCAAAGCATGATGAAGGGTTTACAAGACATATAGCATAACATTGTCCAATCCAAAAAATAAACCAGAGAATTCTTATCTCAACAATTAGGAAACAAAAATGGGGAGGGGAGCAACATGTTAGTTTTTCAAAAATTTCAATCTGATCTAGGATCTTAACTGGGAGAATAACATGTACAACATATCTACAACATATTAATCATGGACACAATAATGCAAGCACACAAGAGACACAGAGTTTCATCGGGGAAAACCAAGAAGGTGAAAAACCCCGCAACTTCCTCAAAGATAGATAGAGCAATGATACAACCAAAGTATAAGAGATAGTCTTCTCCTAGCAGCAACATCTCCTCCTCCACAAGTGCGCCACTCTCTAATGAGAGTGAGAGTGAATAATAGAATGATGAAATAGAGTGCCTCCCACACTCTATTTATACTTGACTTGACTTTCCTAATAAACTTTACTAGGTCGGCCTTAACTTAACCACATAATATAATGCTAACAGGGCCGACCTCCAATAGGGTGGTCTAATAACCCTTTGACCCACATGACTTATACAGGGCCGACCCCAACAAGGTGGTCTAATAACCCATCAAGTATAAGTTACGACACTTAAAATATAAATGATGACACTTCTGTATAGAGGAATAATAACATCTCTATAGGAATACAATATACATATATGAAATACATTCTGAAGTTACAAATGCATCAACACTCCCTCTTAACTAGGAAGGTATTTCTCGACACAAATCTGCTAGCACAAGTCTTCTTCTCTGGATCATCGTCATCGAATCATCATCATCTTCATCGCCACTACTTCTTCTATCTCAATCAATCTCCAATCTACTCGTAATAGGAAGTTCTATAGAGCCAGTCCTTTTTCATATTGGATGTAGGCCCGCCACCTGCAGGTCTTCATTCATCTATAGAGCCATCCCTTTTTCATGCTGGATGTACATCATCAACATCTCTATGAGAAAGCCATCAAGTAGGTACACCACAAGACTGATTACACTGCCTCTGCAAAACCTGCAAGATCTCCCAGGACTGATTACAATGCCTGTGCAAAACCTGCAAGAGCATCTCAGGATTGATCATATGCCTCTGCAAAACCTGTGTACCATACTGTCACATCATCGTCTTCAGATCATCGTCATTGTCCACGGAGCACAAACCAGATGCACACACACAACACTTACACTCACCGACATGGAAGGACTTTCCTATAACCATCTGAGAAAGGCTCACAACACTTACATCAACGACCATGGGAGGACCAACCTACCACCATGTCGGAATGGCACATAAATTATATCAACGACCATGGGAGGACCAACCTACCACCATGTTGGAATGGCACATCACTTACATCAATGACCATGGGAGGACCAACCTACCACCATGTCGGAATGGCCCAGCACTTACATCAACGACCATGGGAGGACCAACCTACCACCATGTCGAAATGTTCCAGCACTTACATCTACACCATAGGAGGACCAACCTACCACTATGTGAGAATGGCTTGTGTGCATTTGTGTCTCCGTACTCATCACTTCCCCTTGTAAGGTATCTCGATCTGAAGTACACCAAGTCTCCCTCTGAAGTATTCAAACTTCACTTTGGTAAGCGGCTTGGTCAACACATCGGCTATCTGCTCGTCCGTTTCAACATATAGGAGCTTCACTGCTCCTCTCTGCACCATATCCCTGATATAGTGATACTTGATGTCAATGTACTTCGACTTGTCATGGAACATTGGGTTCTCTGACAACTTCACACAACTCTGGTTGTCGCAATATATACAAGTAGAACTCAGCTAGAGATCAAACAAATTAGACAATATCTTCCTAAGCCATACTGCCTCACAACTAGCCGAACAAGCTGCGACATACTCTGCTTCGACTGTACTCAGTGCCACACAGGACTGATTCCTGCTAAACCAAGAGTTCATACCAGATCTCATACTGAAGCAGCACCTGGAAGTGCTCTTCCGATCAATGTAACTTCCTGCCCAATTCGAGTCAACATAACCCTCCAGGTTAAACTTTTGATTCACCTCATACTTGAGCCCATAGTCAACTATACCCTTCAGGTACCTCAGAATATGCTTTGCAGCTATCAGGTGAACATGTCTCGGATCTGTCAAGTACTGACTCAAGGTGTTCACCGTAAAGCAGATCTCTATTCTTGTATTCATTAGGTACATCAAGGACCTAATCGTCTAACGATACATCGTAGCATCAATCGACTCAGATGAAGCATCACACAGAAGATTTAGGTTCGATTCCATAGGTGTGGCCATAGCCTTGCAGTCCATCATACCGAACCTCTTCAGGATCTCTACTGCATACTTCCCTTGTCCAAGGAAGATTCCATCTGCATTCTGTCACACCTCCATACCAAGAAAGTAGTGCATCATACCCAAGTCCTTCATCTCGAATTCGGTAGCAAGCTTCCTCTTCGTGTCGACAATCAATCTATCCTCACCTGTTACAAACAGGTCATCCACATACAATAGTAGTATCATTGGATTTCCTTCCTCAACCTTGTAGTAAAGGTTGGAATCCGCTTTACTCTTGGTAAAGCCTAAACTGGATAGGAAGCCATCTATCCTGCCATGCCAGGTCCTGGGTGCTTGTTTCAAACCATACAGGGATTTCTTCAGTTTGCACACTTGTAACTCTCGGTCATGTGTCTCAAACCCGAGTGGTTGCTCCACATACACTTCTTCATCAACTACACCATTCAAGAAATATGTCTTGACATCCATCTGGTGTATCTTCCACTTCATCACTACAACCAGAGCAAGTACTGATCTGATGGAAGTGTACCTGGATACATGTGCAAAAGTATCTTCATAGTTAATCCCTCTTTATGGGAGAAGCCACGAGCTACAAACCTCTCTTTGTATTTCTCCATGCTACCATCTACAACATGCTTGATCTTATAGATCCACTTGGAAGTCACAACAAGCTTCCCTTTAGGTCTTGGGACTGCATCCCAAACATCATTCTTCATGATCAACTGGTACTCCTCGATCATGACATTCTTCCCGGCTCCTGGGAACTTCAGTATCTTCAATATCTTCAATAGATAACTTTATTGTTGAACAAATGTTGTAGTCCTTCTTTTGTAGGTGATGGTATATGATCTTTCCTACAAAACAAGTTAAATTGCATGATTAGAAACATCTCATAGTTTTCGGAACAAATTCTTACACATAAATAAATATGTCAACCAGTCATGCAATTATTTTAGCCAATGCTTCAATACAACATTTATCCATATCCCGTAACTTTCTAGATGCCTTCCAATCTCTACCAGAAAATTGTTAAGAGTGTTCGCAACTCCCAACATGTCAGCAAAGAGGTTTCATTCTAGATAAGTAGCAATGGAATGTTGTATAGTTCCATAGGCCACTTACCCATCACATGCATATTAGTAGTATACTATTCATTAATGCAATTATTCTAATATGCATAATACACACCCCAAGTCTAAGACCATAAGCATATACAGCATTGAGCAATATTATTTAAACAAACAAATATGCAAGAAATGACAATTCAAATACTTATCTTTGTTTGGTTTGTAGGGTGGACTCCCTCTCAATATTTGCTTCCTTGCAGGAACTACTGGAGTGTGCTCTCTCTTGATCTTTGCTTCCTGGATTACCTGTCCTTGAACTTATATCCATCCTCGATCACTTATGCATACTTACTAGTATCATCATTGTGTTATCCTCGAGGTCTCATACATACATTAGTATAATCTCAATACTATCAAAACACAATAATCTTAAACATGTATAGTCATGATCATTTCAAACATAGATAATAAACATTAGTATTCAAGGTTTCAGGGAATACTTCTTTTACTCATGGATATTCTTTATTTGACCAAAGGACTTTTCTAGTTAGTCATATCATCAATCAAGGTAAGAGACATAATATGCATAAACCCTTGATTACTTACATTTCTAACTTCATGAATAATCATTATCAACCATACAACAATATAACAACTAACACAAGGTAGGATTCTAACTTGATATAGGAAAAACATACTTGGTTATCATATTTGCTAGTTATGTCTAGCAATATCTTCTTGTTCTCTTCTGTTGATGTATATGTAACTTCGGAATGTATTTCATCTATGTATTTCATATATATTTATTGTACCCTTATTAGATATGTGTTATTCCTCTATAAGGAAGTGTCATCATGTGGATTGACAAGTGTCGCAAGTGTGTGTACTTGCCGATGGGTTATTAGACCACCATGTGTGGGGTCGGCCCTGAAATATATATATTATAATGTGGATGTACCTAGCTAGACAAGTCGGCCCCATAAGGTCACTGGGAAAACAGGTTAGTATAAATAGAGATCAGGTGATCTCTATTTAGATCATTCGGAAAGACACACTTCTATCACTCAAAAAGTGGCACACTAGTGAGGAGGAGGATCATCTACTCTAGGAGACTATCTCAGTGTATTTTGGTTGTACTTTGGTTGATCCATTGCTCTCTCTATCTCTGAGGAAGTTGTGGAGTTTTTCACCTTAAGGTTTTCCCCACGGAAACTTTGTGTCTCTTGTCTCTCATGCTTTTGATTCTTGTGATGCTTGTCATGCTTATTGTGATTTTTATGCATTGATATACTGTATATGTTATTCTCTCAGTAAAGATCCATGAGTATTGTGAATTAATGCTCAAAATTTAACATGGTATCAAAGCTAACCTGAGAAGAAGACATTTTGCAGTGATGAAAACTTGAGTTTCTTATTTATTGGGTTTCTCTCTACAGATTTTGGAAAAGAAGCATAGTAGATTGACTCTACTCATCAAGGAGAATCTATCTGTCCAATCAGAATTCAATTCTGAGCATTTTCAGATTTGGCCCTAAATATTAGGGTTTCCACAAAAATAGGAATATCTGGAATCTGAAGACATAGCTGGAAGCTCCTTGCAAAAATCGAAGTTTAGAGCTTTGGATCAAGATTTTTGGCTGGGTAGATCTCCGAGAAACGCAAACCCTAATTCAGGGCTCTCCTTAGTGAACCCGGGAGGACAAAAAGACAAATCTGAAGGGTAACACTTTGTTGATCTCAAATTCTAAATGCACTAGGATGATCAGCTCATCAAGGCGCATCTTTCTATCCTTTCAGAAAGTTGAAATTCACATTTTGAATTTTTAGGGTTTTTTCGACAAACCCTAATTTGGGACCAGATCCAGTTTTCAACATTTCAAGTGGTAAGACCTAAATATTTTCTATTTTCATTTGAGATACTCTTTAAGATGTCTCACCACACCAAGATTGAGGATAAGCTTGAAGGGGCTGATAACTTCTGAGCTTGGAAGTATAGGATTGGGTTAATCCTGGAAGAGAATGAGTTGGACTCATATATAAAAGAAGACATCCCTATCCCAGAGGATGAAGAGGCCAAGGTATTGCATAAGAAGAACTTGGTCAAGGAAAAGAGAATCATTGCTGATTCTATTAAAGACCATCTCATACCCCATGTGTCTTCTCTAAAGACACCCAAGGAGATGTTTGACTCTTTGACCAAGCTATTTGAAGGGAAGAACATAAATCAGAAGATGACCCTGCGGAACCAATTGAAAGGAGTAAAGTTTCAAAATGGAGAAACCATTCAATCTTATTTTTCTAGGGTCTCCCAGATCAAGGAACAACTGGAAGTAGTAGATGAAATAGTGGAGAATGGTGAAGTTGTCATGAGCACTCTGAATGGCCTACCTAGGTCACGGGACTCCTTTATTCAAGGAATCTATGCAAGAAAGAAGTTGGTATCCTTCAACAGACTACGGGAAGAATGCTCACAAGAAGAAGCAAGGCTTGTGGCACGAGAAGAAAAGATGGGGATTGAAGATCAAGCTCTTGCAGCTCACACCAAAAGAAGCAAGCCCAAGAAGGAGCACTCTCGCTACAAGAGATCCTATCAAAAGAATAAGAAGGATCTAAGATGCTTCACATGTAATGAGAAGGGTCACTTTGCTTTAGATTGTCCCAAGAACAAAAGGGATAACAACAACAACTCCAGCAAGAAGAAGAAGGGCAGCAAAAGAAATTTCCATGCTCATGCTTCCGAGGATGATGAACCTCCAAAGAAGAAGGCTAGGACAGAAAGTGATGATGACTCATCAAGTAAAGAAGAATGTGTTCTAATATCTGCTCTCACAGGTACTATCTCCCATGGTTGTAATGATTGGTTAATTGACAGTGGGGCTTCCAAACACATGACTGGGTTTAAGGAATCTTTTGTAAACCTATCTGAACATGAGTCATCCCATAAGGTGAAACTTGGGGATGATATTCAATACCCAATCAAAGGAAGTGGTGAAGCCTCCTATAACCTGGATTTTGGAAAATCTTTGAAGATGAAAGAAGTCCTTTATGTACCTGGGCTCAAGAAGAATCTTCTCTCCATCTCTACATTGGATGCAAAAGGCATGAGGGTTGCATTTGTATATGGCCAAGTCCTAATGTGGCCAAAGGGTAAAACAATTGATGATGCAGTAGTGATTGGAGAGCAAGAGGGAGGATTGTACAAATTGAAGGAACAACCTGAACATGCCATGGTGACATAAAGACAAAGATTCATCCATAGTCATGGATCACATAGAGGTATGTATAATTTGTTTTTGCAAAAGTTAACTAATGAGTTATGTAGGTCATTGAAGAGAACAAGAACACATTGCTAGACATAACTAGCAAATATGGTGACCAGGTATGTGTTTCTTATATCATAGGATCTATTATATAAGTATGCATGACATGATTGATGATGTTTATTCATGAAGTCATAGGTTTGAATAATCATGGGTATATGCATATTACGTGTCTTACCTTATTTAATGTTATGACTAACCAAAAGAGTCATAGGTTTGAGTAATCACAGGTTTAGACATGTTATGACTAACCATAAGAGTCTTATATAAACCTTGAATGCTAATGCTTATTATTTATGTTTAAAAGGATCATGACTATACATGCTTGAGATTGTTGTGTTTTGATAGTATTGAGAATATACTAATGAATGTATGATTTTGTATGAGATTACAAGGATAACACAATCATGATACTAATACGCATGCATAGGGACCAAGGATGAATATAAGTTCAAGAACAGGTAATCCAGGAAGCAAAGATCAAGAGGGAGCACACTCTAGCAGCTCCTGCAAGGATGCAGATATTCAGAGGGAGTTGACCATCTTTCTACATTCCACAACAGAAAGGTGTAGAAGAAGCTACTTCAACAGCTCCTGCAAGGAAGCAAAGACTCAAAGGGAGTCCACCCAACAAACAAACAAAGATAAGTATTTTAATTACCACTTCTTACATATTTGTTTGTTTAAATAAAATTGTTCAATGATACATATGCTTATGTTCCTAGACTTAGGATATGTATTGTGCATATTAGAATGATTACATTAATGAATAGTATACTACTAATATGCATGTGATGGGTAAGTGGCCTATGGCACTGTACAACATTCCATTGCTACTTATCTAGAATGAAACCTCTTTGCTGACATGTTGGGAGTAGTGCAAACTCTTAACAATGTTCTAGTAGATAATGGAAGGCATCTAGAAATCTACAGGATATGGATGAATGTTGTATTGAAGCATTGGCTAAAATAATTGCATGACTATATGACATATTTCTTTATGTATAAGAATTTGTTTTGAAAACTATGAGATGTTTCTAATCATGCAATTTAACTTGTCTTGTAGGAAAGATTGTATGCCATCACCTACAAAAGAAGAACTACAACATTTGTTTAGCAACAAAATTATCTATTGAAGATATTGAAGTTCCCAGGATATGGGAAGAATGCCATGATCCGTCGATCATGAAGAATGATGTTTGGGATGTAGTCCCAAGACCTAAAGGGAACTTTGTTATAACTTCCATATGGATCTATCAGATCAAACATGCTGCAGATGGTAGTATAGAGAAATATAAAAGTGATGAAATAGAAGATACACCAGATGGATTTCAAGACAACTTTCTTGAATGGTGTAGTTGAAGAAAAAGTGTATGTGGAGCAGCCACTTGGTTCTGAGACACATGACAAGAAATCATATATGTGCAGAACTTGGTATGGTAGGATGGACAGTTTCGTATATAGCTTGGGCTTTACCAAGAGTAAATCGGATTCCAACATTTACTAGAAGGTTGAGGAAGGGAATCCTGTGATTCTACTCCTGTATGTGGATGACTTATTTGTAACAGGAGATGACAGATTGATTGCAGATACTAAGAGGAAGCTTGCTGCCGAGTTCGATATGAAATATTTGGGAATGATGCATTATTTCCTAGGTATGGAGGTGTGGCAGAGTGCAGGTGAGATCTTCCTTGGTTAAGGAAAGTACATAGTAGATATCCTGAAGAGATTCGGGATGATGGATTGCAAGGCCATGGCCACACCTATGGCATCGAATCTGAAGCTTCTATGTGATGCTTCATCTGAGCTGGTTGATGTCTCTATGTATCGTCAGATGATTGGGTCCTTGATGTATCTGACGAACACAAGACCAGACATTTGCTTTGCTGTGAACACATTGAGTCAGTTCCTGACAGATCCGAGGGGTGTTCACCTAGTTGTTGTAAAGCATGTTCTGAGGTACCTGAAGGGTACAGTGGATTATGGGCTCAAGTATGAAGCAAATCAAAAGTTTAACCTGCAAGGTTATGTTGATTCATATTGGGCTGGCAGTGCTACAGATAGGAAGAGCACTTCTGGGTGCTGCTTCAGTATGGGATCAGGTGTGATCTCTTGGTTTAGCAGGAAGCAGTCCTGCGTAGCACTGAGTAGACCTGAGGCAGGATATGTTGCAGCTTGTTCAGCTAGTTGTGAGGCAGTATGGCTATGGAAGCTATTGTTTGAGTTATTTGATCTCCCGTTGGATGCTACTGGTATCTTCTGTGATAACCAGAGCTGTGTGAAGCTATCCAAGAACCCAATGTTTCATGACAGGTCAAAACACATAGAGATCAAATATCACTATATCAGGGATATGGTGTAGAGAGGAGCTGTGAAGCTCCTATATGTTGTGACGGACGAGCAGATTGCAGATGTGCTGATGAAGCCACTAGCCAGGGTGAAGTTTGAGTACTTCAGGGAGAGGCTTGGTGTTCTTTAGATTGATGACACTTCGAGGAAGAAGTGATGGACACATTTGCTGAATCCATTCCAATCATGTTGGAAGGAGGATCCTTCACATGGCTGTGGATGTAAGCGTTGGATGATGAGCATCAGGATGATGTTCCGGTTTATGCTAGATATGATCAGTTGGATCATTTATATGTATATGTATGTATGCATCCTGTTGGATGCTGGATATGATCAGTTGGATCATTTATGTGTATATGTATGTATGCATCATGTTGGATGCTGGATATGATCAGTTGGATCATTTATATGTATATGTATGTACACATCATGTTGGATGTTGGATATGATCAGTTGGATCATTTATATGTATGTACGCATCATGTTGGATGCTGGATATGATCAGTAGGATCATTTGTATGTATTTTGTATATGCATCATGTTGAATGCTTGGACCATGTATATGTATTTGTATCAGGTGGATACATTGTATGATCAGGTGGATTATGTATGGTGATATGTTGTTAAGATTTAATATGATAAGATAGAAAATAGCAGCATTGCATTTCATTTCACAATAATAGCATATACAGGATCATTGGAGAAACAACAAGCACAACATAAACACAAGAGACACAAATTTATCTTGGGAAACCATCATGGGGTAGAAAAACCAGTAAAGCTTCCTCAATATAGATGACCAGCAATATACAAAGATGTAACCCTGAGCATAAGATCCTCCTTCTCGATAGCAGACCTCTCCTCCACAAGTGCGCCACTCTCAAGTGAGTGAGAGTGTGTGTGAAATGAGGAATACACCTCCTCTATTTATACACTACTCCGACTTGTCTTTTACACAAAACATGTAGGCTCGTATTTAACCAATGGGTTAAATACCCCACTACAAATGACTGGGCCGAACCCTCTAGGGTGGTCTAATAACCCTTTGACCCACATAACACACATAGGGATGACCCCCACTAGGGAAGTCTAATAACCCAAGTTACCACATTCTGACGGAGGAATAAACATCTCCGGATATACAATAAGATCTTCATGGAGGAATGAAACATCTCTGGAATAATAAAGTACAAATATAATATTCTTTGAATTTACAATATCTCAACACTCCCCCTTAACGAGAAGGATATTATAACAGCATCTGCACAAGCAAGGAGTCATCAACATCATACATGATACATCTATAAATCATTGGAAGCTTTCTCAACATCATCAGTAACTCAACCAGTTACTGGAACATCTTCAATACTGGAACAACAACATCTTCAGTACTGAGTCTATATCTTCTGCAGCACTCAAACAGCTACAACAAAATCAATATCTGAATCCTCACAATCGTCAGCATCGTCATCACGCAATCATCAGCATCATCATCACACGATCAACATCGTCGTCTAGATCAACACGATCAGCATCGTCACATCATATCGATCTACAACATCTGGTTCATCACGATCTACAGCATCTGGATCATCACGATCTACAGCATCTGGATCATCTCGATCTACAGCATCTGGATCATCACGGTCTACAGCATCTGGATCATCTTGATCTACAGCATCTGGATCATCTCGATCTACAGCATCTGGATCATCACGATCTACAGCATCTGGATCATCTCGATCTACAGCATCTGGATCATCTTGATCTACAACATCTGGATCATCACGATCTACAACATCTGGATCATCTCGATCTACAGCATTTGAATCATCTGTATTAGTATCCACACCAATACATCTATTATCAAAAGCATGTATTCTCACTAATATATCTATCATCAAAAGCATGTATTCTCACTAATACATCTATCATCAATAGCATGTATTCTCACTAATACATCTATCATCAAAAGCATGTATTCTCACTAATACATCTATAACCACTTATACTATGAAACGAGAACTCGACATAGTTCTCGTTTTTCTCTCTCCTAATTTTAGTAGGTATTTTTAGCTCCGGTTCAAAAAGGGGTGATGCCAGTATCACACATTTTCATTTCGAGGCATTTTTTGGGACCTTTGAATTATCTTTATCGTAAAAAAAAATTAGTTTCTATTTTTAGGTGCATTTTTAGAAATTTAACAAAATAGCATACATTTTTAAGCAATTTATAATGAAAAACATCTACATTTTGCAATTTTTTCTATAAAATAAGACATTTTAATGCACAAAATAAGACACTTTTATTGACAAAATTGTAAAAAATTCCAGAAAATATAGACATTTAAAACCATTTTCAATCAATTTTCAGATATGTTTTGTATAAAAATGATACTATTTCATATTATTTTCCGAAAAGTGTTGATTCACATAAATTCAAGAAAAATTATACAAATTATTTGTAAAAGACATATTTCAAACATTATATATAGAAATTTTATTTCTAAAATTAAGTCTGAAAGTCAAAATATTACTAATATATCTTATCAAAATATTGTCAAACTTAGCATTTTTTTCAAAACATGAAAGTAATCAACAATATTATGCAGACCAAATTTATGTCCTCTTCTGCTGCATGTTTCCCCCCTCTAACATTATAATAAAATAAATTAAAAAACAAATTAATCTAACCCCTAACAACATTATAATAAAAAATTCCTAACAACATTATAATAAAAAATTTAAAGAAAATCCAAGGAAAAAAAAAATTTAAAGAAAAATAAAAAACAAATCAAACTAACCCCTAACAACATTAAAATAAATTTTTTTAAAAAGAATTAAAAACAACTTAAACTAACCTAACAACATTATAAACTAACATTTAAAAAAAAATTAAAAAAAAAAAAAACTAACATTAAAACTAATAGATTTAAACTAATGTTCTTATAATTAAAAATTAAAAATAAAAATAAAAACCCTATAAACTAACTTAACATTATAACTAAAAAATAAAACTAATTAACTATATACTAACATTACACAACATTTAAAAAAAATTAAAAACAAAATAAAAATAACATTATAAAAAATAAAAAAACAAAAAAAAACAAACTATACAAAATTTTAAAATAAATTAAAAACAAAAATAAAAACAGACTAAAACTGACATTATAAAAAATTAAAAATTAAAAAAAAAAAAAAACTATATATAATAACAAATCAAACTATATAACATTTAAAAACAAATTTAAAAAAAAAAAATTAAAAACAATAAAAAAATCAAAATATAAAACATTAAATCAAAATTTTAAAAACAATTAAAAAACCAAACTATACAAAATCTAAAAAAAAATTAAAAAAAAATTAATTAAAAAAAAAATTATTCTTTACAAAAAAATTAAAAAAAATAAAATTAAACACAATTTAAAAAGAAAAACTAAACCATGCAATAGTCGGGGAGGTGGGTTGCGGCGAGGGAGGGGGGAGGTGGGCGACGATGATGGCGGCGGAAGGGGAGGGTGGTGGAGGGGGAAGGGGAGGAGGTGGCGGAGCTGGGTGGGGGAAGGGAGGAGGAGGTGGGAGGGAGGGGCGGGCATCGAGCCGCTCGCTTGGGCGCTAAAGGGCGGCCCCCGTCGATGTTCGACATCGACGGGGGCCGCCCTGTTGATGCCCGGCATCGACAGGGGTCGTGAGGGCCGCCCTTTGGCGCCCAAGCGAGCGACCTCCCTCGCTTGGGCGCCAAAGGGCAGCCCTCACGGCCCCCGTCGATGCCCGACATCGACGTCGATGCCGGGCATCAACGGGGGCGGCCCCTGTCGATGCTGGGCATCAACGGGGGCCGCCCTTTGGCGCCCAAGCGAGAATGCTCGCTTGGGCGCCAAAGGGAGGCCCTTGCGGCCTCCGTCGATGCCCGACATCAACGTCAATGTCGGGCATCAATGGGGGCGGCCCCCGTCGATGCTGGGCATCAACGTTGATGCCGGTTGATGCCCGACATCAACGTCGATGCCGGGCATCAACATCGATGCCGGGCATCATCGTTGATGCCCGACATCAATGTCGACGTTGATGCCCAACATCAACGTCGATGCCGGGCATCAACGTCGACGCCAGGCATCATCATGGATGCCCGGCATCAACGTCGATGTCGGGCATCATCGTCGATGCCCGGCATCAACGTCGATGCCGGGCATCCACGTCGATGCCGGGCATCGACGTGGATGCTCGGCATCGACGTGGATGCCGGGCATCGACGTGGATGCTCGGCATCGACGTCGATGTCGGGCATCAACGTCGATGCCCGGCATCCATGTCGATGCCGAGCATCCACGTCGATGCCCGGCATCAACGTTGATGCCCGACATCGACGGGGGCCATGAGGGCCACCCTTTGGCGCCCAAGTGAGGGAGGTCGCTCGCTTCGGTGCCAAAGGGCGTCGCTCACGGTGGCGAGGGAAGGAGAGGGCGGTGGAGGGGGAAGGGGAGGAGGTGGCGGAGCTGGGCGGGGGAAGGGAGGAGGAGGTGGAAGGGAGGGACAGGCATTGAGCCGCTCGCTTGGGTGCCAAAGGGCGGCCCCCGTCGATGCCCGACATCGATGGGGGCCGCCCCTATTGATGCTTGGCATCAACAGGGGCCGTGAGGGCCGCCCTTTGGCGCCCAAGCGAGCGACCTCCCTCGCTTGGGCACCAAAGGGAAGCCCTCACGGCCCCCCGTTGATGCCCAGCATCGACATCGATGCTGGGCATCAACGGCGGATGCCCTTTGGCGCCCAAGTGAGGGAGGTCACTCGCTTGGGTGCCAAAGGGCGGCCCTCGCGGCCCCCGTCGATGCCCGGCATCGACGTCGATGCCGGGCATAAATGGGGGCGACCCCCGTCGATGCCCAGCATCGACGTCGATGCCGGGCATCAACGGCGATGCCGGGCATCATCGTTGATGCCCGACATCAACGTCAACGTTGATGCCCGGCATCAACGTCGATGCCGGGCATCGTTGATGCCTGGCATCAACGTCGATGCCGGGCATCGTTGATGCCTGGCATCAACGTCGATGCCGGGCATCAACGTCGATGTCGGGCATCATCGTTGATGCCCAGCATCAACGTCGATGCCGGGAATCATCTTCGATGCCGGGCATCATCGTCGATGCCCGGCATCAACGTCGATGCCCGGCATCAACGTCGATGTCGGGCATCATCGTCGATGCCCGCATCAACGTCGATGCCCGGCATCAACGTCGATGTCGGGCATCATCGTCGATGCCCGCATCAACGTCGATGCCCGGTATCAACGTCGATGTCGGGCATCATCGTCGATGCCCGGCATCGACGTGGATGCCGGGAATCCACGTTGATGCCTGACATCGACGTTGATGCCCGCCATCCACGTCGATGTCGGGCATCGACGTCGATGCCCAGCATCCACGTCGATGCCTAGTATCGACGTCGATGCTGGTCATCGACGGGGGCTGTGAGGGCTGCCCTTTGGCGCCCAAGCGAGGGACGTCGCTTGCTTGGGCGCCAAAGGGAGTCCCTCACGGCCCCCATCGATGCCCGTCATCGACGGGGGCCGTGAGGGCCACCCTTTGGCGCCCAAGCGAGGGAGGTCGCTCGCTTGGGCACCAAAGGGAGGCCCTGACGTCCCCCATCGATGCCCGGCATCGACGTCAATGCCGGGCATCGACGGGGCCCATGAGGGCTTCCCTTTGGAACCCAAGCGGGTGGTGCCCTCCCCCTCCTTCCTCCTCCCCGCTCCCCTCCACTTCCCCCTCCGCCCATGCCCGCGCCCTCCCTTCCACCTCCCCCCGCCGCCCTCCCTTCCACCGCCGCCACCCACCACCTCCTCCTCCTCCTCCCTTATCCCTCTGTCGGCCTCCCCTTCCCCCTCCTCGATCCTCCCCCCCTGCCCTCCCTTCCACCGCCACCGCCCACTTCCTCGCCATTGCATTGTTTCAATTTTTTAAAAATTTTGTTTAATTTTGTATAGTTTATGTTTTTTTAAATTTTGTTTTATTTTTTGTTTAAAGTTTGTTTAATTTTTTTAAAATTTTGTTTAAAGTTTGTTTAATTTTGTATAGTTTAATTTTTTTTTAATTATTTTGTTTTTTAATTTATTTTAAAATTTTGTATAGTTTGATTTTTTTATTGTTTTTAAATTTTTGTTTTAATTGTTTTTAAGTTTTGGTATAGTTTTTAAAAAAAAATTTATAATGTTAGTTTTGTTAGTATATAGATACTTAGTTTTTTTTTTAATGTATTTTTAAATTTTTAATTAAAATGTTATCTTAGTTTAGTTTGTTTTTAATTTTTTTTAAAATTTTAATTATAACATTAGTTAAAATTTGTTAGTTTAATTTGTTTTTAATTTGTTTTTTAAAATCCAAAGCTAATATTCATGGAATAGGGAGAATTCGTGCAAGATGGGAGTGTGTTAAACCAAGCCCTATATCCCGAAGGAATATGACATCTAAAATGATGGGTATAGATGTACACTCAGATTGTGCGCCCATTGATAATAGAGAAGAGTATGGGTCATCTACATCTTCATCAAGTCCTTCATCTGCAGAAAATGTAGATTCTAATGGGGTGTCAGAATCCATGGATGAATTTGAAGAAGCAATGTAGATTCTTTTTATTAGTATGATTTTTGTAATTGAAATTCTAGAGGATTTTTTGATGATGGGGTGTTAGAATCCATGGATGAATTTGAAGAAGCAGTTTAGATGCTTTTTACTAGTATGATTTTTGTAATTGAAACTCTAGAGGAGTTTTTGAATATTTATATGAACCATTTGTTCTTGTATGGTCTAATGTATTATCTCATTATGAATCACATCATAATTCCTTTGTTTTTATATGGTTATAATGGTGAAATTATTAGAGAAATTTGTTTTTTTGTTTAATATGCAATTTTCCTGAAAGTTGTAATTTATCTCTTTAAGAATTTTTTTTTTTCCAATTTAAGGTTGATTTTAAAGTTTTGTTAAACAACAATATGGGATGTTTAGGCCATGGCTCTTTTTTTTACCCTAAAAAAAAATACGTGTATACTGGTATCAACACTTTTCTATTTGGGGGGTGTTTTTGGTGTTTTTTTTGCAAAAATCATCGTTTTTATGGGTAGAGTTCTCGTTCATAGTATATAGTTCTCGTTTCATAGTATAAGTGGTTCTATCATCAATAGCATGTATTCTCACTAATACATCTATCATCAAAAAATAGCAGCATACCCTGCAACACACATGATCATATTACAGGATGATCAATCCCGCTCTCTTTAGGACATAGGTCCATGGATGATACAATCCAGATCAAGTTCCAGGATGATCAATCCTTATCACTTTAAGACAAGTCTCATGTCTAGGGACGATGCAATCCCATCACGTATATTTTGAACCCAGTTCATGGACGATGCAGTCCTCACACGTACATTTTGAACCAAGGTCCAGGGACGATGCAGTCCTATCTTCAATTCTCGGAGACATCAGTCTACGGATCAATTCTGGGACCAAAGTCCGGGGAAGATACAATCCCCTACCTGTTCATTCAGGACTTCATTATCGGAGACCCAGTCTACGGTTCAATTCTGGGACCGAAGTCCGGGGAAGATACAATCCCCTACCTGTTCATTCAGGACTTCATTATCAGAGACATTATGTCTACGGCTCAATTCTGGGACCGAAGTCCGGGGAAGATACAATCCCCTACCTGTTCATTCAGGACTTCATTATCAGAGACCCAGTCTACGGCTCAATTCTGGGACCGAAGTCCGGGGAAGATACAATCCCCTACCTGTTCATTCAGGACTTCATTATCGGAGACATCATGTCTACGGCTCAATTCTGGGACCGAAGTCCGAGGAAGATACAATCCCCTACCTGTTCATTCAGGACTTCTTTATCGAAGACCCAGTCTACGGATCAATTCTGGGACCGAAGTCCGGGGAAGATACAATCCCCTACCTGTTCATTCAGGACTTCATTATCGGAGACATCATGTCTATGGCTCAATTCTGGGACCAAAGTCTGGGGAAGATACAATCCCCTACCTGTTCATTCAGGACTTCATTATCGAAGACCCAGTTTACGGCTCAATTCTGGGACCGAAGTCCGGGGAAGATACAATCCTCACATGTCCACCAAGGACTTCATTCTCGAAGACAAACGTCTACGGCTCTCTTTAGAACATGTATTCAAGGATGATGCAATCCCTCTTCTTTCTCAGAGACACCTGTCTACGGCTCACTTTAGAACAAGTGTTCAAGGATGATGCAATCCCTCTTCTTTCTCGGAGACACCTGTCTACGGTTCACTTTAGAACAAGTGTTCAAGGATGATACAATCCCTCTTCTTTCTCGGAGACACCTGTCTAAGGCTCACTTTAGAACATGTGTTCAAGGATGATGCAATCCCTCTGTCACCTTAGACCCTGTCTAACGATCATCCACCAACCTCTCTGTCGTCATCACCAATATAGGTATCCACATCATCGACCTCACTGTAGGAAATCTCATCATAAGTGATCACATCACTCCCCCTTTCAAGGAGGTTTCTTCTGAACTATATTAAATTTGTCTCAGAAAACTTTACTTGAGGTAGAGGTTTGGTTAGTACATCGGATCAGTAGAGGTTTGGTTAGTACATCGGTAACTTGTTACAAATTCGAACTTTATAGTTCCTTTCTGCACCATATCTTGTCATATCTCTATGTGCTTTGACTTATCATGGAACACTGGATTCTCTGCCATCTTGATGCAACTCTGTTTGTCACATAGGATCACAATTGGGTCTATATCTAAGTCAAACAATTCTTAATCCATACCACTTCACAACTAGCAGAGCAAGCAGCCATATATTCTGCTTGTGCTAAGAGCCACACTAGATTGTTTCATGCTAAACCACGAGATCATGGCTGATCCCAGACAATAACATCCTCTCGATGTGCTCTTCTTGTCTGATACACTTCCTGCCCAATCAATATCTGTGTAGCCATCTGAAGTCATGATCTCCAAGATAACATAGATCAAAGTCTATTATATCCTTTAGGTACCGCATCACATGATTTGAAACTTATCAGGTGAACACATCTAGTTTCCAGTAGATACTGACTCAAGGTGTTCACAGCAAAGCATATATCTGACCTAGTATTCGTTAGATACATCAATGACCCAATAATTTGTCTGTACAGAGTTATATTCACTAACTTTGAAGAGTCATCCGCTAAAAGCTTCAAGTTGGAATCCATGAGAGTGTCCATTCCAACACATCAAGTCCTTTTAATATTTATTGGCATATTTTCCCTTGTTGAGAAAGATTCCTTCTGAGCCTTGCCATACTTCCAGACCTAGGAAGTAATGCATCAATCTGAGATCTTTCATCTTTCATTTCTGTAGCCATCTTCTTCTTTCTTTTCATGATCTGTTTCTCATTCCCTGTCAGAAAGATATCATCTACATACAATAATAGTATGATCCATAACCTTAAGGTAAAGGTTAGGAATGACATTACTTTTGGTAAAGCCCAAGCTTATCAAGAAAATGTCAATTCTCCTTTTGTGCCTGAACATCATTCACACTCTGTATTGAATGATCTTCTGCATATCCATCTGTGCCATCTCTCATTAGATGGGTCTACTGATATGGGCCTCAATATCATTCAAACTCTGTGGTGAGTTCCTTCTTGCATCCATGTCATCTGTGTATAGAAACCATATTCAACCTTGTAGCAAAAGTTGAGATCCACATCACCCATGGTGATCATTAAGCTCATCAATTTACTATCGATCTTGGGTACCCATATAGAACCTGATTCACACTTCTTCTTTAATTACATCATTAAGAGAATGATCTTATCTAGTCACTTGGAGCAAACATCTCGTCATGATTCTCTTTCTCTTTCTAAGAGAATCTTCTAGCCACGAGCCTTCTATATTTTGTTTGATTTGTAAATCTTCTTGTTGAACATTCATCACTTGTTCGATGTTCATCATTCTTCATGATCTTTCCTACATATCAAAATTAAGTACATGATTAGTAATACTTCATAATCATGAAATCATGTTGACATGATAGCCTATTATGCATGCATATATCATTTACATACTTATGCAACTATCTTGACCAATACTTTGGCACAACACTTTCCCATATCCTGTATGCATACAGTGGCTATCTAGATGCCTTCCATCTCTACCAGAACATACTATCGAGAGTGTGCACAGCTCTCAGGATTTCAACAAAGAGGTTTCATTCTAGACAAGCAACAATGGAATGTTTGTCCAACTTACCAATCATATGCATATTAGTAGTATACTGTTCAATGCTCTATGAATGTTTACACTTAGCATGATATATTCTAGGAATACAAATATGCATACAAGCAATATCATTTACTATTTCAAATAACAACTCAAATACTTATCTTTTATGTTTGTGTGGTTGCCTCCTGCTTGATCTCCTATATGTCTTTTGAACTTCTATTAATTTTGTACCACTGTGCATGCTCAAGTGTGCACTAGTGTCATCCTCTTGATCTCATACACAAACATACATTCATTAGTGTATTCTCAAAACATTCTAATTATAAATAATCTTGAATATGTATAGTCATGATCATTAGTATTTAGGGTTTCAAGGAAGTCTTCTTTTATTCATGCATATTCTTGTTTGATCAGAGTACTCTTCTGGTTAATTAAATCATCAAGACAAGAGACATAATATGCATAAACCCTTGATTACTAACTTTATGAATAAGCATAACCAATCATACCAAGTATACTTATATAAGGGATCCTAACACAAGGTAAGATTCTAACTTGACATGAGAAAACGTACCTGGATTAGTATACCTTCCTAGTAATGTACACATACCTAAACAATCTCTTCAATGATTTAGAGATCCTGAGCTAGAACCTGCATGTCTCATAGGTTAAGCATAATATAACAAAGTCATACATACCTCGTAAGTAGAACAAATATTATGGATGAGTCTTTGTATTCATGTTGTCATGGTCATGGAACTTGATTTGTCTTTTGTGATGTACCTGTATCTTGTTAGCAGACAGCATCAACCTCACACAACACCATAATGCATTAGTACAATCATATAGCCCTAATCAATGAATGTCTTCGATCATTCACATACATTCATACTGTTACTAGGGTGATAAGACAATTCTAACATTAATCAAGATTGTACTAATAAATAATATGAACACAAACACATCATGAACTTAATCAAGAATCAGACTTCAAGACATACCTGAACCTCCTTAAGTCATACTTGTTGAGACTTCTTGTAGTCTTCTTATGTAAGGCCTTAGCCTCAACTCCCCCTGAAACTTGATCTAGAGCTTGATTAGGGTTTGCTAGAGAAACCCTAAAAATTCAATCTTTGACTTTCACACTTTTGAATGGATGGAAGGATGTGTCTTGATGAGCTGATCAAACTAGCATACTTCAATTTTGAAATCTCCAAAATTGGACCCCTCAAAATTGCCTTCGAAACTTCTGGATCTTCTGGACAGGAACCTGAACTAGGGCTTGATGAAGCCCACCCTTCTGTCCAATCAAAAGGTTCAATCCAAATCTCTAAACTCTTATTTTTCTGAGGAGATTCCAGCCGTGGTTACAGACTTAAAAAATTCCAACTTTTGCTGAAGCCCTAATTTTCCATCTTTCCGATCAAAATCCCGAACTGGCGTTTAATCAAGCCCGGTCTTCTACCCAACCAAAAAATTTGATCTTGGTCTCTAAATTTTGATTTTCCTGAGTATCATTCAGCCGTGGATTCTGATTCCAAAGATTCTAACTTTCTCCGAAACCCTAAATTCCGGAAGCCATGAATGAAGGTGCTCCAAAAATAATTCTATTTTGACAGAAATATGTACCTGATTGTTTCTGCTGTAACTACTAAATTTTCACTCCACAGGGTTTGAATACTTTTTTTGCGATATCCTGGCCTGTATTCTTTCCAATGCAACAGGTCTGACCTCAATTGGATTTTCTGAGAGAGAGTTATGCCAAGTGTCGCAACGTGACCTGTTTATGGGATAAAACAGGAGAGCGAACTTGTACAGAGTTCCACGTGTCACTGGTTCAATTTCAGCCTCTTAAAATGTTTCCTGAGATAGTACATTCTGTGTTATGTCTTTCAATTTTTACGAAATTTCATTTGGATCTTCCTATCCCAAGTTATGCCAAGTGTCGCAACGTGACCTGTTTATGGGATAAAATAGGAGAGCGAACTTGTACGGCGTGCCACGTGTCACTAGTTCAACTTCGGCCTCTGAAAAAAGTTTTCTGCGATAGTACAGTCTGTGTACTACCTATCACTTTTTACGAAATTTCATTTGGAGCTTCCTAGCCAAAGTTATGACCTTTTTTCCTAGGTCACCTGATTTTGACTAAGATCTGGAAGAGGCAGAAACCCTAACTTGTACTGATCATAACTTACAAAGTACAACGAATCTAAGGGTTCCCTTTGGACACAAGATACCTGGAGATGTTATCTACGACCTGTAAAGGTTTCAGATCCTGAACCTTCTCCAAAATGGATTTATGGTGAAAGTTCCACGATGACTGGTTTTTACTATATAAAACCCTAACCTTCAAATTGTCGTAAGTAAAGCAAGTGTCGTAAGTGACATACATTGCCTTCGTTCAGGTTAGCTCTGATACCATGTTAAGATTTAATATGCTAAGACAGAAAATAGCAGCATTGCATTCCATTTCACAATAATAGCATATACAGGATCATTGAAGAAACAACAAGCACAGCATAAACACAAGAGACACAAATTTATCCTGGGAAACCCTCATGGGGTAGAAAACCCAGTAAAGCTTCCTGAATATAGATGACCAACAATATACAAAGATGTAACCCTGAGCATAAGCTCCTGCTTCTCGATAGCAGACCTCTCCTCCACAAGTGCGCCACTCTCAAGTGAGTGAGTGTGTGTGTGAAATGAGGAATACACCTCCTCTATTTATACACTACTCTGACTTGTCTTTTACACAAAACATGTAGGCTCGTATTTAACCAATGGGTTAAATACCCCACTACAACTGACTGGGTTGACCCCTCTAGGGTGGTCTAATATCCCTTTGACCCACATAACACACATAGGGCCGACCCCCACTAGGGAAGTCTAATAACCCAAGTTACCACATTCCGATGGAGGAATAAACATCTCCGGATATACAATAAGATCTTCACGGAGGAATGAAACATCTCTGGAATAATAAAGTACAAATATAATATTCTTTGAAGTTACAATATCTCAACATATGTATCATGTATTTGTAGTTGTATTAGGTGGATACACTGTATGATCAGGTGGATCATGTATGATGATATGTATCAGGTAGATACTTGGTATGCATTCAGGCAGATGCATTGTATGATTAGGATGATCATGGATGACGAGCTTCAGGATGTTTCTCCAGATGACATGTAACAGGATGTTGTAGTGATGATGATCAGGATGATCATGTGTACATCAGGATGATGTATGGTGAGTATCAGGTTGATACTCTATGGCCGTGGATCAGGTTGTGCAGATGAGCATATAATTTGGCCCTGGGAGATTTGCAGATAGTCTTTCGAGGTTTTGCCTATGGCATGTAATCTGGCCCTGGGATATATGGCAAATGCTCTTTCGAGGTTTTGTCCTATGGCATATAATATGTCCCTGGGAGATCCAATAGGTTGGGCTGTGTGCCCATAATAAGTCCTGGGATGCTCTTGCGAGGTTTTTCCATGACCACATATAATCTGTCCCTAGGAGATCCTATAGGTAGAGCTGTGTGCTCATAACAGCCTGGGATTCTCTTGCGAGGTTTTGTGGTGAGGTCACATATAATATGGCCCTGGGAGATCCTATAGGTAGAGCCATGTGCTCGTAACAGCCTGGGATTCTCTTTCGAGGTTTTGTGACGCACGTAATAAGTCCTGAGGATTCCACAGTATGGCCAGTGATGACGAAGACCTGCAGGTGGTGGGCCTACATCCAGTATGAAAAAGGACTGGCTCTGTAGAACTTCCTATGATGAGTAGAGTCAGAGATTGGTTGAGATAGCAGCAGCAGTGACGATGATGATGACGATGCATCGATGATGATGATCCCGAGAAGAAGACTTGTCTAACAGATCTGTGTCGAGAAATACCTTTCTAGTTAAGAGGGAGTGTTGATGTATATGTAACTTCGGAATGTATTTCATCTATGTATTTCATATATATTTATTGTACCCTTATTAGAGATGTGTTATTCCTCTATAAGGAAGTGTCGTCATGTGGATTGACAAGTGTCGCAAGTGTGTGTACTTGTCGATGGGTTATTAGACCACCATGTGTGGGTTCGGCCCTTAAATATATATATTATAATGTGGATGTACCTAGCTAGACAAGTTGGCCCCATAAGGTCACTAGGAAAACAGGTTAGTATAAATAGAGATCAGGTGATCTCTATTTAGATCATTCGGAAAGACACACTTCTCTCACTCAGAAAGTGGCGCACTAGTGAGGAGGAGGATCATCTGCTCTAGGAGACTATCTCAGTGTATTTTGGTTGTACTTTGGTTAAGCCATTGCTCTCTCTATCTCTGAGGAAGTTGTGGGGTTTTTCACCTTAAGGTTTCCCCCACGGAAACTCTGTGTCTCTTGTCTCTCATGCGTTTTATTCTTGTGATGCTTGTCATGCTTATTGTGATTGTTATGCATTGATATACTGTATATGTTATTCTCTCAGTAAAGATCCATGAGTATTGTGAATTAATGCTCAAAATTTAACATCTTTAATGACTTGTGGTAGTAACCTGCATATCTCATAGGTTAAGCATTGTAGAACCAAATTATACATACCTCGTAAGTAGAGCTTCAATGTGATCCATGACAATGGATGAATCTTTGTCTTCATGTCACCATGGTCATATGTTCTTGAACTAGAACATGGTTTGTCTTTCTGGATGTACCTTTCATGTTAGCGGACAACATCAACCTCATACAACACCACAATGCATTAGTACAATCATCAGTGTCAAAAACCCTAATCAATGAATATCTTCTATCATGCATTCATAATTTTTTTAAGGTGATACGACAAGTCTAAAATTAATCAATATTGTACTAATCTTAATGAAGACAAACATAAACTTAATCATGAACATATTTCGAAACATACCTAAATAAGTCATACCTGTCGAGATTGCTTGTATTCTTCTTATGTAAGGCCTTAGCCCCATCTCCCTTTGAAACTGAAACTTCTTTACTTATGCAGGTGACCAATCCATTCTCTTCTAGGATTAACCCAATCCACTTGATTTGCAGAAACTGGATCTGGAGTTGGATTAGGGTTTGTCAGGGAAACCCTAAAAATTCAAACTTTGAATTTCAAACTTCTAAAAGGATAGAAATATGCGACTTGATGAGCTGATCAACCTAGTATACTCAGAATTTGAAAACTGCAAAGTTTCACCCCTCAAATTTGCTTTTCAATCTTTCGGATTCACTAAGGAGAACCCTGAATTAGGGTTTGAGTTTCTCGGAGCTTCACCCAACCAAATACTTTGATCCAAAGCTTTAAACTTCGATTTTTCCAAGGAGCTTCCAGCTATGGTCACAGATTTCAAAAATTCTCATTTTTGCAGAAGCCCTAATTTTTCACCTTTCTGATCAAAGTCCCGAACTAGGGTTTGATCAAACCCAGCCTTCCGCCAGACCAAAAAATTCGATCTTGGTCTCTAAATTTTGGTTTTGATTAGGATCATCCAGCCGTGATCTCCAATACAAAAATTCCAACATTCTCCAAAACCCTAAATTCCCGAAGCCATGAATGAAGGTGCTCAAAATCCAATTCTGTTTTGACAGAAATATGCACCTGATTGTTTCTAGTGTAACTACGAAATTACAAAACCACTGGGTCTAAAAATGCTACCTGTGGTAGCATGACCTGTCATCTTTCCAACCCCATATTTCTGACCTCAATTGGATTCTCTGAGAGAGCGTTATTCCAAGTGGCGCAACGTGATCTGTTTATGGGATAAAACAGGAGAGCGAACGTGTACGACGTGCCACGTATCAATGGTTCCACTTAGGCCTCTAAAAACCTTACTTGAGAAACTATAGTCCATTCCCTGCCTGACACTTTTTATGAAATTTCATTTGGATCTTTCTATCCTAAGTTGTGACCTTTTTTCCTAGGTCACCTATTTATGATTGAGATCTGGAAGAGGCAGAAACCCTAGATTGTACAGATCATAAAACAAAAAGTACAACGAATTAGAAGTTCTTCTTTGGACACAAGGTACATTGGGATCTTATATCCAACCTGTAAAAGTTTTAGATCCTGAAACATTTCCAAAATGGATTTATAGAGAAAGTGCTACGATGACTGGTTTTTTCTATATCAAGCCCTAGCTTCGCAAGTGCAACAAGTGTCATAAATGCCATACCATGCCTTCTTTCAGGATAGCTCTAATACCATGTTAGTTTTTCAGAAATTTCAATATGATCTAGGATATTAAATGAGATAATAACATGTATAGCATATATACAACATATCTACAGCATATTAATCATGGACACAATAATGCAAGCACACAAGAGACACAGAGTTTCACCGGGGAAAACCGACAAGGTGAAAAACCCCACAACTTCCTCAGAGATAGATAGAGAAATGATACAACCCAAGTACAAGAGATAGTATTCTCCTAGCAGCAGCTTCTCCTCCTCCACAAGTGCGCCACTCTCTAATGAGAGTGAGAGTCAATAATAGAATGATGAAATAGAGTGCCTACCGCACTTTATTTATACTTGACTTGACTTTCCTAATAACCTTTACTAGGTCGGCCTTAACTTAACCACATAATATAATGCTGACAGGGCCAACCCCCAATAGGGTGGTCTAATAACCCTTTGACCCACATGCCTTATACAGGGCCGACCCCAACAAGGTGGTCTAATAACCTATCAAGTATAAGTTATCACACTTACAATATAAATGATGACACTTCCATATAGAGGAATAATAACATCTCTATAAGAATACAAACACTTCCGTATAGAAGAATAATAACATCTCTATAGGAATACAATATACTTATATGAAATACATTCCGAAGTTACAAATACATCAACACAACAATGGATCCAAACATGGTGAAAAGAAAATCATTGGTGGTTCTATTTTCTCAAGAACTGTGCCTCACAATCATCCCGATGAATTCAATATGGATTCTCAGTACACACCAAGGCACACTATGCCTAAATTTACTGAAGAGAAAAAGGAGGAACATGAGGTTCGACATGAAGGCCTTGCTTCAAGGGAGGATAAGTTTGTTGAATACCTTACACTGAGTGAGGAATGTAGAAGAGCTTTTCCATTCAAATATTTTTGTGATGCTCAATAGAAGATTAATCCAAGAGGAAGATTTCAGATTCCTAATCAAAATTATGAATTGAATAATTCTATTGGCAAGATTTATTTTCCTTACTTTTATGGCTCACAAAAGTGCACTGCTAGTTCTTGTATCCAGAAGCTAGATACCTATTTTCAGTTGAATCCAGTCACTGAGAGAGATGCTATCAATTTGGATACTCTACACTTAGATGGTGAAGCCAATGATTGGTGGTTTCATGGCATGAAGACACTTGGACATGATCAAGTGACCACTTATGAATATTTCACAAGAATATTGGATGAAATATTTGAAAGAAGAGACCCTGAGAGCTAGCACATGTGAAGCAGACTGGAACTCCAGAATCCTACATCTTTGAGTTTCATAAGTTGGATGTGATAGTCACTGCTATCTTAGAAGATCGATTGATCCTCTTGTTCATTGAAGGATTAGAAGAACCTTTGAAAGTTTTAGTGAAGGCTTCCAGACCCTCCACCTTGCAAGATGCATTGAATATAACAAGATATTTGCAAGATTCTATTCGAAGGACAAGATTCCCCCCTAGAGCTACTGATCCTGCTCAATTCAAGAATCAAAGACCACCCATGAATATTCCTTTTAGAAATTTCAAGAAGGACAATTTCTCCAAAGATAGAGATGAATTGAGAAGAAGGAAGTTGTGTTTCACCTGTCAGGAATGATGGGTTCCAGGACACAGGTGTCGAAGCTAAGGGAAAAGCACACTATATTGAAGTTTATTCATATAGAGAAGTTGAGGAGGAAGAAGAAGAGTCCCCATTAGATGCATAAGTGGCCTATGATATTGATGAAGAAGAGCATCCTTCAGATGTGAGAAAAATTACAGTATTGTTAGGAGTGCCTCGTTTTCACACTCTCATATTCAAAGTAGTGGTGCAAGGGAAATCAGTCACCGTGTTGGTGGATGGAGGAGCAACACATAACTTCATTGATTCATATTTGGTTGAAAGAATAAAGGTACATACTGGGAAGTTCGAAGGCTTCATTGTCATCATTCCAGGTAATCATTATATGGATTGTTCTATATGGATTCCTAAATTCAAGTCACTATAGGATATTACATTGTTACAGATAGATTTTATGTTGTGAATGTGGCTGATAATAACATTGTTTTAAGAGTACAATGGTTGTATTCCATTGGGAAGCACACCATATACTGCAAATTCCCTGAGATGAGGTTCCAAGATGAAGGTGGAAAGGAGGTAGTGTTGAGGGGGGGTCAACACCTACCCAAAGAAAGAAGTGTTTGCACATAGTATGAGATCCATATTGAGGCATGGAAACATTGAATGGTATTCAGAGGGCCTAATCACTACTAAAGGCACCTATTTGGAGGTATCACAGTATCCGAAATACATATAGAAGTTTCTCCAAAAGCATGAGAAGGTGTTCGGGGACCTTCCTCACGATAGGCCACCTGATAGAGGAGTGGGACATATAATAGAATTAGATATAGGAACATCACCTATCAAATTCCATCCCTACAAGCATCCAAAAATATTCAAGGATGAGATAGAGAAAACCATCAAAGAACTGCTTGACTTGGGGTTCATCTGAGCAAGCTCAAGCCCTTTTGCATCTTCTGTAGTCCTTATCATGAATAAATATGGGACCATGTGCTTGTGTATAGACTATAGATCCCTCAACAAAAATACCATCAAGAACATATATCATATTCCAATGATTGATGAACTAATGGACGAACTACATGGGGCCAAATAATTTTCAAAGGTTGACCTTCTCTCCGATTACCATCAAATCAGAATGATGGAGGAGGACATTCAGAAGACATCCTTTCGATGTCATTATGGACACTTTGAGTTTTTAGTTATGCCTTTTGGCTTAACTAATGCACCATCAATCTTTCAATCTTGCATGAACATAATGTTTAACAAGCAACTCCGTATGTTTGTTCTTGTTTTCTTTGATGATATTCTGATTTATAGTAGAACTTCGGAGGAACATTTGCATCATTTGGACATTGTGCTAACTATCTTGGTAGATCAATATTTTTATGCTAAAATGTCCAAATGTGAATTTGGAATTACTGATATTTTATATCTTGTTCATGTGATTGGGAAAAAGGAGGTCAAGGTCCACATGGAGAAGATCCAAACCATTTTGGATTGGCCAAGTCCTAAAAATCTCACTGAATTAAGAGGGTTCATCGGAATATGCACTTACTACTGGAAATTTGTCAAAGGATTTTCAAAGTTTCCATCTCCATTGATAGATATTACTAAGAAGGAAGCCTTTGGTTGGTCAGAAGAAGATGAAAAATCATTCAAGAGGATGAAGGAGGTAATAAGTAGTTGTCATGTTCTTGCACTTCCATATTTTTCTCAACCTTTTGTTCTTGAATGTGATGCCTCAGGAAAAGGGATTGGAGTTGCCTTGATGCAAAAAAAGCATCCCATAGCCTTTGAAAGTAGGAATTTGCAGCCCCATGAGAGGCTATACTCAGTTTATGACAAGGAGATGTTATCCATCATGCATGCACTAGTGAAGTTTAGAAAATATCTTGTGGGGGGTAAGCTCATCATCAAAATTGATCATAATAGCTTGAGACACTTCCTATCACAAAAGGAGTTGAATTATAGGAAACAAAAGTGGGTAAGTTAGGTGCAAGCATTCGAATTTGACATTGAATACAAGAAGGGTAAGATGAACATTGTAGCTGATGCACTTTCTAAAGACTAATACTTGCATGGATGATTTTTCATGATGATTGGAAGACATGGATAGGATTAGAATATGCAAAGAATCAATTTGCTTGTGATTTATTTGATGGAATAATTCATGATGATACTTACAATATTATCAATGATATCATCTATTATAAGGATATGATATTATTGTTTCTAAAATCATCATTAAAGAAGAATATCCTAGAGGATTCTCATGATGCGCCCTTAGCAGGATATCCGGGGTTTGTGAAGACATACAAGAAAGTAAGAAAAATGTTCTCTTGGAAGGGCCTAAAGAAGGAAGTGATGGAGTATGTTAGAGTATTTGTGGCATGTCAGAAAAATAAAGTATAACATACACATGCAGTTGGACACCTACAACCCCTTCCTATCCCTGAGCAGAAATGGAAAGTGTATCAATGGATTTCATCACCGGGCTCCCCAAAATCCAAGGTAAAGACAATATTTTTGTTGTGGTTGATAGACTAACCAAGTATGCACATTTTTTTTGTTGTCACAACTAATATTGTATCCGTCCAAGTGGATAAAATTTTCATCAAAGAATTCTTCAAACTTCATGGCATTCCCAAGTCTATCTTCAGTGATAGAGATAGCAACTTCACTAGCCATTTTTGGCAATAATTTTTCAAGTTGGTGGGAACAAGTTTGGACATGAGTACAAGCTACCATCCACGGATAGATGGTAAAATAGAGAGAGTGAACCAATGGTTCGAAGTTTAACTGATAAACTATGTTACCGGTCAACAGAAGTCATGGACTACTTGGCTTCATCTGGGAGAGTGTTTTTACAACACTACTTTTCATCTATCAATTGGAATGCCACCATTCAAGGCCCTATATGGATATGATGCACTCAATTTTATTGATATGGTATTTGATGATTGAAAGACATGAGGGGAAAAGGATTGGATCCAGTAGAGTTAATATATACTCAAGACTCTCAAGGACAACTTGCTAGTAGCACATAATAGACAAAAGGTAAATGTAGATAGGCAAAGAGTGGAGTGAACCTTCCAAGTAGGATATCTGGTATATTTTAGGTTGCATCCTTATAGACAATCCTCATTGAATTATAAGGGGGTTGATAAGCTAAAACCAAGGTTCTATGGTCCTTACCAAGTCTTAAGAAAGATCGGTGAAGTGGCATATGAGCTAGAATTGCCTTCAGGGAGTAGAATTCACAATCTTTTTTATGTGTCTTGTTTGAAGAAGGAAATAGGGTAGCAAGTTAAAGTTTCAAAAGAGTTTCCTTCGCTTGATGATGAGGGACATTTGGTGTTAGTTCCAGAGAATATTTTGGAGGTCTGAGAGAAGAAGCTAAGAAGTAGAATCATTAAAGAATATTTGGTGCAATGGGAAGGACTTCCTAGTGAAGATGCTACTTGGGAAGGAGAACACATCTTACAACATCCAAGTTTGAAATTGCTTGGGAACAATCAATCTTGGGAGGGGAGGACTGTCATGTCCGCTCATTGATGATCATTGGATTTAGTTCCTAACCCAATCAATCCCTTTGGTTGAGGAGAAAATCTCATTTACTTTGGGTTAATTTTGATAGTACATGCATTAATTAATTAGAAGATGTTGATTTTTATTTTTCCTAAAGTTTGAAATGCACTTGATGAGAATTATTTTTCATTAATAGATGTTTTATTTCAATAAAATAAGTGGATAATGCTCCATAAGGGCGCATTAGACGATAATTTTGACCAAGAGGCAACTTGCAAGAGAAGAAAAGATGAAAGAAGCCAAAGCTAGGAAATCAGGAAAAATAAATAAAAGATAGCACAAGGTAGAAAAGCATCTAAACTTAGGAAAAGCAGAAAGCAGATAAAAGAAGAAAGGATGATAAAACAAAAAAAAGGATAAGGTATAATATAAGAGACAAATAAGGACAAAGTAGAAAAGTAGGATAAGGTAGAAAAACAGGGAAAAAGCAGGACAACGTAGAAAAGCAGGATAAGGTAGAAAAGTAGGAAAAAGCAGGATAGAAAAGAAAAAGTAGAAATCTATCCAACATTATCCACTCCATAAGGGCACATTAGTCTAGCTTAATTGATCCAAAATTCACCTTAATCCTATAAAATAAGGAGATCACACCACTATCCCATCTTTTGACAGTTTGAGAATTGAAGTGAGTGCAATTTTTCCTCTGTGACTTGGGAGATGTGCCCCTAGTCCAAGCTGGGAGATGTGCCCTTGATTTTTGTGAGAGGATGATGAAATATAGTTTTCATCATGAAGTTTATTGCAGGTCCTCAATTCTGATCTAGTCGAATTCAATCTTGTTGCAGAGATTAGAGAGCCTCCCATCTAGAATTATGATGATTTCTAGCCTTCCTTTGATGGAGATTCTTATTTCTTGTGTATTTATTTCCTTAGAGTTCTGTGATAATTATTTCAGATAATGATTGATGTTACTGATGTAATAATGAACCTAGGAATTCTATTTTACGGTCTAAATAAAGAAAAGTATACCTTTCATGTCCATCCCTTGCACCTAGTCTAGATTGTTATGAAAAAGAGCTAGTTTTTAGTTTATGTTTGATAAATGAATATCTATAATCCCAAACGGAATTATTTCAGTTTATGATTTTAATTAAGATTCCAATGAAATCATTCCAATTCTGAAACCAAAAATTTGTGACTTTATCCTACTGTTTGGGAATTCCTGAATTTCAACTAGTTGTGCAATCCCGGGTGTCAATTTTGCTTGTTTCTTTTTGAAAATTTCTTAGAATCACTCCAAATTTCTAGAGATATTCTTGGATGATATTTGAATTTCATTTACTCTTATTGATCCTTCCTAAGTCAAAATCCTTCCATATTTCTTTGAAACTGCATTTCCTACAACCAGTCAAGCCACTAGTCTTCATTGTTTTTCCTTAAGTTTTGTAGGAGAGTTAGTTAGTGTATCATCAGAATTGATTGGTACATTACATATAATTCCTTGTGTTTGGTGTTTAGGTATTGTGGGTTCTAAACTAGCTAAATCTTGTAGAGGTACTAATAGCTCTATGGTTGAGCTCACTAGGTTAGCAATTCCTTCCTTCCTACTTCCTTGACAGCCTGATAAACCCAGCTGTGGAATGGATTGGCTGATATGTGGTATATAATTGGCTATGTGTGAAATTTTTGTTCCATTTTCCTTACGTAAATCATGTCTAGCTCACGGGTGGCAGCTACGTTGAGAGATTGATGAGCACACCTGGCCTATGGTTAGGAAGAACGTTGTAGTTGCATAGCCAGTTGCTCGTGACAACTTCATTTCAAGAGAAGTATTATTTTGTATTTGAGTATGCAATGTTTTTAATTGATGATTGTTATAATTATGATGGAAATTGTTTGCTATATGTGTTAAGATTATATGCTACCATAGACTAGATTGCAAATTCATTAGAATTCAATACATTATTCACAATAGTAGCATAATCAGGATCTCTGAAAGATACACAATCACAAAGCAAAAAACAATATACCCTGGGAAACCCTCTAGGTGAAGAAAACCCAACAATAACTTCCTCAATATAGATGATCAAGTACAATGTCCCAAAAATATGTCTCACAAATAAGAGAGACAAAAAGACCAAACTCTGGACTCAAGCCACTCCTCCTTCTCCTTCATAGATATATCTCTCTCTCTACACTAATGCGAATTGCACAAGTGAGTGAATGAATAAATGAAGGAGTCTCTCCTTCTATTTATACATTACTTTTGACCTAACCTTTAACTCATCTAGGTTAGCCCCAGTAATCCTAACTGGGCCGACTTCTCTAGAGAGACTCATTACTTGGGTGCTAACGACCCGAATTACAATGGAGGGTTAACCTCATGACATTTACATGACCAAATGTAATAATGACATCCGCAGTGGAGGTAAAACATCCCCGACGGAGTTACAATAAAAAAATACAAGTAGAATATACTTCGAAGTTACATTAATTTAACAACCCCCCTTAACAAGAAGGGTATTCTACTGACAACAACTTCTGCATGTGTAACTCTACACAACATCATCAAAGAGAGGAGGGAATCAACAAAAAAATAATTTGATACATCTATAAATCATTGGAAGTTTTTCAACATCTCATCTTCAGCACTGGAGCATCCTCATATTCAGCACTGGAACATCAACATCTTTGGTACTGGAGCATCCTCATATTCAACAATGGAACATCAACATCTTCAGCACTGGATCATCCTCATCTTCAACACTAGAATATCACCTACAATACTGGAGAATCCCCATCTTCAGTACTGGAACATCACCTGCATCACTCGAGCATCCTCATATTCAGTACTAAAACATTATCATCTGCAGCATTGGAGCATCCTGGCACCTCATCTTTTGCAGCATTGGAGCATCCTCATCTACAGTACTAGAATATCATCAAGAACATCACCTGCAATACACATATGATCCTTCCTTTTGGAACTAGGGATCAAGTCCAACACTAGATCAACATTTAAGACTATCCTTCCTTTCGGAACATGGGACCTCTGTCTAGGGATGATCAATTCTACGACAATCATTTAAGACTATCTCAGTCTAGGGATGATCGGAACCAACACAATCATTTAAGACTATATCAGTCTAGGGATGATCGATCCCAACACAATTATTTAAGACACCTCTGTCTAGGGACAATCGATCCCAACACAATCATTTAAGACTATCTCAGTCTAGAGACGATCGATCCCAACACAATAATTTAAGACATCTCTATCTAGGGACGATCGATCCCAACACAATTATTTAAGACATTTTTGTCTAGGGACAATCGATCCCAACACAATCATTTAAGACTATCTCAGTCTAGAGACGATCGATCCTAACACAATAATTTAAGACATCTCTGTCTAGGACGATCGATCCCAACACAATTATTTAAGACATCTTTGTCTAGGGACAATCAAACCCAAAACAATTATTTAAGACATCTCTGTCTAGGGACAATCAAACCCAACATAATTATTTAAGACATCTTTGTCTAGGGACAATTGAACCCAACACAATTATTTAAGACATCTCTGTCTAGGGACAATTGAACCCAACACAATTATTTAAGACATCTCTGTCTAGGGACAATCGAACCCAACGCAATTATTTAAGACATATTTGTCTAGGGACAATCGAACCTGTCACAATTATTTAAGACATCTTTGTTTAGGGACAATCAAACCCAACACAATTATTTAAGACATCTTTGTATAGGGACAATCGAACCCAACCACAACTCAGGATCAACATTTAAGACAATCTCTGTCTAGGGATGATCAATCCCACTGCACCACAGTATCATCAACACTACTCCCCCTTTCGAGGGAATTCCTTTCGGACTATACCAATCTTGTCATGGAAGCGCTCAAACTTCACTCGAGACAAAGGCTTAGTCAACACATCTGCAACCTGCTCATCCATGCTCACGTACTGGAGCTTTATAGATCCCCGTTGCACCATATCACAGATGTAGAAATACCGTATTTCTATGTGTTTTGAACTCTCATGGAACACAGAGTTATCTGTCATTTTTATACAACTATGGTTATCACATAGAATCAATGTGGTATCCAAATCCGGATCAAACAGACCTGATAACAACTTCCGAAGCCATATGGATTCACAACTCGTAGAACAAGCTGCGATATACTTTGCCTCTACAGTGCTAAGAGCCACACTAGATTGAATCCTTCTTAGCCATGATATCATGGCTGACCATAGATGGTAACATCCACCTGAAGTGATCTTCCTATCCGAGACACTTCCATCCCAATTGGAATCTATATAACCATACAGTCTGAACTCATGGTCTTGAGTATAATTGAGACCATAGTATATTGTACCTTTTAGGTACCTCATCACATTCTTTGCAGCTACAATATGCACCCGTCTAGGCTCAACCAGATACTGAATCAAGGTGTTTACAACAAATCATATATCTAGCCTCATATTCGTCATATACATCAACGACCCAATAATATACCTATATAGAGTCACATCCACTAATTCTGATGAAGTATCATATAATAAATTCAATTTGGTATCCATGGGTGTTGCCATGGATTTTCACTCCAACATATAAAATCTTTTCAATATTTCCACTTCATACTTCCCTTGGTAAAGGAAGATTCCCTTTGGGATTTTCCATACCTAGAGACCTAGAAAATAATGCATTAAGCCAAGGTATTTCATCTTGAATTCTGCAAAGAGATTCTCTTTGCACTCTGAGATTCTCTTCTCATTACCTGTCAGGAACAAGTCATCCACATATAGCAATAATATGACTACTTCATCATCCATAACCTTGAAGTAAAGGTTAGGATCAAATTTACCCTTAGTAAATCCCAATCTCGTCAGAAAACTGTCAATCCTTCCATACCAAGCTCTTGGAGCTTTCTTTAACCCATACAGAGCCTTCTTCAATTTGTAGACATGTGTCTCTTTGCTTTCAACCTCAAAACCTTATGGTTGTTCTTTGTACACTTCCTCCTCAATAACACCATTCAGGAAAGCTGTTTTCACATCCATCTGGTGTAATTTCCACTTCACCATGGCTTCCAGTTCCATGATGGTTATGATAGAAGTGTACCTTGCTACATGAGAAAATGTTTCCTCATAATCGATTCCTTCCTTTTGAGAGAATCCTCGAGCCACAAACCTAGCTTTGTATTTATCAGTACTTCCATCCGCAGCATGTTTTATCTTGTATATCCATTTGGAAGATACCGCACTTTTACCTTTTGGTTTTGTGCTCTATGTCCCATACATCATTCTTCATTATTGACTGGTATTCTTCCATCATAGCTTCTACCCATTCTTTCTTTTGAATGGCCTCTTTGAAGAAGGTAGGTTCTTTATCTACAAGATCATATATCAAAGCCACATAATTGGAAAATGGATTTGGCCTCTTGCTTTCTCTTGTGGAGCATTTTGTACCTCCATACTTCTCATCATCTTGAATAATTTCACGAGCCCAAGCTGGTTTTCTCTTGCGATATATAGCCATGGATGGAGGTTCTTGGGGCTCCAACATATCATGATCTTCCAGAGTCTCATCATCGGGAGAGGGTGCAACATCTGCAACTCTAGGAGGTATATCTTCTTCATATACTTCTTCATGATGGCATTTTGTGGATCTCTTAAGAGATGCATCTTCATCAAATGTCACATCTCTCCTAATATCCATGTGATGATAGACTGGTATATAGATCCCGAAGGCATTGGAGACCTCATAGTATACAACAAAGATTCCTTTATTTTCGGAAGGATCCAACTTGGTCCTTTTATCTTTTGGAATATGAACAAAAATTGGACAGCCAAATATTTTGAGATGACTTACCTCTGGTTTCTTTCCTATGAACATCTATTCGGGGGTTTTGAACCCAAGTGCACTATGGGATACTCTATTTTGGACATATACTGCTATCCTTGCTGCTTCAACCCATATACGCATAGGAATATCTTGATCATGCATCATTGTCTTCATTGTTTCCATAATGGATCGATTATTTCTTTCTGCAACATGATTTTGTTGAGGGTTGTAGGGAGTGGTAAGCTTCCTCGTAATCCCAACATCCTTGCAAAAGGCTTCAAAATATTTTGAAGTATATTCTCCTCCATTATCTAACTTGAGTATCTTGATCTTTCTCTCTGAAAGATTTTCTATCAAGGCTTTGAACTCCTTGAACTTCTCGAACACTTCACCTTTTGATTTCAAAAAGTAAACCCAATTCTTTATGGAATAATCATCAATGAAAGTGACATAATATTCATACCCACTTAATGATGTTGAAGGCATTGGACCACATACATCTGAGTGAATGAGGTCCAGTAGTCCTTTAGTCTTTGTGTTTCTCTTTGGAAATGGATTCTTTATGTTCTTTCCCTTTGCACATCCTTTGCAAATTCCTTCATGATCAATATTTAGATCGGGTAAACCTGTTACTACCTTACTTACATGTGGTAGTGCTTTGTAGCTTATGTGAGCAAGTCTTCTATGCCATAGTTCGCATGGAATTGTAGTTTCATGAATCAAAGCTGCTTCTGAATGTCCTTTGAGTTTGTATAGACCTCCTTCTTCTATCCCAATAACAACAACATCCCTTATAGATTTACCTTTTGGCCACATGAGAACTTATCTATCTATAAAGGAAACCCTAAATCCTTTCTTATCCAAAGCTGAGATAGAAAGTAGGTTCTTCTTTAGGCCTGGTACATATAGTACATCCTTCATCTTCATCAGGGTTCCTGAATCAAGCTTGTAGGTAGCTTATCCTATTCCCTTAATAGGATATTGATAACCATCTCCTAATGACACCTTCTGATGGAAGTTCTTCTCTTCGAAAATGGAGAGAGTCTTCTTCTGACCTGTCATGTTCTTTGAAGCACCACTATCAATTAACCATGTATCATCTCCAGGTGTTACGGACCTAGAGAGGGCAGAGAATAAAACATATTCTTTTATTTCTTCCTTTGCTTGCTTCATGGGAGGTTCTTCATCTTCTGATTCTTCTTCTTTATCTTTGGAAAGGTGAGCATGATGTATTTTATTGCTCTTCCTCTTGTAATATTCTTTTCTATATTTTATTTCTGGACAATATTTGGCAATATGCCCCATCTTATCACAACAGAAACATTGGACGGAAGAGTAGTCTCTTCTCTTGCAGTTTCCTTTCTTATACTTTTGAAACTTCTTTGGAGTATGGAACTCCTTATCATTTTCCTTCTTGAAATGAGGTTTTCCTTTTCCTCTCTTTGTATGTGTAGCTAGAGCTTGATCATCATCCCTGAGTAGTGCTTCTCGATTTTCTACTCTAGATTCCTCCTGGACACATTCTTCCCATACATATTTGAATAGTAGACTTTCCTTTCTTGCACACATGGTATGGATAAAGGAGTCCCAAGGTCTAGTAATACCATTGAGAGCAGTCATTACCAACTCATCTTCGTCAAGGGTGTCTCCAATAGCTTCTAATTGTTCCTTGAATTGGGAAACCCTTGTAAAGTATTCTTGAATGGATTCTCCTTTGCTCATCTTTGTGCTCTTGAGTTGAGCTCTTAAATTCATCTTCCGATTTATGTTTTTCCCTTCATACATTCTAGTTAGGGAATCAAGCATCTCTTTTGGAGTCTTATTAGAGGACACTTGAGGAATCAAGTGATCTTTAATGGAGTCTACTATGATCCTCATAGCCCTAATCATATCCTTCTTCTGCTTCTCCTTATCTTCAGCTTCTTCGGGTTCAAGTACAAATTCTTTAACAAACTTGGTAAGTTCATTATCTTCTAGAATGAGACCAATCCTATACTTCCAAGCATGGAAGTTCTCTATGCCTTCCAACTTGTCATCAAGCTTGGTGTTTGGTTCCATTTCAACCCGGGGAGCAGAAAATAATCAAAAATCAAAATTTCTCAAAATGAAAAACTGAACTCACCAAAAGATGTGATTGACTAAGGCGAGTATGCTGGTGTACTTGGATTTTGAAGATTCCAAAATTTCACCCTTCAAAATTGACTTGCAAATTTCGGATCTGGCGTTTTCTAGTTCACTGGTTTTCTGCAGTTTTATGGTTCAAGGTCAAACTAGGGTTTGACCTTTCGGGAGTTTCACCCACTCAAAAAATTTGATCTTGGTACCAAATTTTTTCTTTTGTAGAGGTGCACTTCCCTATTCTTATTGCACTAAAAAATTCCACTTCTGTAAGAAGCCCTAATTTTTCACTTCTGGAGAGAGAAAGAGAGTTTTACCTTGGGAAAGTTGTTCTTTTCAGGAAAGCTATGATACCATGTTAAGATTATATGATACCATAGACTAGATTGCAAATTCATTAGCATTCAATACATTATTCACAATAGCAGCATAATTAGGATCTTTGAAATATACACAATCACAAAGCACAAAACAATATACCCTGGGAAACCCTTAAGGGGAAGAAAAACCAACAATAACTTCCTCAATATAGATGATCAAGTACAATGCCCCAAAAATATGTCTCACAAATAAGAGAGACAAAAAGACCAAACTCTGGACTCAAGCCACTCCTCCTTCTCTTTCGCAGATATATCTCTCTCACCACTAATGCGAATTGCACAAGTGAGTGAATGAATAAATGAAGGAGTCTCTCCTTCTATTTATACATTACTTTTGACCTAACCTTTAACTCAGCTAGGTCGGTGCAAGTAATCGTAATTGGGCCGACTTCTCTAGAGAGACTCAATTACCACTTATATTACATTTACTTGGGCGCTAACGACCTGACTTACAATGGAGGGTTAAACTCATGACCTTTAAATGACCAAATGTAATAATGACATCCCTGACGGAGGTAAAACATCCCCGGCGGAGTTACAATAATAAAGTACAAGTAGAATATACTTCGAAGTTACATTAATTTAACAAGATGTGTGTAGCAGAGTTTACTTCCGTTTTTATTTGCATTATGCATCTACACACACATTCTACCGGTTATAAATTCATAAAATGATGATGGAACTAGTTTTGAAAGCCTAGATTTAGCTCATGTTCCCTCCCTTAAGTCAGATTGATGGAAGGGGACATGACAGAAGAAAAGGTTGTGGAAATATTCTATATCTTTTTCATCCAAGGAGTGAATATATCAGTCTTGAATGTTGGGTAGGGAACCTTTTATACATCCTTTGCTTATTCAAAGTATAGATTTACCAATTTAACAGTAAAGTTAAAGCATGAGAAGCTAGTGGCTTCAAAGTTTATTGTGAATCAATTCCCTTATCATTTCAATTGATTCCAAAACTCAGATATGAATCCTTGATGACAGGAAATGGATCCTTCTACAAATCATGCCCAAACTAGAAGAATTGGATCCAAAAAACTAATTCCCCCCTTTTGCATGATTTGGATATGGGTATGTAGCTAAGATTGGAAAATCTAGCTCAACTCTTCTACATGGTATTGGATATATTATTAGTGACTATATAAACTGAAGTTAAATCCAAGAGGGAGTCTTTGTAACATTGTTATTGTTTTGTTTCTCCCATAGATCCGTAGGTTCTTATGTGGATGTTAATAATATTTCATCTGATTCAAAATCCATAAATAAACAAGACAATTAACTTTCAATAGAAAAAGCAAAAAAGGACACAAGCATATCATAATGTTTGACATTTTAGTATAACTTTGGATTTTCCTTGTGTTGGTTTATTTTATATTTATTGCAGAATAAGGATTTTGTTGGTTCCATTCAATTCTCTGTATCTCTTGTGATTCTCAACAGGAAATGGGTTTGGCACTTAGTGAGTGCATTATAGTTGTTTGTGACGATATCTATCAAATTTTGATCACAAACTCGAAACCCAACACCAGTTAAGACTTTTGCCAACAAACATGGATGCGAGTCACTCCCAAGTCCCATGCTTCTCTAGGAAATGGGATTATGCCATTACATGCAAAGAAAACCATATCAACCAGGTGTAGGTCCTAGGTTCTAGTAATCATATGTAGGGTTTGATCTAGTTGTGAAAGTAAACCACATACCATAGGCTAAATCCATGACCCATCTTGTTCACTAGTAGTGTAATTATAATAAACAATAGTGGATGTGTCCATTTGGTTAGTGGGCTATTCACAATTCAAGAAATCCATTCTTATGGATTCACAAAAGAACCCAAGTGGCTCCTTTCTTCAGGTCTCAAGACATAACCCATCTGGACCAAGGTAGCCCCCATTTGAGAAATATAACTATTTATCAAATACATTAACAACAATCAACCCTTAGAAACTAATCTCCTACAATTTCTCATGCATGTAATAGAAGAATTCTTGACAAATATTACTGTTCAGTCCCCTCAATTATGCAAAGAACCCAAACCTTTAGTTAAGTGGGTCAATAAGCTCTAGGGATAGACACAACTTGGAGACACACATATGGTAAAAGTAATTTAATTCATGGTAACAAATGACTAGTCTCTAAAGCTCATGTGAACTAGATAGAGAAATGAAAAATGAAAAATCTATTGCTTTTGAAAGCCTAAACAACTCGTCTAAATATACCAGTAGAAAGCTTGAGTTGAAGCACATGATGTGCCATTCCAATGTCTAGAGTCTTTTTCGAGGGCTCCATGCTCTATCTTTGGATTTTTTTAGTTATCTTTGAGAACCAAAGGAAATTGACTTACTTGGCACAATTACAACAAGACCAACATGAGGGATTGTCGAAAGCACCAAATGAAACCAGACCATGACTGGAAACGAAAAAAAACCCTCGTCACAACAACGATATTTGCAAAAGGCAAAGCCAGCCCAAGCACTAAGAATTGAACAAGAACCTATTAGAAAACTTGACTGTTAAAAACAAGGGAGAAATTATTAACTATAATAGAACAGATGTTACCTCGAAGTAGCCATGCTGTAACATCACGGAAAATCGTAAAAATTTAAAACTTTTCTACGTGAAAATAATTGCTATTTAATAATGCGGAAATAGAACAATGTACAAAATGTTGTCTTGCTGTATTAAATGCCCTGCTGGCTTATTAAGTAATGATTGGCAACAACAGATTTCTGCTTAAGTTTTGATGTTATCCCAAAAATAGTTATGTTGCTGCACATCTCTACTGTTGTTGTTTATAAATGTTGATTCCACTGTTTGACTAATATTCTCTTGTTTGATTGATAAAGGGGTTCTTCGGACGCCCCGAGGCTTACTTAGCATTCGTGCTAAAGCATGTTGATTTGTACTTGTGACAGATTTACAGGTAAGGGTTTATTCTACGACGAGTGACCATCTGTTTTTTAGTAAATCTCTTTTGTCAATAATTGAAGAGATAAAGACTTTAAGCATCCTATTGGTGAGGATCTTGATTCGAGACTTAAAATATTTCAAGTTTATGATATCTGAAAATGACTATTTAAGCAGATAGTATGTTTCACCTTCTGAATTCTATAAGCTTGTAAATGAATTTATAAGAGATTTGTATCGATCATGACTTGTGTTTATACTCAGAAAATAAAATAGTTTCCAATCATGATGAGCTGTAAGTAAGTGTCTAACTTCTTCCTTCGTAGCAATTTGTAGAACATTCTATGTATAAAATTCACTATCTTGTCTAAGGTCTAAACCTTACGATGGTGGTAATAGATTATGATAAATCCATTCACCAATTTATAAGATAATTTTATTTGATTATCTACTTATTCCATTTATAATGCTTATGGAAATATTATCGACCCATTATAACTAATGGTTGTTTGTATTAATAACAAACTATGGTGTAATTTATCGCTTGTGCGTTATGTGCATTGTTTTAACCTATGTAATACTATACCAGTTGCATAGATACTATGTGCACACAATGATACAATGCAAATGATATGAAAATCTATGCAAATGATGTGATGCTATGCAAACATTGTGTTTCTATATAACCTTAGCGCGAAACTACCCTAACTTTATAAACATTATAGTGACAGGGTTTGGATACGATCTTACCAATGCAATATCTATTGTAATGAATGTTATGATTTGATTGTTAATATGTCATAGGTTGGCAATTAATAATGTTGTCTTGAGCATTGAATATATACAACCGTCGGGTGGGGAATTTCCATCGTGGATGGCATAGCGAGCCTCGTTCATGTGTCATAACTGTGACAATGTCCAACCTTGTGCTGCTGTGTAGACCTACTAGTTCAAAGGTTTACTAGCTGGCTCTTTTGTGGCTCTTACATGGTAGTGGTAATGATGCTTCATTAAATGAGTTAGGTTGCTCGGTGTTTGTGAAATCTGTCTTGGAATCTCCACCGTTGATTGATGAGGAAATCAATGGACAAGAGTAAACCCTACCACCACTACGATATTGTGTTCAATGAATAATATTTTCTCTTGGCATTTGAGGTTATTGTTTTTGAGTTTAGCTGACAAGGTGAGTGTTCGTAGGTCTTTCTGTTGAGTGTTTTTGAACTGTGAGGCCTGGGTTTTGAACCCGTGGCCAACGAAGGTTATAGAACAGAACTTCTCCAGGTTCAGTGATGAATGTTTTGGGTGTGGCTCGATCCATGGACCTGTTAAGAGTCTTTCTGGGTTCAAAGGATTGTTAGGTTTTTGTCTTAGGTTGTACCGGTTTTGATATTGAATAACTGTTTAGAAGTATAGTTTATAGCTCTGTGTTGGTTCTTTCCATGAACAGTATCTTACGATGAAAGGATTTTGTCTCTGTCGGGTGCTTACTCCTGTTACGAACCATCATTTTCAAAGGTAGTGTATTTAGAAACTAACGTTGTAACTTTCATGCATGAGTACTACAGTTGATTGAATTCGTTATCGTAATATTTTCTGTCAGGGTTATTGGTTTTAACCACATCTATACTATTGTTCCAGGTGTAGTATGCAAGAGTCACTCCAATTTGGTGTTTGGAGGTTGGCGATAGCTTCACCATCCGGTAAGCCTCGGAGGTTTCCTTGAATCTCTGTGTGAATGAGGAGGATGGCCATCATGTATGTTTACTCTGTGTAAATATGTTTAAGCTTAGAGATGTTTTGTACTCTACCGAGATAGGGTTTGTAAACTTTGTTTTTAAAGGAAGATGGGGAGGATAAAACCTCGACCCACATGACAAAACCGTAGTGATTTGTGAAATGTAAATCCTACTAGTTAAGTTTCGATCTTTGTCATGTTTATAACTGAGAAGAAAGGTTTACAATTTTTAGTTGCTTTAGCTATTTGGTTTCATCGTTTTGGGATTGACCCATGATCATATTTTGTAGCTCGTCGATGATGTGAAAATGTACAATATTTTGGCAATTTCTGTGTTTAACTTGGTTATAGACCGATGGTGAAAGTTTTGTGAACAATAATACAACTATTTGTCTTATAAGGAAAATGGATAGATGGAATTGTTGACAAGGCTTACAGCCTGTGTATGCTACGTTTGGTTTATAATGCTGTTGCTGCGTTTTAAGGGAAGATAGAAAGTAAATCTAATGTTAGGGTTTAGTCTCTACTTTAGGAATAAAGCTTGATCAATGCCTTATTTGAAGACTCGACAATAAGTCCATGTTCGAATTTGTTGATTCTGCTTATACCAGCATTGGAATGTCTAATACCTTTGAACTGATAGTGAAATAACAATTTCGATCTACAGGCATGTTTTAGAAAATAAAATGTTTACTGCAACTAGAGCTTGTTAACTCTGTTTATAGTTTTTGGCAAAGAATAACAAATGTCTTGTTCTTCACTATGTGAATATGATATAATTAATTGTAGGAATGTGAGTGTGACATAAAAGAAATTTCTTGATATCTGTAGAAGAATATCATTCTACTATATTTGAAATAATTCTTTATTTATTCTAATGTAAACCAAAAAACATCTTAATTACTGAGTATGGATAATAAATCCTATATTGTTAGAATAGAATAAATTTAAAAACAATGATATTTAAAAACATAATTATTGTATGTAAAATATTAGAATAGAATGTAATTTTGAGTACTGAAATATAAATACAAGATTTCATGGGGAATAGAAACTTTAAAGAAAATGATAATAAACTAATTCTTTTCAATCACTTGGCTATTAGCCTATCAGACTTATCTATTTTTAATCAGTTTCTGTACTGGAGTACGATGCTATTCCTTTTTGTATGGGGAAAAATACAGAAACAATTCTATTTCAATCATTTCATATTTATACAGAATCTTTAACTTATACAGGAAACTAAAAATTACTTATAATTTAAACAGAGAAGATTTAATAAACAACAAGACTGTAATATACAAAATAAATAACAGAGAATAAAATAAAACAGATAAGACAATAGAACCTGTAACTGATGATAGGGCCGACAAACACCCAAGGAGGCCTATTCCTCCCAACCTGCTTCAGAAGAAGTAGCTCAACTTGCTGTCTTCTAGTGAACCCTCGAGCTTGATTACTGATCTAGTAAGTGGGTGGAATCTGTGTAGAAGCAAGGCACTCAAAAATACCTTCTCCACTCGGTATCAACCTCCTGAAAAATGCCTTCTCCAATCAGCATCAAAATCCTGAACTCAATAAGAGTTTGGTAGACTCACAACATGATCAACAACAACATATCCCCTCATCAAATCTCTTGGGTGCAAACACAGCAAAACCCCAAGGTAAATTTCCTCGTCAAGAAAAGTGATGAACCTCAGTTCAATATTTGATGGCTATTATATAGACTGCCTAGGTCTTTTAGTGGTCAGTTTGGAATAAATAAGCCTCAAGCTCCAGTCCCATCTTTCAGGGCACTATGACCACAATTCAAGGGAGTTGTACCATACCAATAGATAGTTAGTTGCATCATGATGCTTCCATTTGTCCATTGCCTTCTACCCCAGATTCCATTCCACCTAGTGGATCAGTAACCACTCTTTCAACAGTCCTCTTAGGTGTTTTTCTCCTATTTTATTTATTAAATAATAATATATTGTGCAAATTACAGTCATCCTTGGACACATGTCCAATATAAACTTTACAGTAAAATCATAATGTTTCTAAACAAAAAATGTTTTCCAGCTTAAAGGGTATGTTACACATGCACAAATCGCCGAGAGGGTCGTTGATCAAAACATTGTTAATATTATCCTTCTCCCTGGTCTATTCAAAAGATTCCTCACACTATCAACACATTGCACAAATACCCATAGAATTGTGCTTGACAGAGGGTGCAAGCCGGGCTACATGATGAGAAAGGATAAACACTAGAGTCTAAACCCTTGAAAAGAGATGATATTAACACCGAATCCTGTGCTTGCAAGTTTGACGCACAAATGACGCAATCTCCATGGATAAGATGTAAATGACCTATATTTCGTCCTCTGTCAGATCCCTGAGAACAATACTATATGCAAACTCCTTCCACGTCACATTTGGGTGTTCAATTCTATGTGCAGTTGTCATATAGGAACTACGAGTCTCATACTCATGTTTTAAATGGACTCCTTTGACTATACATTTTGGTATATGTCAACTGATAAAGAGAGTGGAGGTCTGTGGAAGTCACCAGTGATCCCAGCCAAGAATGTATTAATGGCATGCAAATAGCCAATTAAGAATCCTAAAGATGAACCTACATAAGCATGCCACCGCCTCTACTGACACACAATAGTTCCATGCTTACATCAATTCTACAACACCCAATCATATATTAAATAAATTTTAAAAAATAATAATATATTAAATAAAGATAAAGCAAAATCCTTCCACGTCACATTCGAGTGTTCAATTCTATGTATACTTGTCATCAGGTTTGGAATTTCAAATTTTATGTACATTTACAATTGGCAGTAAGCATATTGTTGTTCTTTTATTCAATGTCTTGTTTATTCACAAAATTGAACACAAAATTAAAAGTCAAAAGGATGTAAAAAAACCTAAAAACCAACCACAAAACATAGCTGCCATAAAAAACTTTTAAAAATCAGGAATTCCATCGAAAAACTACCATCGAAAAAGTTTTAAAAAAACAGGAATTCCATCAAAAAAATACCAATTACTACTTTTCAAAATCATCAAAATAGAACTCCCTGAGCCATATGAAACTTGAAAAAAATCGACATACCTCAAGCAAGCCGGTATTTTTTATTTACATCAAAGTTGGTACGAAAATCCATTTCATGTCCCTCTGAAAAATGCCATACTACACTCAGGTCACAAGTGCATCAAAGAAGCACACTACACTCAGGTCACAAGCGCATCAAACACGCATAAATCTTATGAAAATTTTCAATTCATTAAACCATGTAAATAATCCCAATCTTAATTATGAATGAGAAGCATATGAGAGTATACAGATCACATTCAAATCAGTGAACCTCGGCAAACCCACGCAGTGTCTAAATAAATAGAATTAAATAGCCCTAGCAAGTTGCTAAGGGTAGGTGAACTTGGCCCAACGACATCCAACAAATGGATCTAAGTGTACTCACGTGTCACGACTCCAGCCTCCAAGTTCCAATTTAGTCTCTTCCAAACGACCGCCATTCGTGAGTCCACTCTCCAACCTCCAATTCACAAGCAAGCGGCACTATTACTAAACTGCTGAATTGCAACAAGTACCGAACTAATAATTTTACTAGTATTTATTTATGACAGATAAGTGAATTTGGTGGATGTCAATTTGATGGGTTTAAATTATGCATGCCTGTAGACACTGACAGGTAAATTCCAAGCAGACCTATCAAATACGTTCCAATGAAGCAAATACGTTCTACACGCCGTCAATTTCCAGGCATGCTTGTCATACGGGAACTGCGAATCTCATACTCATGTTTTAAATGCACTCTTCTGATTGCATATTTTGGCACGTGTCCATTGATGAAGAGAGTAGAGGTCTCTGGAAGTCACCAGTGATCCCAACCAAGAATGTATTAATGATGCACATATAACCAATTAAAAACCCTTAAGATGAAACTACATCAATACGTTAATGCCTCTACTAACACATAGTTCCAAACTTACAATAGCTCTGCAACACTCAATCATATATCAAGTATTAAAATAAAATAAAAATAAAAATCAATAAAATTTAAATATTAAATAATAATAAAGTTAAAACTATTACTACAAAACGATTCATATATATCCCCTTGTAGGGACATAATAAATCAAATTTAAACAAATTGTATCTAAATATTATAGTTTTACATATTGTAAATGTTCATGTTTAGTCATGTGTAATGGGAACATCAATCCACCAAGAGTCCACCAAGAGCCCCATGGTTATAATCATAGGAAAGACCCATTCATAGGATAGATCTTTGGTAGATGGAAGAAGAGAGTGTTAAATAATCTTAAATATTTAAGAAACTGGACATTTTTGAAAGGGTTTTATTGTTCTAATAATATACGCGAGATTTATGCTTAGTATTTTACAATGTTTTCTTTGCGTATTATTATTATCTTTGAAACATTGAAATGCATTATTGTTATTATCTTGGTCATAGCATAATTGAAAATTTTATTTTAATTGAATATATTTTTTAAATAATTATTTTAGATAATATATATATATATATATAATTTGTTTTTTATAAAATTTGCTATCTAACCAAATTATATATATATAAAATTTGCTATCTGACCAAATTATAAATTAATGAAATATATTGAATGGTCAACATTAAAACAATTTTTTCTTTAATAATGCACCGCCTGAAAGTGAAGATGATGATACCGTGGTAGACAAGAAGACGACATAAACTATTGAAAGGACACGCGTGGAAAAGGAACGGGACAAAGTGGGTGAATAGTAAAAAATAGGCGAAGGGTCCCAACTCTCTCGACCTTTAACCTTTCCACCACCAACGGAAAAACCTACCTCCACAAATTTGTGGAACTAGGACAACTTCTCTCTTGACCTTACATTATTAAAAAGGTTTGGTCTTCAATGAAATTTATTTTAATAATGGAACGAAACTTTGAACTTTCGTAAGGGTGAAATGATATTATATTTTAATGTGTTCTTATCAACTCGGAGTTTGAACTTATATGGAAGTTATTGTGTAAGCGTATGTTGGATCTATATAAGCGAAATAATTTTTATATTTTTATATGTTATGTAAAGTTGTATGTTGTCTGTATAAGTAAAACGAGATTTGTTTTATATGTTATGTAAAGTTGTATGTTGTATGTGTATAGGTAAAACGAGATTTTTATTTTGATGTGATATTTTTATATAAAATCTTAGAATATTATATTCATATATGATTAAAATTTTCATAGAGAGGGAATATTATTTTTATTGGATAAATATGGATAGGTATTGTGTATCATCATACATATATGTACAAAAATTATAGACATAAATTTTAATAGTTTCTTCTACTACGCACATACCATACTATTGACATGCTATATAAGACCCCAATACTCTATACAAATTTTGAAGATGTAATATTTCATATGCAATTAGGATATGGTTAGGAGTTTGACATTCCACTTTGGTGATTGATTAACCATAAATGAGTCTATTTAGGTGTAGGAATTAGAGACTTAAGTTTTAATGGTTCATATTAAGGATCACGAGTTATGTAAGGGGTTTAAGAGTATTCTTAACATTCTTGGTGACTAGAAGCATTGTTTAAGGTCTATGTCTTCTTTGGACTTAATTTAAGAAAAACAAAGACAATGGTTGGAATGCATAAGCCATATATATCTTTCATGTTAAGTGTGTTCTTTGGACATAGTTTAGGAGAAACAAAGACAATGGTATGGAATGCATAAGCCATATCTAATTCATTTTTTGTTCCTTTTTATTATTTCTTGTTTTGATGATGGACCATATAATATGTTATATATATTAATATATGATGAAACTATAAACATTTATGATAAAACAAAAATCCATTTTCATTATGTTAAAACCATAAAACACTAGATCAACTTTTTGCATATTAATTGAACATGGTTTACTAAATTTATTAATTAAAAAAAATACAAACCAATCTTAATTTATTTTGGAAAAAATCTCCACACATAAATGTATACCAATATTTATATATTGATTCCATCACTTTAGTACTCAAACTTTCATGAACATGGAAATATAGCTGACACTCTTTAAACTAGTATAGATCCAATTTAAAGGGGATCTACTAAGTGTGGAGAGGGGTCAGATTTCTCAAAGTGCAAACTTCTTTTTAGAATGCAAATGTTGATGAAGCATTTTAATTGATCTAATTTGTGTAGTTTTATATACATGTTTTGTAAATTTTTTAAATAGCCAACATGTTATTTTTTATAATCATTTTTTTTAAAGGACACATGTCAGATGATCACGAAAAGAGTTACACATCCCCCTACTAGGCTGTAAAATGCATCTCTTCAACCTAATAAAAAAAAAAATCAATACTAAAAAAATCAAAATTAATATAATTGAAAATATTTTGATAAATAAAATTTATATATTGAGATTTGTTATTCATTTTTCTAAATATTTTATTAGAAATATAAATTCATTATGTAGCATATAAATATTCATATAAATAAGGAATGCCTTTCTTTTCATATTTATATTGTATGTAACATGTCAAACGAGCACACAACTATGTAAAACTGAAATAATATTTTACTTTTGATAGGTTATAGTCACATGAGGCTTTGCATAGAGGTATTGTGTAAATAATATTTTAATTTGATATGCGATAATCATTCAGAGACTCGAACCCGCGTTGCATGTATTGCATTTGTATATATTATATACATATTCAATTGAATAATATTTATAAGTTTCAAAATGTTATATTTAATATGTATTAAATGTGGAATAATATTTTAAGTTTCAAAATGTTTTATTTAATACATTAAATGTAAATCTATGCAAAGGTTAATGGGCATCTATGTTAAATTTTATATGATGAACGTTATATTTAGTATTAAATGAAATGTGAATCTATGTAGAGAGGGTATTGGGCATCTATGCTTATGCTTTTTATTTATATCTAGGTTAAATTATATTTCATTTCGATATGTTATATTTATATTTTAATTTAATAGGTTATAAGTTCACAATGTTAAATGTTATATTTAGTACATGAAAAGTGAATTTATGAAAAGCCTATTGTGATCTATGTATTTAGGTGGAATTATATTTTATTTAGTACATGAAAAGTGAATTTATGGAAAGCATATTTTGATCTATGTTTTTGTGGAATTATATTTTATTTTGATATGTTATATTTATAATTGAGATTGAACTTGAGTGGAGGGTTTTTTGCTATTATAAATTGTCTTTTGTCATTATATATTTTAAATAGGAGTAATTTATTTATTCTATTTTATGGTGGGTTTTGGTCGGAATCCGGTAAAATTATTTTTGATAAAATCCAAATTTTTACATGTTTAAATTGTGTTTTTAAATCCATAAATATATTCAACACCCTCGAATACTCCCTTGCCACTCAAATTATGTATTTCTTTTAGGACTAGATCAACTTTATTCTATTTCATCTTAAGAAAGGAAAGAAATTGTTTAGCTTCTTTTAAAATTTTATTGCTATGTTAAAAAATCTCTAAGAATAGTATTCCTAAATCACTATAGTTTTGATGAGTTAAAATGTTAAGGTGATTTCTTCATTGATTCACCAATCTTAATCAAGACTTGGCATCTTTAGGCCAACCTTGCTTGAGTTGCAAGTGGTTCTTATTGGAGTTTGAAGAAATATCAGTAAGCATTTTTCCTTCCGTGTTATTTATCTTGTTCTTGTGCATTAGGTAGCTAATCATAACCATACTCTCAATGGGGGAATAATGACTTTTATGAAAAAGCAAAGATAAGGCACATATTTCCCTTAATTTTAAGATTATAAATTATAAAACTTTTTTAATTTTATTCTCTCTTATAATTCTTTAAAATAATAAAAAATTCCAAAAATACTATAATATGTTATACTTAAAAAATCCTATTTCATTTTAATATATTATACTTATATTTTTTTTAAATTTATATTATAACAACAACAATAATAATAATAATTTATTTTAATATACTATATTTAATATATTATATTAACACTAAAGTTTAACCTCATCACGTAGGGTTAAAATATTGCATATAATTAATATTGTATATCAATATGTTATAACTCACAGAATACCTACCTTCAACTTACGATATAATAGATAGACTAAGATTATTTTGATATTTTATATTCACACACGACCTTGACCTTGCATAGAGTTTATTTTGTTGTGGTTTGTTATACTTGTAGAGGTGGAATGATAATTTATTTCTCTCTATATTATAAAGACATGGGTTTTTGAACATGCATAGAGGTTACTATTATAGTAGTGGTAAGTTGTTTGTATATTAGTGGAAATGCTGTTATAATGAGGTGGAGGGTATTGAGTAGTTATAAGTTATATACAGAGAAGATAAATATTATTTTATTTTGATATGTTATATTTATAGTAATTTTTTTGTGAAAATATTTATATTTTCTAATTATATAAGGTGAAAATTATTTTCATATTGTATAATTATATATAGATGGATTAATTTTTAATTTAATACATTGTTTATTTAGAGAAGATTTATGTTAATTTTGGATCTACCAAGTTTAGAAAGGGATCAAATTTTTTGAAGTGCAAATTTCACACTTTTGTTTTCACTTCAATAGATTTGATTCCCCAAACACATCCTTAGTAAATCCAAAATTAAATGCTTAAACCATAATTTAAGCTCTTCCAATAACAAGAAGTAACTAAATTTCATTTTTTTTTTAATTTTAATTAATTGAAATATATATCTTTTTAATTTTAAAATTAAAATTAATATTAATAATATAAAATTTTTATTTATTTTTATTAAAATAACATATTTCAACTTCAAATCTAATACCAATACCATACACTATGAAAATATAGGTGGAACAATATAATATTAATATTTCGAGGTTTTTTCTTCATAAAATACCTGAACACTATATGGAATATCATATTCTTGGCATTACGGGTAGTTTGTGTTGTACAGTTCTATACACAGATTTTGAGGATAGCTTGCTACGTACAACAAAATGGCCCAACAAAACAACACAGCAATCATGTCTCAATAATATAAGAACAAAAGTAAGTTTCACCTGTAGTTTGGTTGGCCCTACTAGAGCAGTGGAAGGTTCAGGTCAAACCTACTAGAAATACTTCCCTGAATGCCAAAAGTTCTTTGGATTTGTAAACTGTTTTTAATCCATAAATCGATGTGATCTCAACAACAAGCGGATAAATCTTAAAAGAATTTAATTCGCCAAATTCAACGCAAAATCTTCAACACAAATGGATAAATTTTTATTTTACCAAAGCATTGAAATGTTCAATAGGACAGTCCAGTCCAGTTCGAAAACATTTGTCCTCTGCCTGAGACCGACCAGGAACCTTGCCTAACAGCGGCACGTACTAATAATTGGCAGTAGGATACGAGCGCAAGCGAGGAACCCTAGCAGCTTTAGCGAAGATAGCTGCAGCCTGGCCTGCGTTAGCTAGGATTTATTATTAGGAACCTACAAGATATTTTTGTTTGTAGTTAAAATTGATACGACGCAATCATAGTTAAAATGGATATATGAAGATTTATTCAAAGCGTTGATGTTGAATTAGATTATTAAAATGACGGAAACTTTTCGCGAACTCCAACGGCATTCAATCTGTTTCGGTTTCGATGGACAAAGAGTCAACATGTAAATAGTATCTGTGTGCTTTTTTCTTTATCTTTTGGACAGCGCGCTTCGAATTAACATAGCGGCCCGGCCCCGCGAACCCATTAATTACGCCTTTTACTTCTCTCGCAAGGAAAACTTTGCTTACTTATTCGCCGTTCAAACACAGATGTAGCGATGGAATTTGATGGTAAAAATATCGTGATAGGATCATTTTGACTGTCATACGGTCAAAAAGGGCAAAACTGCGAATACAGTTAATTTTAATCGGTGAGTTAATTTTGAAATTCGAACCCTGCAAAGTCTCAGAAGATCGGCATACTCAAGTTGGTAGTGTCTTCCCAGTTCCCATATCTTTGCAGTTTGCAGTTTTATTTCCTTTTGATTATCAGCTTGTCAGATCCCGTGGGAATAGTATTCTTATTCATGCTGTCTGTTTGTCAGATTAGACGATATAATGAGGATGAGCTGTAATGGCTGCCGAGTCTTGCGAAAGGGCTGCAGCGATTCCTGCGTTCTCAGGCCATGCCTCAACTGGATAAGCACCGCGGAGTCACAGGCGAATGCCACGATTTTCTTAGCCAAGTTCTATGGGCGCGTTGGGCTGACAAATCTCATTAGCAACGGCCCCGAGCATTTGAGACCTGGTAATTTTCTCATATAATTAGCACAAGCTTATCTAAATCTAAAACGATCTAAATTTTATCGATAGTTATAGGCCCGGGTCTAAATCAGACCTATCTAAATCGTATTGATCGAATAAACTCAGGTCTAATTATATGCAATTCGAGGTTGGAAAGTTGTATTGGTTTGATTTTCTGATATGCATCTCCAGATAGCAAAGCAGATAAATTCACAAACCCATCTTAATCCGATCGGATATTCTAATTGTAGATTTCATATATGATACCTGACCTAACCCTTTTGCTATATGCATCTCTGAAATTCATGAAATTCATAAGCAGAGATTAAACCGGAATTCAAACTAACCTGCGCTGGTTTCTAAATTCAATGATCAATCCACCCTCGCGCTGTTATACTACATGTTTGGTAAAAAGTTTCCTTATTTCAATTGCAAAATATAGAAGAAAGAGAGTATAGAGTATTCCATAAGCCTAGTTTTTGTGGTGGGTGGAGCAGCTATATTCAGGTCTCTTTTATACGAAGCATGCGGCAGGATGGTAAATCCAGTATATGGATCACTGGGCCTTGTATGGTCGGGGAACTGGGCAGAGTGCCAGGCCGGGGTGGACAGCATCCTGCGGGGATCGTTCCGTGCTGTTTCACAGGGCAATTTCATGTCTCCGGATCGTGAGGATATTGTACCTATGGAAGCCATGGCCGTCCCCCAGCTTCGCAGATCAGTGAAAGCCAGAGGCAGATTGAAGGGCCTCTCGCACGCGAAGCCCGAACGAAAAGAAGGAGAACCGCGTGTACCCATCAACAATCATATTCAATTCAGCAGCAATATATCTGACGATCGGGGTGATGTAACAAAAGGCGCTGTACAGAATGGCGCAGACACCAGTATATTTAATGAGAAACGTATAGAGAAATATCCCTCGTTTTTCTCAGGGCAGGAACATGAATTCGTTTCAGCTGCTGGGGAAGCACAGATGGAGTATTGCAACGATATGTGTAACCCCAAAACTAGTGAACCTGAAGCTGCATGTAATACTGTAGGGCTAGAGCTTACGCTTGGTTCTCGAGGTTCGACTTCTCCTAAGGATAAACTATCAGCTGTATAACTCCGTTGCTGTGAGGTCCATTGGGATCATTGCATAGACACTTATCTGTTTTCTCGCCTAGGTATATACTATATAGTGGTAGCCGATATGTAACAGTTATACGTATTGAATTATATAGGAAATTTGAATAAACTGTTGATATATATACTACAACAGTTGGTGGACCTCCGAAGCCAGGCCTGTTTACCGGTTTGAGACTGTTTGGATTCCTAAAATCTCAATAGATCTTTATAGAGATATCTCTGAATTAACATGGAATGAATGCTGTTTTTCTTTTCGTACTGAACTTGGTTATGGTTATTCCAACTTCAAAACCCAGAACATGTGTAATCATGTGAAAAATGAGTAAATTGTGATTATAAAAATTGGAGAAGTGAGAATAACTAATTACACCCATAGGTGTTTAGATATTATTTGATATTTTGGATTTATTTGAGTGGATCAACAAGATTAACATGAGTGTAACAACTGTACAATCCTAGTTATGCTTAAATGCATCTTGATTAAGATTTAAATAAGCTTAACTTAAGTGGTGGGATATGTTTATTAAATAGTATTTGTTTTATGTTTATATTAATTAGTTTAATGTTTGTAGTAATTCATGGCACTTAACTTATGACCTATGTTCACGTGTTAGTAATTACACTTGACATGTGTCTATATATTATCTTGGATTTTGGACTTCCTTGAGCAGATCAACAAGATTAACCCAAATGTAACAAGAACAATAGTATAGTTAGGATTCATTTCATGGTAGTAGTATTACTTATGCTTAAATGCATCTTGATTAAAATTTAAATAAGCTTCATTTAATGTTTATTAAATAGTATTTGTTTTAGGTTTATATTAATTAGTTTAATGTGCATGTTAGTTTAATGTTTATGTTAATTAGTTTAATATTTAGTCTTTATTTAAGAGCCAGCCATCTCCACAAAACTAAATGGTTGACTATGCCTATGAGTGTTCACACGGCCACTTTACTTGTTAAAATACGAGTCATAAAAAAAAAACTAATCAGATAGGTGTTTATATCTTAGAATTTGGGGTGGACTACCATCTATGCTTTTACTAGATTGAAGGAGAATGAGATAAGTGTATTACCGCAAGACAATTGTATTGTCTAGATTGATTTATGGTAATCTTTCAAAATTCCAACCCATATAGACAACCCATTTAACTAAAGAAGGTAACAGGTAGTAGGTAGCTAAGGCATGGAGAAAAATAGGTGATTAGAATTAAGCATGGAGAACAAGTAAGAGATAACTTAAGAGACAACTTCTTCATGACACTTAACTTGTGACCTATAGGTGAGTAGATCCATCTTAAACCCAAATCTATCAACCACCAACGATCCAATATTTTGATGTGTAATTTTCTTTTATCTTAAAATTTTTTCACCCCATGAAAAACATTATATCTCGATAAATTATTTTATAAGAGGATATGAATTATTTTAATTACTTTTTATTTTATTTTTGATAAATCTTATGTTACATTACTTTTTTTATTTTTATTTTGTTGGTTGAATATATTTTCGATTGTGTGCAGATTATATAATATAAATATCTAAAAAAAGACATGACTTTTTAGTACACAATTTAAGTTGACATTCAACATCTCTCTCCTCTGGGTGCAATAAGTTAAGTGGCTTATATTATAGTGTAAAAAAAACATATTTATAATAATTATGAATTTTATAATAATTCTAAATTGAATTATTAATTTATTATTTATTTTAGTATAAATTGACATCTTTATTAATTCTAAATTTTAAATTTATTGAATGTTTATATCAATATTTTCCCATTAACAAATAAATTTGAATATGATTAGTTGTTTCCTCATATATATATATATATATTAGTTTTTAATTAAATAGATATATATTTTTATAATCATTTCTATTTAAAAATTAAATATTTTTTTTGATATATATATATTACTTGTACATGTTTAATGAATATTTCATTTTTAATATAAAAAAATTATTTTTCAATCTTACACTTTTTTTCCTTTCTTCTTTTTAGCTTGATGCCATTCTTCTTGAGAGAGTTTTATAATGATTAAATGTAATTTTGATTGTCTTCTCTATCATTTAGGGAAAATTTGATTCCTCAATGTGCACTTATATATTTCTATATGGATATTTCATTTTTAGTATAATGAAATTTATTTTTCAATCTTATATTTTTTTTCCTTTCTTCCTTTTAGCTTGATGCCACTCTTTTTGAAAGAGTTCTATAATGACTAAATGTAATTTTGATGGTCTTCTCTCCTTTTAGCTTGATGACACTCTTCTTGAAAGAGTTCTATAATGACTGAATGTAATTTTGATTGTCTTCTCTATGGAATATTTGATTCCTCAATGTGCACTTTTTAGACATGCACTTATATACTTCTATATGTATATTTCATTTTTAGTATAATGAAATTTATTTGTCAATTTTACACTTTTTTTTCCTTTCTTCCTTTTGCCACTCTTCTTCACATAATTCTATAATGCCTAATTGTAATTTTGATTGTCTTCTCTATCATTTGGGGAAATTTTGATTCCTTAATGTGCACTTTTTGGACATGCATTTATATACTTCTATAATGCTGTTTTTGGGGGCTAATTTCTGCATTGTGAACATCTTCAGCATTTGATTATGGTTGGTCACATTTTTTATTATGTTTTGGATTAGTTTTTGTCCTTTATTGGTGGTTTTTGGTCGAATAAAACAAGAAAAAAAATATACTCAGAAAAAATTGAAAATGTAGAATATTTAAACTACACCATTAAAAACTTGAGCTTGAGCTTATTTTTTAGCTTATTTAAATATTTACTTTTTGAGTATCATCTTTTCCAATACATTATCTTTAATATGTTATGAAATCCAACTTAATCATAAAGTTTTTAATATAAATATCATATATATAATACCCCAATCTGATATATATAATACCTCTATTTATATAATAGTATTTATGGCCCTCGCATGAAGTTGAGGGACCCTTTAGATGCAATTGGGTAAATGCAAAACGCGGGAGAATTGTGTAAATGCACAATGCTCGCGCGTTATGTAAAACTAGGAATAACGGGCTCCAAACCTGTCATGTCATTTAACATGTAGGATAGGATTACAAAACGCACGAGCATTATGGTTATACATAACGCTCATGCATTGTGGTTAATATAACAAAAAAAAAATAGTGCCGTAGACCGCGACATTGTTTTACTCATTGTTTTACCCAAACATGAACGCTCGAATGCACCTACAAGATGACACGTGGGCCATGAGGGGCACCCCTAGAACTGCCCCGACGTCTTGAATCCAATGGCGTCAACGGTTTGTCAATCCGAGCCACGGTCTTTCATTCTATGGCTCGTTCCATTCGGCATCCAAAAGGCCTTTAGGGACACCTACCGGATGCCTACCGAGGCCATAGAATCTTAACTGTGCAACAAAACTGGGTTTCGGGGAGACATGCAGGTGTGTCTAGGACGGTTCCACCTGAGAACGCTAGCCACAAGTGCTAGGTGGATGATTTTGCAAAGTTGACCCCCGTGGGCAAAAATTGCACAGTCCCTTACTGAGCAAAACCCTAGTTTGCATAATGCACCTACAAGATGACATGTGGGCCATGGGATCGGCGGAGAGGGGAACCCCTAGCACTGTCCCGACATCCTAAATCCAACGGAGTCGACAGTTCATCGATCGGATGCATTGTCATCATTCTGTGGCTCGTTCTGTCTTGCATCCAAAAGGCCTTCATGGACACCTGCTAGATACCTGCCGGGGGAATACAACTCCAACTGTGCAGCAAAACCTGATTCTGGGGAGTCCTACAAGCGTGTCTAGGGAGGTTCTGACTAGGAATCCTAGCTAGAAGTGCCCAATGGACAATTTTACAAATTTGACCCCAATGTGCAAAAATTGCACACTCTCTCACTAACCAAAACCATAGATTCCAAGATTGACCTACAAGGTGACACTGGGGTCACGGGACCAGAGAAGAAGGGCACCCCTAGCACTATCCCGACATCCTGAATCCAACGAAGTCAACGGTTCGTCGATCGGAGCCACGGTTGTCATTCTATGGATCGTTTTGTCTCACATCCAAAAGGCCTTTAGGGACACCTGCTAGATACCTGCTGGGGGCATAGAACTCCAACCGTGCAACAAAAATGGTTTTTGGGGTGTCCTACAAGTGTTTCTAGGGAGGTTCCAGCTAGGAACGCTATCCATAAGTTCCCAATGGAGGATTTTGCAAATTTGACCCTAATGTGCAAAAATTGCACTCCCTCACTGAGCAAAACCCTAGATTCCAAGATGGACCTACAAGGTGACACCCGGGCCACGAGACCGGAGGAGAGGGGCACCCCTAGCACTATCCCGATGTCCTGAATCCAACAGAGTCGACGGTTGGTCGATCAGAGCGACGGTCGTCATTCTATGGATTGTTCCGTCTCGCATCCAAAAGGCCTTCAGGGACACCTGCTCGATACCTGCCAGGGGCATAGAACTCTAACCGTGCAGCAAAACCTGGTTCCAATGAGTCCTACAAGTGTGTCTAGGGTGGTTCTAGTTGGGAATGCTAGCCAGAAGTGCCCGATGGACGATTTTGCAAATTTGACACCAATGTGCAAAAATTGCACAAGTCTCCCTCACTGAGCAAAACCCTAGTTTCCAAGATGGATCTACAAAGTGACACTTGAGCCATGAGACCAGAGGAGAGGGCCACCCATAGCACTATCCCAACGTCTTGAATCTAATGGAGTCGACGGTTCTTCGATCAGAGCCACGGTCGTCATTCTATGGCTCTTTTTGTCTCGCATTTAAAACATAGATGTAAAAATCCTGTTAAGATCTATATGTTCCAGCTCACGAACTGAGAGCTTCTTTATCTTAGACATAAACAAAAGAGCTTCAAGATGAATACTAGAGAGCTATTTCTTTACAGCTTCAACCTTCTTAGGACGTAGGGGTATAGAACGAGCCATAGAATGACGACCGTGGCTCCGATCGACAAACCGTCGACTCCGTTGGATTTAGGATGTCGGGATAGTGCTAGGGGTGCTCCTCTCCTCCAGTACAATGGCTCAGGTGTCACCTTGTAGGTCCATCTTGGAAACTAGGGTTTTGGTCAGTGAGGGAGTGTGCAATTTTTGCACATGAATTCAACTTTGCAAAATCCTCCGCTGGGCACTTATGGCTAGCGTTCCCAGTCGGAACCTCCTTAGACACACTTAGAAGACACCCCAAAAACTAGTTTTGTTGCACGGTTGGAGTTCTATGCCCCCGACAGGTATCCAGCAAGTGTCCCTGAAGGCCTTTTGGATGCGAGATAAAACTAGCCATAGAATGGCGACTGTGGCTCCAATCGACGAACCGTTGACTCCGTTGGATTCAGGACGTCGGGATAGTGCTAGGGGTTCTCCTCTCCTCCGGTCCAATGTCTCGGGTGTCACCTTGTAGGTCCATCTTGGAAACTAAGGAATCCGTGGTAATGCAGCTGAGCATTCCTGCACAAGAGTGTTATGTAATACATGAAAAATATATGTATATGTGTCATAATAGTAACCATACTCAATGTGGTATCGACAACAACATGTGTTACGAATTGTGTTTATTTTAACATACCATGGTTTTCATTTTTCAAAGGATCTTTGGCCCAAGTCAAGTTCGTTATGTTCATTCCTAAATCTCTCATATAATCCTATTTGTGTCATATCAAGAAAATGTTTAATGTGTGGTTCACGATCCTTTGAACCCCTTCTCAATTTTAATACATCTTTTTGTTCGAAGAAGGTCTAGTGTTGTCATGCCAAAAAGCTTGCACTAATCCCTTTACCGCATCAATGAGATTCATATTAGAGCGTGGCAACCTGCCAATGAATGCCCAAACATCTGTTTTCCCGGTTTCAAGTTGTTCTCTTCTAACACAATACCTACGAAGTGTCTTCACATTCAAATTAACAATTTTGGATGTAGGTTTAAGAAAACGAAGCGCCCTAGTGCTTTTGTTAACGATTGATTGTGACAACACACAACGAGCCGCATTGTGATCCTTTGAGCGAGATTTATTTACAATTGTACTAAATGCATATACTAAAATTTTAACAATATGAGAACTTGGTTCTAAATTTTTGGCCATTTTTATCCCTAATTCTTCTAACAACAATCATATGCCTAGATTTCAACAATGATAAAAATAATTTGCACCTGTCCCCATCACATTTAGAATAAATTTTTTTATCAAGTATTTGTCGATTTTGATAAGCAATAGAACGTTTAGACAACATACCTTCAAGTGAACTAATGAGAGTTTCATCAACCTATATACGTCTTGGAGTTCTTCGGCGTGCAGTTGCTAATGGAGGTAAGGGTGTTGGAACTGGAGCATGTATACCATCACCAATCACCAGGATGCTCCAGCGTTTCCATAGGAGCCCCTTATCTTTCATTCTCTTGGACGGTGTCCATAACATTTGCTTCTTCCATTGTCAATCCTCCACTCAATACCTCTCTAACTTCGTCGCTTGTACTACCCAACAAGTCATTCACTACCATATTCTGAGGTTGACTTGATGTGGGAATTGAAACATCCCCTGATGAAAACCTATGTCTTACTTCTTCACTAGTGCCATGGGGTGCTTGTTCATCAAATATTGTTGAAATTGAGGGCCCCTCTAGTGAATTTATTCGTATTTCTTGAGGTGGATGGGTAGGAACGACCGTGGCATCATATACAGTTGGAATTGGATGAGTTTCCATGGAATGCCTTCGATTCCACATGTCCAATCTTTTCTTTTCTCTAACTTCTTCCATGGTTTCTTGAGGCTTCTCTTTCCTTGCCGAGCAATATGCACCCGGCTGCAGACTCTTATTAAAGAGTCTTCCAGTGGGTATGCCAATTTCCCATCACTCCAACATGCATGCCCAATGCCCATATTCATTCCATCCGGATTTCCCAGCATATCATGATGTCCATCTTCATTTGAATGCAGTATGTGGATAACCATCCTTATATGGCCCGACAGCCGTCTGAATTGGCATGTTTCTCACAAGATCTTGCAAGATCCCCGATTGCCCTTGAAGATAGTGGCTTGGTCTCTCACGAATCAGAGTTATGCATTGTCCATTCATCAAACTCCTTCTTCATTCGATCAGCGACCACTACCAGTTAAGAAACTCCTTCATGCTTGTTCTATGCCTGCTTGTTTCTTCAAATTAACAACTCTATGAATTGGGCGACTTGCTTTGTTGATCAAATCATTTATAATTGCTCTATTTCGACCATTGTTTCTTAACTACAGCTCGTGCAACTGTTCGGTGGTTGGGCATTGAGGCCACTTGAGTCCAAGAGAAGGTCGGTGAAGAAGAAGGATTCCCAGAGGGGCTGCTGCATTTGCATTGACACTCAGACATCCTTCGATCGGTAAGTGTCCATAAACGCAGTTTGAGCCTTAGTTTGGTGCCCCTAGTTTTATTGGTACAACCGTCCATTTTGAAACTTTGCCATCTTTTCTAGAATGATTATGCCCATAAATATGTTTGAAATATTTGTATGATATTTACCTAGATTGCAATAGCGCCGCTTACCACTATAGAAACTATATTATCTAAAGTTTGATCTTAGTTGTAGTGAATTGACTGTTTGAATTAGTTGCTGTCTATGGCTATGATATTTAGATAATACGTGTCTATTGAAACGAGTCATCAAGCCATTTTGAAGACTGTTCCTATTAATTTGTTTGCTTTATCATTTTGTTTGTGTAAAATATCTAGTAAACATAAAAATAGGGAAGGCGGGAGGAAAAAACGCAGAACGCGGGAGGAGAAAACATAGAATGCGAGAGAATAAAAGCATTTTGCTAATATTTTTGCACAGACATAACGCGATAGCGTTATGTAAACACATAACGCGCTAGCGTTATTCACACCCAAAATGCGCGCGCATTTCTTGAATATAAAAAAAAACCCTAGGTATTTAATATGTTTGGTGCACGGCTAAATAACACCTAGTTGCACAAAACGTGCACGCATTTCTGTATTCATAAACGCGCTAGCATTATTGAAATAATAAAAAAACCTTATTCAATAGTTTATTTAATAGTTTCTATGGGTTAGGAGGTTAAATAGGGATTTGGTGTTAGGGGTTTATGGGATTAGAGATGGGGGGTGGTTAGGTACGTGTAATTACCCTTTTTCAAAATTCTATTAAAATGCCAATTTTTCTACTTTTCCCCAATTTCGACCTTTGACTAGTTTAACTGTTTTGACCTCCAAATCAACTCAAATGCTCCCAAATATTTTGTAGGAGTGTATGAATGGTATTTAGACTTGAATATCAGGTTCAGGGATGTTTTATGGCCCTCCAAATACTGCTTCAAACTTGATTTGTATTCTGATCAATATAGGTAATTTTGACTAGTAATTTGTGCATCAAATCCCCCCGGGTAGCATTGAAAATGGCCTTCCAAATGCCTCCAAACTCCCACAAATTTATGAACAGAGGTATATAATGTGTTAAGTATGTGATTAAGGTCTCATATGCACCATTAATTGATTTTTAATATTGTTCTAACTCTCTCACATTCAACAGCAAAAACCCCCAATTCGACCCTTGGGGAAATGGCACTATTTCACCTCCCAATACAACTAAACTGAGTAAAAATGCTTCAAATGCTCAAGTACAGTACATGAAACTTGTAGAAGACATCCATGGCATTATATTGATCACAAATATATCAGAGAATCATACATCCATTCGAAATAATCAACATTATAGTGTCATACATCAATGCATTGGGGAAATGGACATTGTTTGCTCATTAATCAATAGTTTTGCATACAACCAGTGGGTATTTCGACCTGAGACTTTATGAATATTAATAACAGAGGATATGAAGCTATTACAATCATAAATATATAATGATAAGATCTCTCAATAAGCACAAGTGCTCACCAAAAACACCCTCCCTTAAGGAGCATGAATATGCCTTCAAAACTGGACACGGTGGAGAGAAAGTGCTGCACTAAACCAAACCATTAAACTTCCTGTAGCTACTACCTGCAAATAAAAACTCCATTAAAGCACCATGAAAGACCTGAGTGGCATCTCCAAACACCAACATGGAAGGGAATCTTTCACCCTCAAAATTGGCTAAGGCAAGAAACTAGTCATCCACTATCTCTCTCTTCACAAATGCAATTTTTCTCAAATCATCAAAAGCCATTCTCATTCTTCATTTCTACATTTTATAACCAAAATTAGCCTTCTAAGGGTCGAAATCCTCTCAATAGATTCAATAGATTTCCATTTAGGAAATATTCCCCATTTGCCACTTGTCTCCTAGTTCCAACCTTCCATCTTCTCCCAAATTCGATTTTTAGTCTCTTTGGCTTCTCCAACTCCCAAATTCACCTTCCTTGAGCCTATTTTTGGTGATGACATGTCATAGTGGTCAGATGTCAGAGGCCAGGTCTGCAATTTGTCATAGTTGTCATAGATGCTCCATCATTGGTGTCATAGGGGCTAGGGAATCTAGCCCAAGTGTCCACAAACTTCTACTTTGACTCTTTATCTTCCATGGAGGTTACCAATCCTTCCCAATTCGACCTGAGATGCTCAATGACATGTGTTATGACTTACCAACTCACCCAAGAGTGTTCACATTCCCATTAATTTGAATTTGCAAAAGAGAGATACCATGTATTATGAAAAATCAAGCTAGTGTGGGTCCCACCACCTCCATATGTCTCCAAAACCACTTGCCACTTAGAATTTATCTTGAATTTATTTATTCACCATATTTATTAAATGCTTGAACCCCTCTAATGTCTAAATATCATTTATTAGCTTCCTTATTACCATCCCACATGTGCCCATCCAACCTAGGAAACTAGTAGGATTGATGGGATTGTCTTACTATGCACTTATTTGAATGGGGACATTACAGTCCTCCCCACCCAAGATTGCTTGTCCTCAAGAAATTTTAGATTTGGATGATGCAAAATATTTTCCTCTTCCCGTGGCATCTTCATTTGGTAAGTCCTTCCATTGCACTAAATATTCTTTGATGATTCTACTCCTCAACCTTCTTTCCCGTGTCTTCAAAATATTTTATGGAACAAGTGTGAGCTGACGTTCATCATCCAAAGGAGGAAGTATTTATGAAGTGATGATTTTCTGACCAAGAGCTTTTTTGAGACAAGAAACATGAAATACATTGTGGATTTTACTCCCTTCCAGAAGTTCTAGTTCATATGCTACTTCTCCAACCTTCCGCACTACCTTGTATGGCCCATAGTACCTTGGTTTTAATTTTTCTGCTCCATTCTTTTTTAGAGATGTTTGTTTATAAGGATGCAACCTTAAATATACTAAATCATTGACTTGAAAGGTTCTTTCTTCTCTATGCCTATCAGCATATTGTTTTTGTTGATTTTGAGCAACCTGCAAATTGTCTTTCAAGAGCTTTAAAATTTCTTGGCTCTCTTCCACCCAATCTTTAGCCTTTGGGGCTCTACTATCACCAAATATAATGTCAGCAAATGTAAGTGCATCATAACCATATAATGCTTTGAAAGGATACATTCCTATTGACATATGATAAGTGGTGTTGTAGCAAAACTCACCCAAGTGTAGCCATTTTGCCCATGCTTTTTGCTGCCCTCCCACATAGTTTCTTAGGTATCCTTCCAACCATTGGTTTACCCTCTCTGTTTCTCCATCAGTTTGTGGATGATAGCTGGTATTTGGAGTCAATTGAGTGCCTACCAATCTAAAAAGTTCTTGCCAAAAAGCACCCATGAATCTACTATCTCTATCACTGACAATGCTCTTGGGGACCCCATGCAATCTGAAGATTTCTTTGAAACAAATATCAACCACTTGTGCAGCACTAAAAGATGATGTAACAGCAAATAAATGATCAAATTTTTTCAACCTATCAACTACCACATAGATGCAATCCTTACCGAAGGATTTAGGCAATCCGGTGATGAAATCCATGGAAATACTGTCCCATTTTTGCTATGGAATGGGCAATGGTTGTAATAGGCCGGCGGGACATGTAAGTTCTGAATTTTTTTGTTGACATGCTTTACATTCATTCACATACTTCTGAACATCTTCCTTCAGCCCCTTCCAAAAAAATCTTTGCCTCAACTGTCTATAAGTTTTGAAGATCCCCGGATGGCCCGCTAGTGGGGAATCATGTGCTTCTTGCAAAATTCGGTACTTGAGCTTGGAGTTATGAACTAAATAAATTCTTCCCTTATAATATATCAGCCCATTCAAAATCCTATAATTATCATCCCCTTTGATTCCATCCAACACATCACAAGCAAATTTGTCTTTGGCATATTCAACTGGTAGCATGTTTTTCCAATCCTTGGCAATATCCATGAGAGAAAAAGAAGGCCTTCTTGACAAAGCATCTGCTACTATATTATTCTTTCCTTTGACATATTCAATATCAAAATCATAAGCTTGAATCTTTCTTACCCACTTTTGTTGCCTTTCATTTAGATCTTTTTGGGTGAGAAAGTGTCTTAGACTATTGTGGTCAGTTTTCACCACAAACTTGTTGCCCACCAAGTATTGTCTGAATTTGGCCAATGCATGCATAATGGCCAGAATTTCTTTATCATAGATGGAGTAAAGTTTTTCATGAGGCTACAACTTTCTGCTCTCAAAGGCTATGGGGTGTTGGCCTTGCTTTAGGACAGCCCCTATTCCTCCACCTGAAGCATCACATTCCACAACAAAAGGTTTAGTAAAATCAGGAAGTGCAAGTATGGGACAACTACTCATTACCTCTTTCATTTTTTTGGAAGGCATTTTCAGCCTCTTCATCCCACTTGAAAGCATCCTTCTTAGTCAAATCAGTGAGTGGAGAAGTCAACTTGGAGAACCCTTTCACAAATTTTCTGTAGTAGGTGCATATGCCAATAAAGCCTCTCAATTCGGTAATATTTTTTGGTGATAGCCATTCCAAGATAGCCCTGATTTTTTCCATGTGTACCTTCACTCCTTCTTGCCCAATAATGTGCCCAAGATACAGTAGTTCTTTCATCCCAAACTCACATTTTGATAATTTAGCAAATAAGGACTCTTCTTGCAATATTTTCAACACAATCTCTAACTGTTGCAAATGCTCTTCCCATGTTTTATTGTAAATGAGAATATCATCAAAGAAAACCAAAACAAACCTTCTTAGTTGCTTGCACAATATCCTATTCATACATGCTTGAAAGGTGGCTGTAGCATTAGTTAACCCAAAAGGCATGACAAGAAATTCAAAGTGGCCAAAATGACATCGAAAAGCGGTCTTTTGCACATCTTCATCTTTCATTCGAATTTGGTGATACCCTGATCTAAGGTCAATTTTTGAGAAGTATTTGGCCCCATGTAGCTCATCCATGAGCTCATCAATCCTAGGAATAGGATACCTATTCTTGATAGTCTTTTTGTTCAAGGCTCTAAAATCTATGCACATTCTCAATGTTCCATCTTTTTTCTTCACTAGCACTACTAAAGAAGCATAAGGGCTAGAGCTTGGTCTAATGAGTCCCAACTCTAGGAGTTCTTGGATAGATTTTTCAATCTCATCTATGAACTTTTTAGGATGTCTATAAGGTGGTATCTGAATGGGTGAAGTGCCCTCCTCCAAAATAATACTGTGCTCAACCCCTCTATCCGGTGGCCTACCATGTGGAAGGTCTCTAAAAACCTTTTCATATTTTTGCAAAAGTCTCTCTATCTCCTTTGGGTGTTTGAAAATATTTATAATTGTCTTGGGAGATGTAATATGACATTCAACAGCCCATTCTATATCCCCATGCTTCAATATAGATCTCATACTATTGCAAGTTACTACTTGATTTGGATAAGTGTGTTTCCCTCTCACAATTCTTTGTACTCCTTTTGAATCTTGGAATTTCATTTCGGGAATTTGATAATTTACTGTATGCTCTCCTATTGAATATAGCCATTGCACTCCCAAAACCACATGAGTATCAGCAACATCAACCACATAAAAACTATCAACAAAAGTATAGTTACCTACGGTGACTTGCAGCTTTGGAACCCATGTTTTGCATTGCATTGTGTTGTGACCGGGAATGACAACTGTGAAGCCATCAAATGGTTCAATAGGTATCTTTATTTTCTCTACCATCTCTGCATCAATGAAGTTATGAGTGGCTGCTCCATCTACCAAAACTGAAGTTCTTTGTCCTTGTACCACACCTTTGCATCGGATAGTATGATAGCGAGGTACTGCTAAAAGCACTGCCATTATTGCCTCGTCCGGTGAAGGATGATTTTCTTCTTGTCTTTCCTCTTCTACTGCTGTCTCATATGCCTCTTCTTGATCTGAAATATGTCCATATTCATCCATGCCCCCATCATACCCCTCATTGTCAGAAAATACTTCTATGTATTGAGCCTTTCCTTTGGTACATTTGTGCCCCGGTGTCCATGGTTGGAAGCATGTGAAGCACAATTTCTTTTTTCTAAGTTCATCCCTGTTTAGTCCCTCTTTTTTATTCCTCTCAAATGACTCTCTTTGCCAAGGTTTCTTATCATATCCATCCCTTTGCCAAGGTTTCTTTTCAAATTTGTAGCTAGGCTTAGGAGGAAATCTCATTCTAGGAAGCACATTTTGGAGATCCCTAGTCAAGCTCATTGCATCTTTTAATGTAGTTGGCTTGTGGGATTTGACCAAACCTATGAAGGGTTCAGCCAAACCTTCAGTGAACAGCAATACTAATCTTCCCATAGATACATCAGCCACCTTGACTGATAATTTTTGAAAGTCCAACATATATTCGGTAGGAGACCCAGTTTGCTTCAATTGAGCTAGTTCTTTGAAAGGAAATTCTGGATCCTTTTGTTCAAATCTTTCTAGTACCCTGTCAACAAATTCTCCATATGTTTTAACCTGATTATGACCCAAGGTTTTCATCCCATGAAACCACCATTCATTGGCATCTCCTTCCAAATGCAAAATGGCCATTTTTAATGCATCCTCTTCCAACATAGGATTCCGCTGAAAATATACATCCAATTTTTGCACCCAAGTGTTAACAGAATTTTGAGAAGAACCATCAAAAGTAGGAAGTGACATTTTTCCAATAGCACTATTCAATTCTTTGTTTTGGAATGGACTCATATTGTCTCCCTTCATTTTAATCTTTTGCATAGCATCAATGTAGTCACTAAGTGGTACACCTCTTTTACACTCTTCATTCAAATCGTTCCAATCATTTACTAGTTTCTTGTAATCCAATTCAAGATTGAGCTCTTCTTTGGGTGTGAGAAATTTAGGTGCAGTATGCCTTTGTGTGCTTTGAAATTCATCAGGTCTATTATGAGGTCATGTACTTGAGAAAATATGCTCATTCCCTTTCATCTTTTCCCCTGAGTGTGAACCACAATTATCTCCTATCATCCCTTTGCCTGAAAGTTGACTACCCAACAATTCGAAACCTTTCATCATTTGTTTATTCATATCTAGAATAACCATGGTAATTCCTTCAAAACATGGTTTTAAGGCTTCAATAAATTCCTCCTTATGTCTTAATTTTTCCTCCTCCTCTCTACCCATTGTTTTAGAAAAAAACTCTTTTTCTGCTACTATCTCTTCTTCAACCAAAAATTCTTCAACTACTGATTCAAAGGGTGGTGTTTTATTTGTTTGGCTTCTTGTTAATACCATCAAGTTCCAAGACCATGCTCTGATACCACTTGTAATGACCCTTTTTCAAAATTCTATTAAAATGCCATTTTTTCTACTTTTTCCCCAATTTCGACCTTTGACTAGTTTAACTGTTTTGACCTCCAAATCAACTCAAATGATCCCAAATATTCTGTAGGAGTGTATGAATGGTATTTAGACTTGAATATCAGGTTCAGGGATGTTTTATGGCCCTCCAAATACTGCTGCAAACTTGATTTGTATTCTGATCAATATAGGTAATTTTGACTAGTAATTTGTGCATCAAATCCCCCCGGGTAACACTGAAAATGGCCTTCCAAATGCCTCCAAACTCCCACAAATTTATGAATAGAGGTATATAATGTGTTAATTATGTGATTAAGGTCTCATATGCACCATTAATTGATTTTTACTACTGTTCTAACTCTCTCACATTCAACAGCAAAAACCCCCAATTCGACCCTTGGGGAAATGACACTATTTCACCTCCCAGTACAACTAAACTGAGTAAAAATGCTTCAAATGCTCAAGTACAGTACATGAAACTTGTATAAGACATCCATGGCATTATATTGATCACAAATATATCAGAGAATCATCCATCCATTCGAAATAATCAACATTATAGTGTCATACATCAATGCATTGGAGAAATGGACATTGTTTGCTCATTAATCAATAGTTTTGCATACAACTAGTGGGTATTTCGACGTGATACTTTATGAATATTAATAACAGAGGATATGAAGCTATTACAATCATAAATATATAATTAGAATCTCTCTCAAGAAGCACAAGTGCTCACCAAAAACGCCCTCCCTTAAGGAGCATGAATATGCCTTCAAAACTGGACACGGTGGAGAGAAAGTGCTGCACTAAACCAAACCATGAAACTTCCAGTAGCTGCTACCTAAAAATAAAAACTTCATTAAAGCACCATGAAATACCTGAGTGGCCTCTCCAAACACCAACTTGGATGAGAATCTTTCACCCTCGAA